>JBBPBT010000833.1:137266-212193 GCA_037974875.1 Cicer bijugum | reverse complement strand
ACCAATGTTGTGCATCCAATAGGTGTGTTTGTATCATTGGATGAACATTTAGGTCATTTTGTTCCACCCTAGGATTATTCTTGTCCAGTTAGGGTTTTTAACCTATCTTGTGCATCCAATAAGTTCATTTGCGTCATTGGATATACATTTAGGTCATTTTCGACCTCCCTAGGTTTATACTAGTCCAATAAAGTTTTTTAAGCAATCTTGTGCATCCAATAGGTGTGTTTTTGTCATTGGATGAACGTTTAGGTCATTTTCGTCCTCCCTAGGCTTATACTTGTCCAATTACGGTTTCTAACCAATCTTGTGCATCCAATAAGTTCATTTGTGTTATTTGATGTACATTTATTTCATTTTCGTCCTCCCTTGGTTTATTCTTGTCCAATTAGGGTTTTTAAGCTATCTTGTGGATCCAATAGGTGTGTTTGTGTCATTGGACGAAATTTTAGGTCACTTTCGTCCTCCCTAGGCTTATTCTTGTCCAATTAGGGTTTTTAACCAATCTTGTGCATGCAATAAGTTCATCTGTGTTATTGGATATACATTTATGTCATTTTTGTCCTCCCTAGGTTTATTCTCGTTCAATATCAGCTTTTAAGCAATCTTGTGCATCCAATAGGTGTATTTGTGTCATTGGATGAACGTTTAGGTCATTTTCGTCCTCCCTAGGCGTATTCTTGTCCAATTAGGGTTTTTAACCAATCTTGTGCATGCAATAAATTCATATGTGTTATTGGATATACATTTAGGTCATTTTTGTCCTCCCTAGGTTTATTCTCGTCCAATATCAGCTTTTAAGCAATCTTGTGCATCCAATAGGTGTGTTTGTGTCATTGGATGAACGTTTAGGTCATTTTCGTCCTCCCTAGGCTTATTCTTGTCCAATTATGGTTTTTAACCAATCTTGTGCATCCAATAAGTTTATTTGTGTTATTGGATATACATTTAGGTCATTTTCGTCCTCCCTAGATTTATTCTTGACCAATTAGAGTTTTTAACCAATGTTGTGCATCCAATAGGTGTGTTTGTGTCATTGGATGAACGTTTAGGTCATTTTCGTCCTCCCTAGGCTTATTCTTGTCCAATTAGGGTTTTTAACCAATCTTGTGCATCCGATAAGTTAATTTATGTTATTGGATGTACACTTAGTACATTTTCGTCCTCCCTAGGTTTATACTTGTCCAATTAGGGTTTTTAAGCAACCTTGTGCATCCAATAGGTGTGTTTGTGTCATTGGATGAACTTCTAGGTCATTTTCGTCCTCCCTTGGCTTATTCTTGTTCAATTAGGGTTTTTAACCAATCTTGTGCATCCAACAAGTTCATTTGTGTTATTGGATATACATTTAGGTCATTTTCGTCCTCCCTAGGTTTATTCTTGTCCAATTAGGGTTTTTAAGCAATCTTGTGCATCCAATAGGTGTGTTAGTGTCATTGGATGAACATTTAGGTCATTTTGTTCCTCCCTAGGCTCATTCTTATCCAATTAGGGTTTTTAACCAATCTTGTGCATCCAATAAGTTCATTTGCGTCATTGGATGTACATTTAGTTCATTTTCGTCCTCCCTAGATTTATTCTAGTCCAATTTTGGTTTTTAAGCAATCTTGTGCATCCAATAGGTGTGTTTTTGTCATTGGATGAACGTTTAGGTCATTTTCGTCCTCCCTAGGCTTATACTTGTCCAATTAGGGTTTCTAACCAATCTTGTGCATCCAATAAGTTCATTTGTGTTATTTGATGTACATTTATTTCATTTTCGTCCTCCCTTGGTATATTCTTGTCTAATTAGGGTTTTTAAGCTATCTTGTGGATCCAATAGGTGTGTTTGTGTCATTGGACGAAATTTTAGGTCATTTTCGTCCTCCCTAGGCTTATTCTTGTCCAATTAGGGTTTTTAACCAATCTTGTGCATGCAATAAGTTCATCTGTGTTATTGGATATACATTTAGGTCATTTTTGTCCTCCCTAGGTTTATTCTCGTCCAATATCAGCGTTTAAGCAATCTTGTGCATCCAATAGGTGTGTTTGTGTCATTGGATGAACGTTTAGGTCATTTTCATCCTCCCTAGGCTTATTCTTGTCCAATTAGGGTTTTTAACCAATCTTGTGCATCCAATAAGTTCATTTGTGTTATTGGATATACATTTAGGTCATTTTCGTCCTCCCTAGGTTTATTCTTGACCAATTAGGGTTTTTAACCAATGTTGTGCATCCAATAGGTGTGTTTGTGTCATTGGATGAACGTTTAGGTCATTTTCGTCTTCCCTAGGCTTATTCTTGTCCAATTAGGGTTTTTAACCAATCTTGTGCATCCGATAAGTTAATTTATGTTATTGGATGTACATTTAGTACATTTTCGTCCTCCCTAGGTTTATACTAGTCCATGTATGGTTTTTAAGCAATCTTGTGCATCCAATAGGTGTGTTTGTGTCATTGGATGAACGTTTAGGTCATTTTCGTCCTCCCTAGGCTAATTCTTGTCCAAATAGGGTTTTTAACCAATCTTGTGCATCCAATAAGTTCATTTGTGTTATTGGATGAACATTTAGGTCATTTTGTTCCACCCTAGGATTATTCTTGTCCAGTTAGGGTTTTTAACCTATCTTGTGCATCCAATAAGTTCATTTGCGTCATTGGATATACATTTAGGTCATTTTCGACCTCCCTAGGTTTATTATAGTCCAATTAAGGTTTTTAAGCAATCTTGTGCATCCAATAGGTGTGTTTTTGTCATTGGATGAACGTTTAGGTCATTTTCGTCCTCCCTAGGCTTATACTTGTCCAATTAGGGTTTCTAACCAATCTTGTGCATCCAATAAGTTCATTTGTGTTATTTGATGTACATTTATTTCATTTTCGTCATCCCTTGGTTTATTCTTGTCCAATTAGGGTTTTTAAGCTATCTTGTGGATCCAATAGGTGTGTTTGTGTCATTGGACGAAATTTTAGGTCATTTTCGTCCTCCCTAGGCTTATTCTTGTCCAATTAGGGTTTTTAACCAATCTTGTGCATGCAATAAGTTCATTTGCGTTATTGGATATACATTTAGGTCATTTTTGTCCTCCCTAGGTTTATTCTCGTCCAATATCAGCTTTTAAGCAATCTTGTGCATCCAATAGGTGTGTTTGTGTCATTGGATGAACGTTTAGGTCATTTTCGTCCTCCCTAGGCTTATTCTTGTCCAATTAGGGTTTTTAACCAATCTTGTGCATCCGATAAGTTAATTTATGTTATTGGATGTACATTTAGTACATTTTCGTCCTCCCTAGGTTTATACTTGTCCAATTAGGGTTTTTAAGCAATCTTGTGCATCCAATAGGTGTGTTTGTGTCATTGGATGAACTTCTAGGTCATTTTCGTCCTCCCTTGGCTTATTCTTGTTCAATTAGGGTTTTTAACCAATCTTGTGCATCCAACAAGTTCATTTGTGTTATTGGATATACATTTAGGTCATTTTCGTCCTCCCTAGGTTTATTCTTGTCCAATTAGGGTTTTTAAGCAATCTTGTGCATCCAATAGGTGTGTTAGTGTCATTGGATGAACATTTAGGTCATTTTGTTCCTCCCTAGGCTCATTCTTATCCAATTAGGGTTTTTAACCAATCTTGTGCATCCAATAAGTTCATTTGCGTCATTGGATGTACATTTAATTAATTTTCGTCCTCCCTAGGTTTATACTTGTCCAATTAGGGTTTTTAACCAATGTTGTGCATCCTATAGGTGTGTTTGTATCATTGGATGAACATTTAGGTCATTTTGTTCCACCCTAGGATTATTCTTGTCCAGTTAGGGTTTTTAACCTATCTTGTGCATCCAATAAGTTCATTTGCGTCATTGGATATACATTTAGGTCATTTTCGACCTCCCTAGGTTTATTCTAGACCAATTAAGGTTTTTAAGCAATCTTGTGCATCCAATAGGTGTGTTTTTGTCATTGGATGAACGTTTAGGTCATTTTCGTCCTCCCTAGGCTTATACTTGTCCAATTAGGGTTTCTAACCAATCTTGTGCATCCAATAAGTTCATTTGTGTTATTTGATGTACATTTATTTCATTTTCGTCCTCCCTTGGTTTATTCTTGTCTAATTAGGGTTTTTAAGCTATCTTGTGGATCCAATAGGTGTGTTTGTGTCATTGGACGAAATTTTAGGTCATTTTCGTCCTCCCTAGGCTTATTCTTGTCCAATTAGGGTTTTTAACCAATCTTGTGCATGCAATAAGTTCATCTGTGTTGTTGGATATACATTTAGGTCATTTTTGTCCTCCCTAGGTTTATTCTCGTCCAATATCAGCTTTTAAGCAATCTTGTGCATCCAATAGGTGTGTTTGTGTCATTGGATGAACGTTTAGGTCATTTTCGTTCTCCCTAGGCTTATTCTTGTCCAATTAGGGTTTTTAACCAATCTTGTGCATCCAATAAGTTCATTTGTGTTATTGGATATACATTTAGGTCATTTTCGTCCTCCCTAGGTTTATTCTTGACCAATTAGGGTTTTTAACCAATGTTGTGCATCCAATAGGTGTGTTTGTGTTATTGGATGAACGTTTAGGTCATTTTCGTCCTCCCTAGGCTTATTCTTGTCCAATTAGGGTTTTTAACCAATCTTGTGCATCCGATAAGTTAATTTATGTTATTGGATGTACATTTAGTACATTTTCGTCCTCCCTAGGTTTATACTTGTCCAATTAGGGTTTTTAAGCAATCTTGTGCATCCAATAGGTGTGTTTGTGTCATTGGATGAACGTTTAGGTCATTTTGTTCCTCCCTAGGCTCATTCTTGTCCAATTAGGGTTTTTAACCAATCTTGTGCATCCCATAAGTTCATTTGCGTCATTGGATGTACATTTAGTTAATTTTCGACCTCCATAGGTTTATTCTTGTCCAATTAGGGTTTTTAACCAATCTTGTGCATCCAATAGGTGTGTTTGTATCATTGGATGAACATTTAGGTCATTTTGTTCCACCGTAGGATTATTCTTGTCCATTTAGGGTTTTTAACCTATCTTGTGCATCCAATAAGTTCATTTGCGTCATTGGATATACATTTAGGTCATTTTCGACCTCCCTAGGTTTATTATAGTCCAATTAAGGTTTTTAAGCAATCTTGTGCATCCAATAGGTGTGTTTTTGTCATTGGATGAACGTTTAGGTCATTTTCGTCCTCCCTAGGCTTATACTTGTCCAATTAGGGTTTTTAACCAATCTTGTGCATTCGATAAGTTCATTTGTGTTATTGGATGTACATTTACTACATTTTCGTCATCCCTTGGTTTATTCTTGTCCAATTAGGGTTTTTAAGCAATCTTGTGCATCCAATAGGTGTGTTTGTGTCATTGTATGAACTTCTAGGTCATTTTCGTCCTCCCTAGGCTTATTCTTGTCCAATTAGGGTTTTTAACCAATCTTGTGCATTCCATAAGTTCATTTGTCTTATTGGATATACATTTATGTCATTTTCTTCCTCCCTAGGTTTATTCTTGTCCAATTAGGATTTTTAAGCAATCTTGTGCATCCAATAGGTGTGTTTGTGTCATTGGATGAACGTTTAGGTCATTTTGTTCCTCCCTAGGCTCATTCTTGTCCAATTAGGGTTTTTAACCAATCTTGTGCATCCCATAAGTTCATTTGCGTCATTGGATGTACATTTAGTTAATTTTCGACCTCCATAGGTTTATTCTTGTCCAATTAGGGTTTTTAACCAATCTTGTGCATCCAATAGGTGTGTTTGTATCATTGGATGAACATTTAGGTCATTTTGTTCCACCCTAGGATTATTCTTGTCCAGTTAGGGTTTTTAACCTATCTTGTGCATCCAATAAGTTCATTTGCGTCATTGGATATACATTTTGGTCATTTTCGACCTCCCTTGGTTTATTCTAGTCCAATTAAGGTTTTTAAGCAATCTTGTGCATCCAATAGGTGTGTTTTTGTCATTGGATGAACGTTTAGGTCATTTTCGTCCTCCCTAGGCTTATACTTGTCCAATTATGGTTTCTAACCAATCTTGTGCATCCAATAAGTTCATTTGTGTTATTTGATGTACATTTATTTCATTTTCGTCATCCCTTGGTTTATTCTTGTCCAATTAGGGTTTTTAAGCTATCTTGTGGATCCAATAGGTGTGTTTGTGTCATTGGACGAAATTTTAGGTCATTTTCGTCCTCCCTAGGCTTATTCTTGTCCAATTAGGGTTTTTAACCAATCTTGTGCATGCAATAAGTTCATTTGCGTTATTGGATATACATTTAGGTCATTTTTGTCCTCCCTAGGTTTATTCTCGTCCAATATCAGCTTTTAAGCAATCTTGTGCATCCAATAGGTGTGTTTGTGTCATTGGATGAACGTTTAGGTCATTTTCGTCCTCCCTAGGCTTATTCTTGTCCAATTAGGGTTTTTAACCAATCTTGTGCATCCAATAAGTTCATTTGCGTTATTGGATATACATTTAGGTCATTTTCGTCCTCCCTAGGTTTATTCTTGACCAATTAGGGTTTTTAACCTATCTTGTGCATCCAATAACTTCATTTGCGTCATTGGATATACATTTAGGTCATTGTCGACCTCCCTTGGTTTATTCTAGTCCAATTAAGGTTTTTAAGCAATCTTGTGCATCCAATAGGTGTGTTTGTGTCATTGGATGAACGTTTAAATCATTTTCGTCCTCCCTAGGCATATTCTTGTCCTATTAGGGTTTTTAACCATTCTTGTGCATTCGATAAGTTAATTTATGTTATTGGATGTACATTTACTACATTTTCTTCCTCCCTAGGTTTATTCTTGTCCAATTAGGGTTTTTAAGCAATCTTGTGCATCCAATAGGTGTGTTTGTGTCATTGTATGAACTTCTAGGTCATTTTCGTCCTCCCTAGGCTTATTCTTGTCCAATTAGGGTTTTTAACCAATCTTGTGCATCCAATAAGTTCATTTGTGTTATTGGATATACATTTATGTCATTTTCGTCCTCCCTAGGTTTATTCTTGTCCAATTAGGGTTTTTAAGCAATCTTGTGCATCCAATAGGGGTGTTAGTGTCATTGGATGAACATTTAGGTCATTTTGTTCCTCCCTTGGCTCATTCTTGTCCAATTAGGGTTTTTAACCAATCTTGTGCATCCAATAAGTTCAATTGCGTCATTGCATGTACATTTAGTTAATTTTCGACCTCCATAGGTTTATTCTTGTCCAATTAGGGTTTTTAACCAATCTTGTGCATCCAATAGGTGTGTTTGTATCATTGGACGAACATTTAGGTCATTTTGTTCCACCCTAGGATTATTCTTGTCCAGTTAGGGTTTTTAACCTATCTTGTGCATCCAATAAGTTCATTTGCGTCATTGGATATACATTTTGGTCATTTTCGACCTCCCTTGGTTTATTCTAGTCCAATTAAGGTTTTTAAGCAATCTTGTGCATCCAATAGGTGTGTTTTTGTCATTGGATGAACGTTTAGGTCATTTTCGTCCTCCCTAGGCTTATACTTGTCCAATTAGGGTTTCTAACCAATCTTGTGCATCCAATAAGTTCATTTGTGTTATTTGATGTACATTTATTTCATTTTCGTCCTCCCTTGGTTTATTCTTGTCTAATTAGGGTTTTTAAGCTACCTTGTGGATCCAATAGGTGTGTTTGTGTCATTGGACGAAATTTTAGGTCATTTTCGTCCTCCCTAGGCTTATTCTTGTCCAATTAGGGTTTTTAACCAATCTTGTGCATGCAATAAGTTCATCTGTGTTGTTGGATATACATTTAGGTCATTTTTGTCCTCCCTAGGTTTATTCTCGTCCAATATCAGCTTTTAAGCAATCTTGTGCATCCAATAGGTGTGTTTGTGTCATTGGATGAACGTTTAGGTCATTTTCGTCCTCCCTAGGCTTATTCTTGTCCAATTAGGGTTTTTAACCAATCTTGTGCATCCAATAAGTTCATTTGTGTTATTGGATATACATTTAGGTCATTTTCGTCCTCCCTAGGTTTATTCTTGACCAATTAGGGTTTTTAACCAATGTTGTGCATCCAATAGGTGTGTTTGTGTCATTGGATGAACGTTTAGGTCATTTTCGTCTTCCCTAGGCTTATTCTTGTCCAATTAGGGTTTTTAACCAATCTTGTGCATGCAATAAGTTCATCTGTGTTATTGGATATACATTTAGGTCATTTTTGTCCTCCCTAGGTTTATTCTCGTCCAATATCAGCTTTTAAGCAATCTTGTGCATCCAATAGGTGTGTTTGTGTCATTGGATGAACGTTTAGGTCATTTTCATCCTCCCTAGGCTTATTCTTGTCCAATTAGGGTTTTTAACCAATCTTGTGCATCCAATAAGTTCATTTGTGTTATTGGATATACATTTAGGTCATTTTCGTCCTCCCTAGGTTTATTCTTGACCAATTAGGGTTTTTAACCAATGTTGTGCATCCAATAGGTGTGTTTGTGTCATTGGATGAACGTTTAGGTCATTTTCGTCTTCCCTAGGCTTATTCTTGTCCAATTAGGGTTTTTAACCAATCTTGTGCATCCGATAAGTTAATTTTTGTTATTGGATGTACATTTAGTACATTTTCGTCCTCCCTAGGTTTATACTAGTCCATGTATGGTTTTTAAGCAATCTTGTGCATCCAATAGGTGTGTTTGTGTCATTGGATGAACGTTTAGGTCATTTTCGTCCTCCCTAGGCTAATTCTTGTCCAAATAGGGTTTTTAACCAATCTTGTGCATCCAATAAGTTCATTTGTGTTATTGGATATACATTAAGGTCCTTTTCGTCCTCCTTAGGTTTATTCTTGTCCAATTAGGGTTTTTAAGCAATCTTGTGCATCCAATAAGTTCATTTGCATCATTGGATATACATTTAGGTCATTTTCGTCCTCCCTAGGTTTATTCTTGTCCAATTAGGGTTTTTAACGAATCTTGTGCATCCAATAAGTTCATTTGCGTCAGTGGATATACATTTAGGTCATTTTCGTCCTCCCGAGGTTTATTCTTGTCCAATTAGGGTTTTTAACCAATCTTGTGCATCCAACAGGTGTGTTTGTGTCATTGGATGAACGTTTAGGTCATTTTCATCCTCACTAGGCTTATTCTTGTCCAATTAGGGTTTTTAACCAATCTTGTGCATCCAATAAGTTCATTTGTATTATTGGATATACATTTAGGTCATTTTCGTCCTCCCTAGGTTTATTCTTGTCCAATTAGGGTTTTTAAGCAATCTTATGCATCCAATAAGTTCATTTGCGTCATTGGATATACATTTAGGTCATTTTCGTCCTCCCTAGGTTTATTCTTGTCCAATTAGGGTTTTTAACCAATGTTTTGCATCCAATAGGTGTGTTTGTGTCATTGGATGAACGTTTAAATCATTTTCGTCCTCCCTAGGCATATTCTTGTCCTATTAGGGTTTTTAACCAATCTTGTGCATTCGATAAGTTAATTTATGTTATTGGATGTACATTTACTACATTTTCTTCCTCCCTAGGTTTATTCTTGTCCAATTAGGGTTTTTAAGCAATCTTGTGCATCCAATAGGTGTGTTTGTGTCATTGTATGAACTTCTAGGTCATTTTCGTCCTCCCTAGGCTTATTCTTGTCAAATTATGGTTTTTAACCAATCTTGTGCATCCAATAAGTTCATTTGTGTTATTGGATATACATTTATGTCATTTTCGTCCTCCCTAGGTTTATTCTTGTCCAATTAGGGTTTTTAAGCAATCTTGTGCATTCAATAGGTGTGTTTGTGTCATTGGATGAACGTTTAGGTCATTTTGTTCCTCCCTAGGCTCATTCTTGTCCAATTAGGGTTTTTAACCAATCTTGTGCATCCCATAAGTTCATTTGCGTCATTGGATGTACATTTAGTTAATTTTCGACCTCCATAGGTTTATTCTTGTCCAATTAGGGTTTTTAACCAATCTTGTGCATCCAATAGGTGTGTTTGTATCTTTGGATGAACATTTAGGTCATTTTGTTCCACCCTAGGATTATTCTTGTCCAGTTAGGGTTTTTAACCTATCTTGTGCATCCAATAAGTTCATTTGCGTCATTGGATATACATTTAGGTCATTTTCGACCTCCCTAGGTTTATTATAGTCCAATTAAGGTTTTTAAGCAATCTTGTGCTTCCAATAGGTGTGTTTTTGTCATTGGATGAACGTTTAGGTCATTTTCGTCCTCCCTAGGCTTATACTTGTCCAATTAGGGTTTCTAACCAATCTTGTGCATCCAATAAGTTCATTTGTGTTATTTGATGTACATTTATTTCATTTTCGTCATCCCTTGGTTTATTCTTGTCCAATTAGGGTTTTTAAGCTATCTTGTGGATCCAATAGGTGTGTTTGTGTCATTGGACGAAATTTTAGGTCATTTTCGTCCTCCCTAGGCTTATTCTTGTCCAATTAGGGTTTTTAACCAATCTTGTGCATGCAATAAGTTCATTTGCGTTATTGGATATACATTTAGGTCATTTTTGTCCTCCCTAGGTTTATTCTCGTCCAATATCAGCTTTTAAGCAATCTTGTGCATCCAATAGGTGTGTTTGTGTCATTGGATGAACGTTTAGGTCATTTTCGTCCTCCCTAGGCTTATTCTTGTCCAATTAGGGTTTTTAACCAATCTTGTGCATCCAATAAGTTCATTTGCGTTATTGGATATACATTTAGGTCATTTTCGTCCTCCCTAGGTTTATTCTTGACCAATTAGGGTTTTTAACCTATCTTGTGCATCCAATAAGTTCATTTGCGTCATTGGATATACATTTAGGTCATTGTCGACCTCCCTTGGTTTATTCTAGTCCAATTAAGGTTTTTAAGCAATCTTGTGCATCCAATAGGTGTGTTTGTGTCATTGGATGAACGTTTAAATCATTTTCGTCCTCCCTAGGCATATTCTTGTCCTATTAGGGTTTTTAACCATTCTTGTGCATTCGATAAGTTAATTTATGTTATTGGATGTACATTTACTACATTTTCTTCCTCCCTAGGTTTATTCTTGTCCAATTAGGGTTTTTAAGCAATCTTGTGCATCCAATAGGTGTGTTTGTGTCATTGTATGAACTTCTAGGTCATTTTCGTCCTCCCTAGGCTTATTCTTGTCCAATTAGGGTTTTTAACCAATCTTGTGCATCCAATAAGTTCATTTGTGTTATTGGATATACATTTATGTCATTTTCGTCCTCCCTAGGTTTATACTAGTCCATGTATGGTTTTTAAGCAATCTTGTGCATCCAATAGGTGTGTTTGTGTCATTGGATGAACGTTTAGGTCATTTTCGTCCTCCCTAGGCTAATTCTTGTCCAAATAGGGTTTTTAACCAATCTTGTGCATCCAATAAGTTCATTTGTGTTATTGGATATACATTAAGGTCCTTTTCGTCCTCCTTAGGTTTATTCTTGTCCAATTAGGGTTTTTAAGCAATCTTGTGCATCCAATAAGTTCATTTGCATCATTGGATATACATTTAGGTCATTTTCGTCCTCCCTAGGTTTATTCTTGTCCAATTAGGGTTTTTAACGAATCTTGTGCATCCAATAAGTTCATTTGCGTCAGTGGATATACATTTAGGTCATTTTCGTCCTCCCTAGGTTTATTCTTGTCCAATTAGGGTTTTTAACCAATCTTGTGCATCCAACAGGTGTGTTTGTGTCATTGGATGAACGTTTAGGTCATTTTCATCCTCACTAGGCTTATTCTTGTCCAATTAGGGTTTTTAACCAATCTTGTGCATCCAATAAGTTCATTTGTGTTATTGGATATACATTTAGGTCATTTTCGTCCTCCCTAGGTTTATTCTTGTCCAATTAGGGTTTTTAAGCAATCTTATGCATCCAATAAGTTCATTTGCGTCATTGGATATACATTTAGGTCATTTTCGTCCTCCCTAGGTTTATTCTTGTCCAATTAGGGTTTTTAACCAATGTTTTGCATCCAATAGGTGTGTTTGTGTCATTGGATGATCGTTTAAATCATTTTCGTCCTCCCTAGGCATATTCTTGTCCTATTAGGGTTTTTAACCAATCTTGTGCATTCGATAAGTTAATTTATGTTATTGGATGTACATTTACTACATTTTCTTCCTCCCTAGGTTTATTCTTGTCCAATTAGGGTTTTTAACCAATCTTGTGCATCCAATAGGTGTGTTTGTATCATTGGATGAACATTTAGGTCATTTTGTTCCACCCTAGGATTATTCTTGTCCAGTTAGGGTTTTTAACCTATCTTGTGCATCCAATAAGTCCATTTGCGTCATTGGATATACATTTAGGTCATTTTCGACCTCCCTAGGTTTATTATAGTCCAATTAAGGTTTTTAAGCAATCTTGTGCATCCAATAGGTGTGTTTTTGTCATTGGATGAACGTTTAGGTCATTTTCGTCCTCCCTAGGCTTATACTTGTCCAATTAGGGTTTCTAACCAATCTTGTGCATCCAATAAGTTCATTTGTGTTATTTGATGTACATTTATTTCATTTTCGTCATCCCTTGGTTTATTCTTGTCCAATTAGGGTTTTTAAGCTATCTTGTGGATCCAATAGGTGTGTTTGTGTCATTGGACGAAATTTTAGGTCATTTTCGTCCTCCCTAGGCTTATTCTTGTCCAATTAGGGTTTTTAACCAATCTTGTGCATGCAATAAGTTCATTTGCGTTATTGGATATACATTTAGGTCATTTTTGTCCTCCCTAGGTTTATTCTCGTCCAATATCAGCTTTTAAGCAATCTTGTGCATCCAATAGGTGTGTTTGTGTCATTGGATGAACGTTTAGGTCATTTTCGTCCTCCCTAGGCTTATTCTTGTCCAATTAGGGTTTTTAACCAATCTTGTGCATCCAATAAGTTCATTTGCGTTATTGGATATACATTTAGGTCATTTTCGTCCTCCCTAGGCTTATTCTTGTCCAATTAGGGTTTTTAACCAATCTTGTGCATCCAATAAGTTCATTTGTGTTATTGGATATACATTTAGGTCATTTTCGTCCTCCCTAGGTTTATTCTTGACCAATTAGGGTTTTTAACCAATGTTGTGCATCCAATAGGTGTGTTTGTGTCATTGGATGAACGTTTAGGTCATTTTCGTCTTCGCTAGGCTTATTCTTGTCCAATTAGGGTTTTTAACCAATCTTGTGCATCCGATAAGTTAATTTATGTTATTGGATGTACATTTAGTACATTTTCGTCCTCCCTAGGTTTATACTAGTCCATGTATGGTTTTTAAGCAATCTTGTGCATCCAATAGGTGTGTTTGTGTCATTGGATGAACGTTTAGGTCATTTTCGTCCTCCCTAGGCTAATTCTTGTCCAAATAGGGTTTTTAACCAATCTTGTGCATCCAATAAGTTCATTTGTGTTATTGGATGAACATTTAGGTCATTTTGTTCCACCCTAGGATTATTCTTGTCCAGTTAGGGTTTTTAACCTATCTTGTGCATCCAATAAGTTCATTTGCGTCATTGGATATACATTTAGGTCATTTTCGACCTCCCTAGGTTTATTATAGTCCAATTAAGGTTTTTAAGCAATCTTGTGCATCCAATAGGTGTGTTTTTGTCATTGGATGAACGTTTAGGTCATTTTCGTCCTCCCTAGGCTTATACTTGTCCAATTAGGGTTTCTAACCAATCTTGTGCATCCAATAAGTTCATTTGTGTTATTTGATGTACATTTATTTCATTTTCGTCATCCCTTGGTTTATTCTTGTCCAATTAGGGTTTTTAAGCTATCTTGTGGATCCAATAGGTGTGTTTGTGTCATTGGACGAAATTTTAGGTCATTTTCGTCCTCCCTAGGCTTATTCTTGTCCAATTAGGGTTTTTAACCAATCTTGTGCATGCAATAAGTTCATCTGTGTTATTGGATATACATTTAGGTCATTTTTGTCCTCCCTAGGTTTATTCTCGTCCAATATCAGCTTTTAAGCAATCTTGTGCATCCAATAGGTGTGGTTGTGTCATTGGATGAACGTTTAGGTCATTTTCATCCTCCCTAGGCTTATTCTTGTCCAATTAGGGTTTTTAACCAATCTTGTGCATCCAATAAGTTCATTTGTGTTATTGGATATACATTTAGGTCATTTTCGTCATCCCTAGGTTTATTCTGGACCAATTAGGGTTTTTAACCAATGTTGTGCATCCAATAGGTGTGTTTGTGTCATTGGATGAACGTTTAGGTCATTTTCGTCTTCCCTAGGCTTATTCTTATCCAATTAGGGTTTTTAACCAATCTTGTGCATCCGATAAGTTAATTTATGTTATTGGATGTACATTTAGTACATTTTCGTCCTCCCTAGGTTTATACTAGTCCATGTATGGTTTTTAAGCAATCTTGTGCATCCAATAGGTGTGTTTGTGTCATTGGATGAACGTTTAGGTCATTTTCGTCCTCCCTAGGCTAATTCTTGTCCAAATAGGGTTTTTAACCAATCTTGTGCATCCAATAAGTTCATTTGTGTTATTGGATATACATTAAGGTCCTTTTCGTCCTCCTTAGGTTTATTCTTGTCCAATTAGGGTTTTTAAGCAATCTTGTGCATCCAATAAGTTCATTTGCATCATTGGATATACATTTAGGTCATTTTCGTCCTCCCTAGGTTTATTCTTGTCCAATTAGGGTTTTTAACCAATCTTGTGCATCCAATAAGTTCATTTGCGTCATTGGATAAACATTTAGGTCATTTTCGACCTCCCTTGGTTTATTCTAGTCCAATTAAGGTTTTTAAGCAATCTTGTGCATCCAATAGGTGTGTTTTTGTCATTGGATGAACGTTTAGGTCATTTTCGTCCTTCCTAGGCTTATACTTGTCCAATTAGGGTTTCTAACCAATCTTGTGCATCCAATAAGTTCATTTGTGTTATTTGATGTACATTTATTTCATTTTCGTCCTCCCTTGGTATATTCTTGTCTAATTAGGGTTTTTAAGCTATCTTGTGGATCCAATAGGTGTGTTTGTGTCATTGGACGAAATTTTAGGTCATTTTCGTCCTCCCTAGGCTTATTCTTGTCCAATTAGGGTTTTTAACCAATCTTGTGCATGCAATAAGTTCATCTGTGTTATTGGATATACATTTAGGTCATTTTTGTCCTCCCTAGGTTTATTCTCGTCCAATATCAGCTTTTAAGCAATCTTGTGCATCCAATAGGTGTGTTTTTGTCATTGGATGAACGTTTAGGTCATTTTCGTCCTCCCTAGGCTTATACTTGTCCAATTAGGGTTTCTAACCAATCTTGTGCATCCAATAAGTTCATTTGTGTTATTTGATGTACATTTATTTCATTTTCGTCATCCCTTGGTTTATTCTTGTCCAATTAGGGTTTTTAAGCTATCTTGTGGATCCAATAGGTGTGTTTGTGTCATTGGACGAAATTTTAGGTCATTTTCGTCCTCCCTAGGCTTATTCTTGTCCAATTAGGGTTTTTAACCAATCTTGTGCATGCAATAAGTTCATCTGTGTTATTGGATATACATTTAGGTCATTTTTGTCCTCCCTAGGTTTATTCTCGTCCAATATCAGCTTTTAAGCAATCTTGTGCATCCAATAGGTGTGGTTGTGTCATTGGATGAACGTTTAGGTCATTTTCATCCTCCCTAGGCTTATTCTTGTCCAATTAGGGTTTTTAACCAATCTTGTGCATCCAATAAGTTCATTTGTGTTATTGGATATACATTTAGGTCATTTTCGTCATCCCTAGGTTTATTCTTGACCAATTAGGGTTTTTAACCAATGTTGTGCATCCAATAGGTGTGTTTGTGTCATTGGATGAACGTTTAGGTCATTTTCGTCTTCCCTAGGCTTATTCTTATCCAATTAGGGTTTTTAACCAATCTTGTGCATCCGATAAGTTAATTTATGTTATTGGATGTACATTTAGTACATTTTCGTCCTCCCTAGGTTTATACTAGTCCATGTATGGTTTTTAAGCAATCTTGTGCATCCAATAGGTGTGTTTGTGTCATTGGATGAACGTTTAGGTCATTTTCGTCCTCCCTAGGCTAATTCTTGTCCAAATAGGGTTTTTAACCAATCTTGTGCATCCAATAAGTTCATTTGTGTTATTGGATATACATTAAGGTCCTTTTCGTCCTCCTTAGGTTTATTCTTGTCCAATTAGGGTTTTTAAGCAATCTTGTGCATCCAATAAGTTCATTTGCATCATTGGATATACATTTAGGTCATTTTCGTCCTCCCTAGGTTTATTCTTGTCCAATTAGGGTTTTTAACGAATCTTGTGCATCCAATAAGTTCATTTGCGTCAGTGGATATACATTTAGGTCATTTTCGTCCTCCCTAGGTTTATTCTTGTCCAATTAGGGTTTTTAACCAATCTTGTGCATCCAACAGGTGTGTTTGTGTCATTGGATGAACGTTTAGGTCATTTTCATCCTCACTAGGCTTATTCTTGTCCAATTAGGGTTTTTAACCAATCTTGTGCATCCAATAAGTTCATTTGTGTTATTGGATATACATTTAGGTCATTTTCGTCCTCCCTAGGTTTATTCTTGTCCAATTAGGGTTTTTAAGCAATCTTATGCATCCAATAAGTTCATTTGCGTCATTGGATATACATTTAGGTCATTTTCGTCCTCCCTAGGTTTATTCTTGTCCAATTAGGGTTTTTAACCAATGTTTTGCATCCAATAGGTGTGTTTGTGTCATTGGATGATCGTTTAAATCATTTTCGTCCTCCCTAGGCATATTCTTGTCCTATTAGGGTTTTTAACCAATCTTGTGCATTCGATAAGTTAATTTATGTTATTGGATGTACATTTACTACATTTTCTTCCTCCCTAGGTTTATTCTTGTCCAATTAGGGTTTTTAACCAATCTTGTGCATCCAATAGGTGTGTTTGTATCATTGGATGAACATTTAGGTCATTTTGTTCCACCCTAGGATTATTCTTGTCCAGTTAGGGTTTTTAACCTATCTTGTGCATCCAATAAGTCCATTTGCGTCATTGGATATACATTTAGGTCATTTTCGACCTCCCTAGGTTTATTATAGTCCAATTAAGGTTTTTAAGCAATCTTGTGCATCCAATAGGTGTGTTTTTGTCATTGGATGAACGTTTAGGTCATTTTCGTCCTCCCTAGGCTTATACTTGTCCAATTAGGGTTTCTAACCAATCTTGTGCATCCAATAAGTTCATTTGTGTTATTTGATGTACATTTATTTCATTTTCGTCATCCCTTGGTTTATTCTTGTCCAATTAGGGTTTTTAAGCTATCTTGTGGATCCAATAGGTGTGTTTGTGTCATTGGACGAAATTTTAGGTCATTTTCGTCCTCCCTAGGCTTATTCTTGTCCAATTAGGGTTTTTAACCAATCTTGTGCATGCAATAAGTTCATTTGCGTTATTGGATATACATTTAGGTCATTTTTGTCCTCCCTAGGTTTATTCTCGTCCAATATCAGCTTTTAAGCAATCTTGTGCATCCAATAGGTGTGTTTGTGTCATTGGATGAACGTTTAGGTCATTTTCGTCCTCCCTAGGCTTATTCTTGTCCAATTAGGGTTTTTAACCAATCTTGTGCATCCGATAAGTTAATTTATGTTATTGGATGTACATTTAGTACATTTTCGTCCTCCCTAGGTTTATACTTGTCCAATTAGGGTTTTTAAGCAATCTTGTGCATCCAATAGGTGTGTTTGTGTCATTGGATGAACTTCTAGGTCATTTTCGTCCTCCCTAGGCTTATTCTTGTCCAATTAGGGTTTTTAACCAATCTTGTGCATCCAATAAGTTCATTTGTGTTATTAGATATACATTTATGACATTTTTGTCCTCCCTTGGTTTATTCTTGTCCAATTAGGGTTTTTAAGCAATCTTGTGCATCCAATAGGGGTGTTTGTGTCATTGGATGAACATTTAGGTCATTTTGTTCCTCCCTAGGCTCATTCTTGTCCAATTAGGGTTTTTAACCAATCTTGTGCATCCAATAAGTTCATTTGCGTCATTGGATGTACATTTAGTTAATTTTCGACCTCCATAGGTTTATTCTTGTCTAATTAGGGTTTTTAACCAATCTTGTGCATCGAATAGGTGTGTTTGTATCATTGGATGAACATTTAGGTCATTTTGTTCCACCCTTGGATTATTCTTGTCCAGTTAGGGTTTTTAACCTATCTTGTGCATCCAATAAGTTCATTTGCGTCATTGGATATACATTTAGGTCATTTTCGACCTCTCTAGGTTTATTCTAGTCCAATTAAGGTTTTTAAGCAATCTTGTGCATCCAATAGGTGTGTTTCTGTCATTGGATGAACGTTTAGGTCATTTTCGTCCTCCTTAGGCTTATACTTGTCCAATTAGGGTTTCTAACCAATCATGTGCATCCAATAAGTTCATTTGTGTTATTTGATGTACATTTATTTCATTTTCGTCCTCCCTTGGTTTATTCTTGTCCAATTAGGGTTTTTAAGCTATCTTGTGGATCCGATAGGTGTGTTTGTGTCATTGGACGAAATTTTACGTCATTTATGTCCTCCCTAGGCTTATTCTTGTCCAATTAGGGTTTTTAACCAATCTTGTGCATGCTATAAGTTCATTTGTGTTATTGGATATACATTTAGGTCATTTTTGTCCTCCCTAGGTTTATTCTCGTCCAATATCAGCTTTTAAGCAATCTTGTGCATCCAATAGGTGTGTTTGTGTCATTGGATGAACGTTTAGGTCATTTTCATCCTCCCTAGGCTTATTCTTGTCCAATTAGGGTTTTTAACCAATCTTGTGCATCCAATAAGTTCATTTGTGTTATTGGATATACATTTAGGTCATTTTCGTCCTCCCTAGGTTTATTCTTGACCAATTAGGGTTTTTAACCAATGTTGTGCATCCAATAGGTGTGTTTGTGTCATTGGATGAACGTTTAGGTCATTTTCGTCTTCCCTAGGCTTATTCTTGTCCAATTAGGGTTTTTAACCAATCTTGTGCATGCAATAAGTTCATCTGTGTTATTGGATATACATTTAGGTCATTTTTGTCCTCCCTAGGTTTATTCTCGTCCAATATCAGCTTTTAAGCAATCTTGTGCATCCAATAGGTGTGTTTGTGTCATTGGATGAACGTTTAGGTCATTTTCATCCTCCCTAGGCTTATTCTTGTCCAATTAGGGTTTTTAACCAATCTTGTGCATCCAATAAGTTCATTTGTGTTATTGGATATACATTTAGGTCATTTTCGTCCTCCCTAGGTTTATTCTTGTCCAATTAGGGTTTTTAACCAATGTTGTGCATCCAATAGGTGTGTTTGTGTCATTGGATGAACGTTTAGGTCATTTTCGTCTTCCCTAGGCTTATTCTTGTCCAATTAGGGTTTTTAACCAATCTTGTGCATCCGATAAGTTAATTTATGTTATTGGATGTACATTTAGTACATTTTCGTCCTCCCTAGGTTTATACTAGTCCATGTATGGTTTTTAAGCAATCTTGTGCATCCAATAGGTGTGTTTGTGTCATTGGATGAACGTTTAGGTCATTTTCGTCCTCCCTAGGCTAATTCTTGTCCAAATAGGGTTTTTAACCAATCTTGTGCATCCAATAAGTTCATTTGTGTTATTGGATATACATTAAGGTCCTTTTCGTCCTCCTTAGGTTTATTCTTGTCCAATTAGGGTTTTTAAGCAATCTTGTGCATCCAATAAGTTCATTTGCATCATTGGATATACATTTAGGTCATTTTCGTCCTCCCTAGATTTATTCTTGTCCAATTAGGGTTTTTAACGAATCTTGTGCATCCAATAAGTTCATTGGCGTCAGTGGATATACATTTAGGTCATTTTCGTCCTCCCTAGGTTTATTCTTGTCCAATTAGGGTTTTTAACCAATCTTGTGCATCCAACAGGTGTGTTTGTGTCATTGGATGAACGTTTAGGTCATTTTCATCCTCACTAGGCTTATTCTTGTCCAATTAGGGTTTTTAACCAATCTTGTGCATCCAATAAGTTCATTTGTGTTATTGGATATACATTTAGGTCATTTTCGTCCTCCCTAGGTTTATTCTTGTCCAATTAGGGTTTTTAAGCAATCTTATGCATCCAATAAGTTCATTTGCGTCATTGGATATACATTTAGGTCATTTTCGTCCTCCCTAGGTTTATTCTTGTCCAATTAGGGTTTTTAACCAATGTTTTGCATCCAATAGGTGTGTTTGTGTCATTGGATGATCGTTTAAATCATTTTCGTCCTCCCTAGGCATATTCTTGTCCTATTAGGGTTTTTAACCAATCTTGTGCATTCGATAAGTTAATTTATGTTATTGGATGTACATTTACTACATTTTCTTCCTCCCTAGGTTTATTCTTGTCCAATTAGGGTTTTTAACCAATCTTGTGCATCCAATAGGGGTGTTTGTATCATTGGATGAACATTTAGGTCATTTTGTTCCACCCTAGGATTATTCTTGTCCAGTTAGGGTTTTTAACCTATCTTGTGCATCCAATAAGTTCATTTGCGTCATTGGATATACATTTAGGTCATTTTCGACCACCCTAGGTTTATTATAGTCCAATTAAGGTTTTTAAGCAATCTTGTGCATCCAATAGGTGTGTTTTTGTCATTGGATGAACGTTTAGGTCATTTTCGTCCTCCCTAGGCTTATACTTGTCCAATTAGGGTTTCTAACCAATCTTGTGCATCCAATAAGTTCATTTGTGTTATTTGATGTACATTCATTTCATTTTCGTCATCCCTTGGTTTATTCTTGTCCAATTAGGGTTTTTAAGCTATCTTGTGGATCCAATAGGTGTGTTTGTGTCATTGGACGAAATTTTAGGTCATTTTCGTCCTCCCTAGGCTTATACTTGTCCAATTAGGGTTTCTAACCAATCTTGTGCATCCAATAAGTTCATTTGTGTTATTTGATGTACATTTATTTCATTTTCGTCCTCCCTTGGTATATTCTTGTCTAATTAGGGTTTTTAAGCTATCTTGTGGATCCAATAGGTGTGTTTGTGTCATTGGACGAAATTTTAGGTCATTTTCGTCCTCCCTAGGCTTATTCTTGTCCAATTAGGGTTTTTAACCAATCTTGTGCATGCAATAAGTTCATCTGTGTTATTGGATATACATTTAGGTCATTTTTGTCCTCCCTAGGTTTATTCTCGTCCAATATCAGCTTTTAAGCAATCTTGTGCATCCAATAGGTGTGTTTGTGTCATTGGATGAACGTTTAGGTCATTTTCATCCTCCCTAGGCTTATTCTTGTCCAATTAGGGTTTTTAACCAATCTTGTGCATCCAATAAGTTCATTTGTGTTATTGGATATACATTTAGGTCATTTTCGTCCTCCCTAGGTTTATTCTTGACCAATTAGGGTTTTTAACCAATGTTGTGCATCCAATAGGTGTGTTTGTGTCATTGGATGAACGTTTAGGTCATTTTCGTCTTCCCTAGGCTTATTCTTGTCCAATTAGGGTTTTTAACCAATCTTGTGCATCCGATAAGTTAATTTTTGTTATTGGATGTACATTTAGTACATTTTCGTCCTCCCTAGGTTTATACTAGTCCATGTATGGTTTTTAAGCAATCTTGTGCATCCAATAGGTGTGTTTGTGTCATTGGATGAACGTTTAGGTCATTTTCGTCCTCCCTAGGCTAATTCTTGTCCAAATAGGGTTTTTAACCAATCTTGTGCATCCAATAAGTTCATTTGTGTTATTGGATATACATTAAGGTCCTTTTCGTCCTCCTTAGGTTTATTCTTGTCCAATTAGGGTTTTTAAGCAATCTTGTGCATCCAATAAGTTCATTTGCATCATTGGATATACATTTAGGTCATTTTCGTCCTCCCTAGGTTTATTCTTGTCCAATTAGGGTTTTTAACCAATCTTGTGCATCCAATAAGTTCATTTGCGTCATTGGATAAACATTTAGGTCATTTTCGACCTCCCTTGGTTTATTCTAGTCCAATTAAGGTTTTTAAGCAATCTTGTGCATCCAATAGGTGTGTTTTTGTCATTGGATGAACGTTTAGGTCATTTTCGTCCTTCCTAGGCTTATACTTGTCCAATTAGGGTTTCTAACCAATCTTGTGCATCCAATAAGTTCATTTGTGTTATTTGATGTACATTTATTTCATTTTCGTCCTCCCTTGGTATATTCTTGTCTAATTAGGGTTTTTAAGCTATCTTGTGGATCCAATAGGTGTGTTTGTGTCATTGGACGAAATTTTAGGTCATTTTCGTCCTCCCTAGGCTTATTCTTGTCCAATTAGGGTTTTTAACCAATCTTGTGCATGCAATAAGTTCATCTGTGTTGTTGGATATACATTTAGGTCATTTTTGTCCTCCCTAGGTTTATTCTCGTCCAATATCAGCTTTTAAGCAATCTTGTGCATCCAATAGGTGTGTTTGTGTCATTGGATGAACGTTTAGGTCATTTTCGTCCTCCCTAGGCTTATTCTTGTCCAATTAGGGTTTTTAACCAATCTTGTGCATCCGATAAGTTAATTTATGTTATTGGATGTACATTTAGTACATTTTCGTCCTCCCTAGGTTTATACTTGTCCAATTAGGGTTTTTAAGCAATCTTGTGCATCCAATAGGTGTGTTTGTGTCATTGGATGAACTTCTAGGTCATTTTCGTCCTCCCTAGGCTTATTCTTGTCCAATTAGGGTTTTTAACCAATCTTGTGCATCCAATAAGTTCATTTGTGTTATTAGATATACATTTATGACATTTTTGTCCTCCCTTGGTTTATTCTTGTCCAATTAGGGTTTTTAAGCAATCTTGTGCATCCAATAGGGGTGTTTGTGTCATTGGATGAACATTTAGGTCATTTTGTTCCTCCCTAGGCTCATTCTTGTCCAATTAGGGTTTTTAACCAATCTTGTGCATCCAATAAGTTCATTTGCGTCATTGGATGTACATTTAGTTAATTTTCGACCTCCATAGGTTTATTCTTGTCTAATTAGGGTTTTTAACCAATCTTGTGCATCGAATAGGTGTGTTTGTATCATTGGATGAACATTTAGGTCATTTTGTTCCACCCTTGGATTATTCTTGTCCAGTTAGGGTTTTTAACCTATCTTGTGCATCCAATAAGTTCATTTGCGTCATTGGATATACATTTAGGTCATTTTCGACCTCTCTAGGTTTATTCTAGTCCAATTAAGGTTTTTAAGCAATCTTGTGCATCCAATAGGTGTGTTTCTGTCATTGGATGAACGTTTAGGTCATTTTCGTCCTCCTTAGGCTTATACTTGTCCAATTAGGGTTTCTAACCAATCATGTGCATCCAATAAGTTCATTTGTGTTATTTGATGTACATTTATTTCATTTTCGTCCTCCCTTGGTTTATTCTTGTCCAATTAGGGTTTTTAAGCTATCTTGTGGATCCGATAGGTGTGTTTGTGTCATTGGACGAAATTTTACGTCATTTATGTCCTCCCTAGGCTTATTCTTGTCCAATTAGGGTTTTTAACCAATCTTGTGCATGCTATAAGTTCATTTGTGTTATTGGATATACATTTAGGTCATTTTTGTCCTCCCTAGGTTTATTCTCGTCCAATATCAGCTTTTAAGCAATCTTGTGCATCCAATAGGTGTGTTTGTGTCATTGGATGAACGTTTAGGTCATTTTCATCCTCCCTAGGCTTATTCTTGTCCAATTAGGGTTTTTAACCAATCTTGTGCATCCAATAAGTTCATTTGTGTTATTGGATATACATTTAGGTCATTTTCGTCCTCCCTAGGTTTATTCTTGACCAATTAGGGTTTTTAACCAATGTTGTGCATCCAATAGGTGTGTTTGTGTCATTGGATGAACGTTTAGGTCATTTTCGTCTTCCCTAGGCTTATTCTTGTCCAATTAGGGTTTTTAACCAATCTTGTGCATGCAATAAGTTCATCTGTGTTATTGGATATACATTTAGGTCATTTTTGTCCTCCCTAGGTTTATTCTCGTCCAATATCAGCTTTTAAGCAATCTTGTGCATCCAATAGGTGTGTTTGTGTCATTGGATGAACGTTTAGGTCATTTTCATCCTCCCTAGGCTTATTCTTGTCCAATTAGGGTTTTTAACCAATCTTGTGCATCCAATAAGTTCATTTGTGTTATTGGATATACATTTAGGTCATTTTCGTCCTCCCTAGGTTTATTCTTGTCCAATTAGGGTTTTTAAGCAATCTTATGCATCCAATAAGTTCATTTGCGTCATTGGATATACATTTAGGTCATTTTCGTCCTCCCTAGGTTTATACTTGTCCAATTAGGGTTTTTAACCAATGTTTTGCATCCAATAGGTGTGTTTGTGTCATTGGATGAACGTTTAAATCATTTTCGTCCTCCCTAGGCATATTCTTGTCCTATTAGGGTTTTTAACCAATCTTGTGCATTCGATAAGTTAATTTATGTTATTGGATGTACATTTACTACATTTTCTTCCTCCCTAGGTTTATTCTTGTCCAATTAGGGTTTTTAACCAATCTTGTGCATCCAATAGGTGTGTTTGTATCATTGGATGAACATTTAGGTCATTTTGTTCCACCCTAGGATTATTCTTGTCCAGTTAGGGTTTTTAACCTATCTTGTGCATCCAATAAGTTCATTTGCGTCATTGGATATACATTTAGGTCATTTTCGACCTCCCTAGGTTTATTATAGTCCAATTAAGGTTTTTAAGCAATCTTGTGCTTCCAATAGGTGTGTTTTTGTCATTGGATGAACGTTTAGGTCATTTTCGTCCTCCCTAGGCTTATACTTGTCCAATTAGGGTTTCTAACCAATCTTGTGCATCCAATAAGTTCATTTGTGTTATTTGATGTACATTTATTTCATTTTCGTCATCCCTTGGTTTATTCTTGTCCAATTAGGGTTTTTAAGCTATCTTGTGGATCCAATAGGTGTGTTTGTGTCATTGGACGAAATTTTAGGTCATTTTCGTCCTCCCTAGGCTTATTCTTGTCCAATTAGGGTTTTTAACCAATCTTGTGCATGCAATAAGTTCATTTGCGTTATTGGATATACATTTAGGTCATTTTTGTCCTCCCTAGGTTTATTCTCGTCCAATATCAGCTTTTAAGCAATCTTGTGCATCCAATAGGTGTGTTTGTGTCATTGGATGAACGTTTAGGTCATTTTCGTCCTCCCTAGGCTTATTCTTGTCCAATTAGGGTTTTTAACCAATCTTGTGCATCCAATAAGTTCATTTGCGTTATTGGATATACATTTAGGTCATTTTCGTCCTCCCTAGGTTTATTCTTGACCAATTAGGGTTTTTAACCTATCTTGTGCATCCAATAACTTCATTTGCGTCATTGGATATACATTTAGGTCATTGTCGACCTCCCTTGGTTTATTCTAGTCCAATTAAGGTTTTTAAGCAATCTTGTGCATCCAATAGGTGTGTTTGTGTCATTGGATGAACGTTTAAATCATTTTCGTCCTCCCTAGGCATATTCTTGTCCTATTAGGGTTTTTAACCATTCTTGTGCATTCGATAAGTTAATTTATGTTATTGGATGTACATTTACTACATTTTCTTCCTCCCTAGGTTTATTCTTGTCCAATTAGGGTTTTTAAGCAATCTTGTGCATCCAATAGGTGTGTTTGTGTCATTGTATGAACTTCTAGGTCATTTTCGTCCTCCCTAGGCTTATTCTTGTCCAATTAGGGTTTTTAACCAATCTTGTGCATCCAATAAGTTCATTTGTGTTATTGGATATACATTTATGTCATTTTCGTCCTCCCTAGGTTTATTCTTGTCCAATTAGGGTTTTTAAGCAATCTTGTGCATCCAATAGGGGTGTTAGTGTCATTGGATGAACATTTAGGTCATTTTGTTCCTCCCTTGGCTCATTCTTGTCCAATTAGGGTTTTTAACCAATCTTGTGCATCCAATAAGTTCAATTGCGTCATTGCATGTACATTTAGTTAATTTTCGACCTCCATAGGTTTATTCTTGTCCAATTAGGGTTTTTAACCAATCTTGTGCATCCAATAGGTGTGTTTGTATCATTGGACGAACATTTAGGTCATTTTGTTCCACCCTAGGATTATTCTTGTCCAGTTAGGGTTTTTAACCTATCTTGTGCATCCAATAAGTTCATTTGCGTCATTGGATATACATTTTGGTCATTTTCGACCTCCCTTGGTTTATTCTAGTCCAATTAAGGTTTTTAAGCAATCTTGTGCATCCAATAGGTGTGTTTTTGTCATTGGATGAACGTTTAGGTCATTTTCGTCCTCCCTAGGCTTATACTTGTCCAATTAGGGTTTCTAACCAATCTTGTGCATCCAATAAGTTCATTTGTGTTATTTGATGTACATTTATTTCATTTTCGTCCTCCCTTGGTATATTCTTGTCTAATTAGGGTTTTTAAGCTATCTTGTGGATCCAATAGGTGTGTTTGTGTCATTGGACGAAATTTTAGGTCATTTTCGTCCTCCCTAGGCTTATTCTTGTCCAATTAGGGTTTTTAACCAATCTTGTGCATGCAATAAGTTCATCTGTGTTATTGGATATACATTTAGGTCATTTTTGTCCTCCCTAGGTTTATTCTCGTCCAATATCAGCGTTTAAGCAATCTTGTGCATCCAATAGGTGTGTTTGTGTCATTGGATGAACGTTTAGGTCATTTTCATCCTCCCTAGGCTTATTCTTGTCCAATTAGGGTTTTTAACCAATCTTGTGCATCCAATAAGTTCATTTGTGTTATTGGAT
The DNA here is from genome assembly GCA_037974875.1 of Cicer bijugum. Taxonomy (NCBI): domain Eukaryota; kingdom Viridiplantae; phylum Streptophyta; class Magnoliopsida; order Fabales; family Fabaceae; genus Cicer; species Cicer bijugum. Next base: position 185,551 of record JBBPBT010000833.1, on the reverse strand, counting down.
ATACATTTAGGTCATTTTCGTCCTCCCTAGGTTTATTCTTGACCAATTAGGGTTTTTAACCAATGTTGTGCATCCAATAGGTGTGTTTGTGTCATTGGATGAACGTTTAGGTCATTTTCGTCTTCCCTAGGCTTATTCTTGTCCAATTAGGGTTTTTAACCAATCTTGTGCATCCGATAAGTTAATTTATGTTATTGGATGTACATTTAGTACATTTTCGTCCTCCCTAGGTTTATACTAGTCCATGTATGGTTTTTAAGCAATCTTGTGCATCCAATAGGTGTGTTTGTGTCATTGGATGAACGTTTAGGTCATTTTCGTCCTCCCTAGGCTAATTCTTGTCCAAATAGGGTTTTTAACCAATCTTGTGCATCCAATAAGTTCATTTGTGTTATTGGATATACATTAAGGTCCTTTTCGTCCTCCTTAGGTTTATTCTTGTCCAATTAGGGTTTTTAAGCAATCTTGTGCATCCAATAAGTTCATTTGCATCATTGGATATACATTTAGGTCATTTTCGTCCTCCCTAGGTTTATTCTTGTCCAATCAGGGTTTTTAACGAATCTTGTGCATCCAATAAGTTCATTTGCGTCAGTGGATATACATTTAGGTCATTTTCGTCCTCCCTAGGTTTATTCTTGTCCAATTAGGGTTTTTAACCAATCTTGTGCATCCAACAGGTGTGTTTGTGTCATTGGATGAACGTTTAGGTCATTTTCATCCTCACTAGGCTTATTCTTGTCCAATTAGGGTTTTTAACCAATCTTGTGCATCCAATAAGTTCATTTGTGTTATTGGATATACATTTAGGTCATTTTCGTCCTCCCTAGGTTTATTCTTGTCCAATTAGGGTTTTTAAGCAATCTTATGCATCCAATAAGTTCATTTGCGTCATTGGATATACATTTAGGTCATTTTCGTCCTCCCTAGGTTTATTCTTGTCCAATTAGGGTTTTTAACCAATGTTTTGCATCCAATAGGTGTGTTTGTGTCATTGGATGATCGTTTAAATCATTTTCGTCCTCCCTTGGCATATTCTTGTCCTATTAGTGTTTTTAACCAATCTTGTGCATTCGATAAGTTAATTTATGTTATTGGATGTACATTTACTACATTTTCTTCCTCCCTAGGTTTATTCTTGTCCAATTAGGGTTTTTAAGCAATCTTGTGCATCCAATAGGTGTGTTTGTGTCATTGTATGAACTTCTAGGTCATTTTCGTCCTCCCTAGGCTTATTCTTGTCCAATTATGGTTTTTAACCAATCTTGTGCATCCAATAAGTTCATTTGTGTTATTGGATATACATTTATGTCATTTTCGTCCTCCCTATGTTTATTCTTGTCCAATTAGGGTTTTTAAGCAATCTTGTGCATCCAATAGGGGTGTTTGTGTCATTGGATGAACATTTAGGTCATTTTCTTCCTCCCTAGGCTCATTCTTGTCAAATTAGGGTTCTTAACCAATCTTGTGCATCCAATAAGTTCAATTGCGTCATTGCATGTACATTTAGTTAATTTTCGACCTCCATAGGTTTATTCTTGTCCAATTAGGGTTTTTAACCAATCTTGTGCATCCAATAGGTGTGTTTGTATCATTGGATGAACATTTACGTCATTTTGTTCCACCCTAGGATTATTCTTGTCCAGTTAGGGTTTTTAACCTATCTTGTGCATCCAATAAGTTCATTTGCGTCATTGGATATACATTTAGGTTATTTTCGTTCTCCCTAGGTTTATTCTAGTCCAATTAAGGTTTTTAAGCAATCTTGTGCATCCAATAGGTGTGTTTGTGTCATTGGATGAACGTTTAGGTCATTTTCGTCCTCTCAAAGCTTATACTTGTCCAATTAAGGTTTTTAACCAATCTTGTGCATCCAATAAGTTCATTTGTGTTATTTGATGTACATTTAGTTCATTTTCGTCCTCCCTTGGTTTATTCTTGTCCAATTAGAGTTTTTAAGCTATCTATTGGATCCAATAGGTGTGTTTGTGTCATTGGACGAACTTTTAGGACATTTTCGTCCTCCCTAGCTTATTCTTGTCCAATTAGGGTTTTTAACCAATCTTGTGCATGCAATAAGTTCATTTGTGTTATTGGATATACATTTAGGTCATTTTTGTTCTCCCTAGGTTTATTCTCGTCCAATCTCAGTTTTTAAGCAATCTTGTGCATCCAATAGGTGTGTTTGTGTCTTTGGATGAACGTTTAGGTCATTTTCGTCCTCCCTAGAATTATTCTTGTCCAATTACGTTTTTTAACCAATCTTGTGCATCCAATAAGTTCATTTGTGTTATTGGATATACATTTAGGTCATTTTCGTCCTCCCTAGGATTATTCTTTTCCAGTTAGGGTTTTTAACCTATCTTGTGCATCCAATAAGTTCATTTGCGTCATTGGATATACATTTAGGTCATTTTCGACCTCCCATGGTTTATTCTAGTCCAATTAAGGTTTTTAAGCAATCTTGTGCATCCAATAGGTGTGTTTGTGTCATTGGATGAACGGTTAGGTCATTTTCGTCCTCCCTAGGCTTATTCTTGTCCAATTAGGGTTTTTAACCAATCTTGTGCATCCAATAAGTTCATTTGTGTTATTGGATATACATTTAGGTCATTTTCGTCCTCCCTAGGTTTATTCTTGTCCAATTAGGGTTTTTAAGCAATCTTGTGCATCCAATAGGGGTGTTAGTGTCATTGGATGAACATTTAGGTCATTTTGTTCCTCCCTAGGCTCATTCTTGTCCAATTAGGGTTTTTAACCAATCTTGTGCATCCAATAAATTCAATTGCGTCATTGCATGTACATTTAGTTAATTTTCGACCTCCATAGGTTTATTCTTGTCCAATTAGGGTTTTTAACCAATCTTGTGCATCCAATAGGTGTGTTTGTATCATTGGACGAACATTTAGGTCATTTTGTTCCACCCTAGGTTTATTCTTGTCCAGTTAGGGTTTTTAACCTATCTTGTGCATCCAATAAGTTCATTTGCGTCATTGGATATACATTTAGGTCATTTTCGACCTCCCTTGGTTTATTCTAGTCTAATTAAGGTTTTTAAGCAATCTTGTGCATCCAATAGGTGTGTTTTTGTCATTGGATGAACGTTTAGGTCATTTTCGTCCTCCCTAGGCTTATACTTGTCCAATTAGGGTTTCTAACCAATCTTGTGCATCCAATAAGTTCATTTGTGTTATTTGATGTACATTTATTTCATTTTCGTCCTCCCTTGGTATATTCTTGTCTAATTAGGGTTTTTAAGCTATCTTGTCGATCCAATAGGTGTGTTTGTGTCATTGGACGAAATTTTAGGTCATTTTCGTCCTCCCTAGGCTTATTCTTGTCCAATTAGGGTTTTTAACCAATCTTGTGCATGCAATAAGTTCATCTGTGTTATTGGATATACATTTAGGTCATTTTTGTCCTCCCTAGGTTTATTCTCGTCCAATATCAGCTTTTAAGCAATCTTGTGCATCCAATAGGTGTGTTTGTGTCATTGGATGAACGTTTAGGTCATTTTCGTCCTCCCTAGGCTTATTCTTGTCCAATTAGGGTTTTTAACCAATCTTGTGCATCCGATAAGTTAATTTATGTTATTGGATGTACATTTAGTACATTTTCGTCCTCCCTAGGTTTACACTTGTCCAATTAGGGTTTTTAAGCAATCTTGTGCATCCAATAGGTGTGTTTGTGTCATTGGATGAACTTCTAGGTCATTTTCGTCCTCCCTAGGCTTATTCTTGTCCAATTAGGGTTTTTAACCAATCTTGTGCATTCAATAAGTTCATTTGTGTTATTGGATATACATTTAGGTCATTTTCGTCTTCCCTAGGTTAATTCTTGTCCAATTAGGGTTTTTAAGCAATCTTGTGCATCCAATAGGTGTGTTACGTCATTGGATGAACATTTAGGTCATTTTGTTCCTCCCTAGGCTCATTCTTGTCCAATTAGGGTTTTTAACCAATCTTGTGCATCCAATAAGTTCATTTGCGTCATTGGATGTACATTTAGTTAATTTTCGTCCTCCCTAGGTTTATACTTGTCCAATTAGGGTTTTTAACCAAGCTTGTGCATCCGATAAGTTAATTTAAGTTATTGGATGTACATTTAGTACATTTTCGTCCTCCCTAGGTTTATACTTGTCCATGTATGGTTTTTAAGCAATCTTGTGCATCCAATAGGTGTGTTTGTGTCATTGGATGAACGTTTAGGTCATTTTCGTCCTCCCTAGGCTAACTCTTGTCCAAATAGGGTTTTTAACCAATCTTGTGCATCCAATAAGTTCATTTGTGTTATTGGATATACATTAAGGTCCTTTTCGTCCTCCTTAGGTTTATTCTTGTCCAATTAGGGTTTTTAAGCAATCTTGTGCATCCAATAAGTTCATTTGCATCATTGGATATACATTTAGGTCATTTTCGTCCTCCCTAGGTTTATTCTTGTCCAATTAGGGTTTTTAACCAATCTTGTGCATCCAATAAGTTCATTTGCGTCATTGGATAAACATTTAGGTCATTTTCGACCTCCCTTGGTTTATTCTAGTCCAATTAAGGTTTTTAAGCAATCTTGTGCATCCAATAGGTGTGTTTTTGTCATTGGATGAACGTTTAGGTCATTTTCGTCCTTCCTAGGCTTATACTTGTCCAATTAGGGTTTCTAACCAATCTTGTGCATCCAATAAGTTCATTTGTGTTATTTGATGTACATTTATTTCATTTTCGTCCTCCCTTGGTATATTCTTGTCTAATTAGGGTTTTTAAGCTATCTTGTGGATCCAATAGGTGTGTTTGTGTCATTGGACGAAATTTTAGGTCATTTTCGTCCTCCCTAGGCTTATTCTTGTCCAATTAGGTTTTTTAACCAATCTTGTGCATGCAATAAGTTCATCTGTGTTCTTGGATATACATTTAGGTCATTTTTGTCCTCCCTAGGTTTATTCTCGTCCAATATCAGCTTTTAAGCAATCTTGTGCATCCAATAGGTGTGTTTGTGTCATTGGATGAACGTTTAGGTCATTTTCGTCCTCCCTAGGCTTATTCTTGTCCAATTAGGGTTTTTAACCAATCTTGTGCATCCGATAAGTTAATTTATGTTATTGGATGTACATTTAGTACATTTTCGTCCTCCCTAGGTTTATACTTGTCCAATTAGGGTTTTTAAGCAATCTTGTGCATCCAATAGGTGTGTTTGTGTCATTGGATGAACTTCTAGGTCATTTTCGTCCTCCCTAGGCTTATTCTTGTCCAATTAGGGTTTTTAACCAATCTTGTGCATTCAATAAGTTCATTTGTGTTATTGGATATACATTTAGGTCATTTTTGTCTTCCCTAGGTTAATTCTTGTCCAATTAGGGTTTTTAAGCAATCTTGTGCATCCAATAGGTGTGTTACGTCATTGGATGAACATTTAGGTCATTTGGTTCCTCCCTAGGCTCATTCTTGTCCAATTAGGGTTTTTAACCAATCTTGTGCATCCAATAAGTTCATTTGCGTCATTGGATGTACATTTAGTTAATTTTCGTCCTCCCTAGGTTTATACTTGTCCAATTAGGGTTTTTAACCAAGCTTGTGCATCCGATAAGTTAATTTATGTTATTGGATGTACATTTAGTACATTTTCGTCCTCCCTAGGTTTATACTTGTCCATGTATGGTTTTTAAGCAATCTTGTGCATCCAATAGGTGTGTTTGTGTCATTGGATGAACGTTTAGGTCATTTTCGTCCTCCCTAGGCTAATTCTTGTCCAAATAGGGTTTTTAACCAATCTTGTGCATCCAATAAGTTCATTTGTGTTATTGGATATACATTAAGGTCCTTTTCGTCCTCCTTAGGTTTATTCTTGTCCAATTAGGGTTTTTAAGCAATCTTGTGCATCCAATAAGTTCATTTGCATCATTGGATATACATTTAGGTCATTTTCGTCCTCCCTAGGTTTATTCTTGTCCAATTAGGGTTTTTAACCAATCTTGTGCATCCAATAAGTTCATTTGCGTCATTGGATAAACATTTAGGTCATTTTCGACCTCCCTTGGTTTATTCTAGTCCAATTAAGGTTTTTAAGCAATCTTGTGCATCCAATAGGTGTGTTTTTGTCATTGGATGAACGTTTAGGTCATTTTCGTCCTTCCTAGGCTTATACTTGTCCAATTAGGGTTTCTAACCAATCTTGTGCATCCAATAAGTTCATTTGTGTTATTTGATGTACATTTATTTCATTTTCGTCCTCCCTTGGTATATTCTTGTCTAATTAGGGTTTTTAAGCTATCTTGTGGATCCAATAGGTGTGTTTGTGTCATTGGACAAAATTTTAGGTCATTTTCGTCCTCCCTAGGCTTATTCTTGTCCAATTAGGTTTTTTAACCAATCTTGTGCATGCAATAAGTTCATCTGTGTTATTGGATATACATTTAGGTCATTTTTGTCCTCCCTAGGTTTATTCTCGTCCAATATCAGCTTTTAAGCAATCTTGTGCATCCAATAGGTGTGTTTGTGTCATTGGATGAACGTTTAGGTCATTTTCGTCCTCCCTAGGCTTATTCTTGTCCAATTAGGGTTTTTAACCAATCTTGTGCATCCGATAAGTTAATTTATGTTATTGGATGTACATTTAGTACATTTTCGTCCTCCCTAGGTTTATACTTGTCCAATTAGGGTTTTTAAGCAATCTTGTGCATCCAATAGGTGTGTTTGTGTCATTGGATGAACTTCTAGGTCATTTTCGTCCTCCCTAGGCTTATTCTTGTCCAATTAGGGTTTTTAACCAATCTTGTGCATTCAATAAGTTCATTTGTGTTATTGGATATACATTTAGGTCATTTTTGTCTTCCCTAGGTTAATTCTTGTCCAATTAGGGTTTTTAAGCAATCTTGTGCATCCAATAGGTGTGTTACGTCATTGGATGAACATTTAGGTCATTTTGTTCCTCCCTAGGCTCATTCTTGTCCAATTAGGGTTTTTAACCAATCTTGTGCATCCAATAAGTTCATTTGCGTCATTGGATGTACATTTAGTTAATTTTCGTCCTCCCTAGGTTTATACTTGTCCAATTAGGGTTTTTAACCAATCTTGTGCATCCGATAAGTTGATTTATGTTATTGGATGTACATTTAGTACATTTTCGTCCTCCCTAGGTTTATACTTGTCCATGTATGGTTTTTAAGCAATCTTGTGCATCCAATAGGTGTGTTTGTGTCATTGGATGAACGTTTAGGTCATTTTCGTCCTCCCTAGGATAATTCTTGTCCAAATAGGGTTTTTAACCAATCTTGTGCATCCAATAAGTTCATTTGTGTTATTGGATATACATTAAGGTCCGTTTCGTCCTCCTTAGGTTTATTCTTGTCCAATTAGGGTTTTTAAGCAATCTTGTGCATCCAATAAGTTCATTTGCATCATTGGATATACATTTAGGTCATTTTCGTCCTCCCTAGGTTTATTCTTGTCCAATTAGGGTTTTTAACCAATCTTGTGCATCCAATAAGTTCATTTGCGTCAGTGGATATACATTTAGGTCATTTTCGTCCTCCCTAGGTTTATTCTTGTCCAATTAGGGTTTTTAACCAATCTTGTGCATCCAACAGGTGTGTTTGTGTCATTGGATGAACGTTTAGGTCATTTTCATCCTCACTAGGCTTATTCTTGTCCAATTAGGGTTTTTAACCAATCTTGTGCATCCAATAAGTTCATTTGTGTTATTGGATATACATTTAGGTCATTTTCGTCCTCGCTGGGTTTATTCTTGTCCAATTAGGGTTTTTAAGCAATCTTATGCATCCAATAAGTTCATTTGCGTCATTGGATATACATTTAGGTCATTTTCGTCCTCCCTAGGTTTATTCTTGTCCAATTAGGGTTTTTAACCAATGTTTTGCATCCAATAGGTGTGTTTGTGTCATTGGATGAACGTTTAAATCATTTTCGTCCTCCCTAGGCATATTCTTGTCCTATTAGGGTTTTTAACCAATCTTGTGCATTCGATAAGTTAATTTATGTTATTGGATGTACATTTACTACATTTTCTTCCTCCCTAGGTTTATTCTTGTCCAATTAGGGTTTTTAAGCAATCTTGTGCATCCAATAGGTGTGTTTGTGTCATTGTATGAACTTCTAGGTCATTTTCGTCCTCCCTAGGCTTATTCTTGTCCAATTATGGTTTTTAACCAATCTTGTGCATCCAATAAGTTCATTTGTGTTATTGGATATACATTTATGTCATTTTCGTCCTCCCTAGGTTTATTCTTGTCCAATTAGGGTTTTTAAGCAATCTTGTGCATCCAATAGGGGTGTTTGTGTCATTGGATGAACATTTAGGTCCTTTTGTTCCTCCCTAGGCTCATTCTTGTCAAATTAGGGTTTTTAACCAATCTTGTGCATCCAATAAGTTCAATTGCGTCATTGCATGTACATTTAGTTAATTTTCGACCTCCATAGGTTTATCCTTGTCCAATTAGGGTTTTTAAGCAATCTTGTGCATCCAATAGGTGTGTTTGTATCATTGGACGAACATTTAGGTCATTTTGTTCCACCCTAGGATTATTCTTGTCCAGTTAGGGTTTTTAACCTATCTTGTGCATCCAATAAGTTCATTTGCGTCATTGGATATACATTTAGGTCATTTTCGACCTCCCTTGGTTTATTCTAGTCCAATTAAGGTTTTTAAGCAATCTTGTGCATCCAATAGGTGTGTTTTTGTCATTGGATGAACGTTTAGGTCATTTTCGTCCTCCCTAGGCTTATACTTGTCCAATTAGGGTTTCTAACCAATCTTGTGCATCCAATAAGTTCATTTGTGTTATTTGATGTACATTTATTTCATTTTCGTCCTCCCTTGGTATATTCTTGTCTAATTAGGGTTTTTAAGCTATCTTGTGGATCCAATAGGTGTGTTTGTGTCATTGGACGAAATTTTAGGTCATTTTCGTCCTCCCTAGGCTTATTCTTGTCCAATTAGGGTTTTTAACCAATCTTGTGCATGCAATAAGTTCATCTGTGTTATTGGATATACATTTAGGTCATTTTTGTCCTCCCTAGGTTTATTCTCGTCCAATATCAGCTTTTAAGCAATCTTGTGCATCCAATAGGTGTGTTTTTGTCATTGGATGAACGTTTAGGTCATTTTCGTCCTCCCTAGGCTTATACTTGTCCAATTAGGGTTTCTAACCAATCTTGTGCATCCAATAAGTTCATTTGTGTTATTTGATGTACATTTATTTCATTTTCGTCCTCCCTTGGTATATTCTTGTCTAATTAGGGTTTTTAAGCTATCTTGTGGATCCAATAGGTGTGTTTGTGTCATTGGACGAAATTTTAGGTCATTTTCGTCCTCCCTAGGCTTATTCTTGTCCAATTAGGGTTTTTAACCAATCTTGTGCATGCAATAAGTTCATCTGTGTTATTGGATATACATTTAGGTCATTTTTGTCCTCCCTAGGTTTATTCTCGTCCAATATCAGCTTTTAAGCAATCTTGTGCATCCAATAGGTGTGTTTGTGTCATTGGATGAACGTTTAGGTCATTTTCATCCTCCCTAGGCTTATTCTTGTCCAATTAGGGTTTTTAACCAATCTTGTGCATCCAATAAGTTCATTTGTGTTATTGGATATACATTTAGGTCATTTTCGTCCTCCCTAGGTTTATTCTTGTCCAATTAGGGTTTTTAACCAATGTTGTGCATCCAATAGGTGTGTTTGTGTCATTGGATGAACGTTTAGGTCATTTTCGTCTTCCCTAGGCTTATTCTTGTCCAATTAGGGTTTTTAACCAATCTTGTGCATCCGATAAGTTAATTTATGTTATTGGATGTACATTTAGTACATTTTCGTCCTCCCTAGGTTTATACTAGTCCATGTATGGTTTTTAAGCAATCTTGTGCATCCAATAGGTGTGTTTGTGTCATTGGATGAACGTTTAGGTCATTTTCGTCCTCCCTAGGCTAATTCTTGTCCAAATAGGGTTTTTAACCAATCTTGTGCATCCAATAAGTTCATTTGTGTTATTGGATATACATTAAGGTCCTTTTCGTCCTCCTTAGGTTTATTCTTGTCCAATTAGGGTTTTTAAGCAATCTTGTGCATCCAATAAGTTCATTTGCATCATTGGATATACATTTAGGTCATTTTCGTCCTCCCTAGGTTTATTCTTGTCCAATCAGGGTTTTTAACGAATCTTGTGCATCCAATAAGTTCATTTGCGTCAGTGGATATACATTTAGGTCATTTTCGTCCTCCCTAGGTTTATTCTTGTCCAATTAGGGTTTTTAACCAATCTTGTGCATCCAACAGGTGTGTTTGTGTCATTGGATGAACGTTTAGGTCATTTTCATCCTCACTAGGCTTATTCTTGTCCAATTAGGGTTTTTAACCAATCTTGTGCATCCAATAAGTTCATTTGTGTTATTGGATATACATTTAGGTCATTTTCGTCCTCCCTAGGTTTATTCTTGTCCAATTAGGGTTTTTAAGCAATCTTATGCATCCAATAAGTTCATTTGCGTCATTGGATATACATTTAGGTCATTTTCGTCCTCCCTAGGTTTATTCTTGTCCAATTAGGGTTTTTAACCAATGTTTTGCATCCAATAGGTGTGTTTGTGTCATTGGATGATCGTTTAAATCATTTTCGTCCTCCCTAGGCATATTCTTGTCCTATTAGGGTTTTTAACCAATCTTGTGCATTCGATAAGTTAATTTATGTTATTGGATGTACATTTACTACATTTTCTTCCTCCCTAGGTTTATTCTTGTCCAATTAGGGTTTTTAACCAATCTTGTGCATCCAATAGGTGTGTTTGTATCATTGGATGAACATTTAGGTCATTTTGTTCCACCCTAGGATTATTCTTGTCCAGTTAGGGTTTTTAACCTATCTTGTGCATCCAATAAGTCCATTTGCGTCATTGGATATACATTTAGGTCATTTTCGACCTCCCTAGGTTTATTATAGTCCAATTAAGGTTTTTAAGCAATCTTGTGCATCCAATAGGTGTGTTTTTGTCATTGGATGAACGTTTAGGTCATTTTCGTCCTCCCTAGGCTTATACTTGTCCAATTAGGGTTTCTAACCAATCTTGTGCATCCAATAAGTTCATTTGTGTTATTTGATGTACATTTATTTCATTTTCGTCATCCCTTGGTTTATTCTTGTCCAATTAGGGTTTTTAAGCTATCTTGTGGATCCAATAGGTGTGTTTGTGTCATTGGACGAAATTTTAGGTCATTTTCGTCCTCCCTAGGCTTATTCTTGTCCAATTAGGGTTTTTAACCAATCTTGTGCATGCAATAAGTTCATTTGCGTTATTGGATATACATTTAGGTCATTTTTGTCCTCCCTAGGTTTATTCTCGTCCAATATCAGCTTTTAAGCAATCTTGTGCATCCAATAGGTGTGTTTGTGTCATTGGATGAACGTTTAGGTCATTTTCGTCCTCCCTAGGCTTATTCTTGTCCAATTAGGGTTTTTAACCAATCTTGTGCATCCGATAAGTTAATTTATGTTATTGGATGTACATTTAGTACATTTTCGTCCTCCCTAGGTTTATACTTGTCCAATTAGGGTTTTTAAGCAATCTTGTGCATCCAATAGGTGTGTTTGTGTCATTGGATGAACGTTTAGGTCATTTTCGTCCTCCCTAGGCTTATTCTTGTCCAATTAGGGTTTTTAACCAATCTTGTGCATTCAATAAGTTCATTTGTGTTATTGGATATACATTTAGGTCATTTTCGTCTTCCCTAGGTTAATTCTTGTCCAATTAGGGTTTTTAAGCAATCTTGTGCATCCAATAGGTGTGTTACGTCATTGGATGAACATTTAGGTCATTTTGTTCCTCCCTAGGCTCATTCTTGTCCAATTAGGGTTTTTAACCTATCTTGTGCATCCAATAAGTTCATTTAGTTAATTTTCGACCTCCATAGGTTTATCCTTGTCCAATTAGGGTTTTTAAGCAATCTTGTGCATCCAATTGGTGTGTTTGTATCATTGGACGAACATTTAGGTCATTTTGTTCCACCCTAGGATTATTCTTGTCCAGTTAGGGTTTTTAACCTATCTTGTGCATCCAATAAGTTCATTTGCGTCATTGGATATACATTTAGGTCATTTTCGACCTCCCTTGGTTTATTCTAGTCCAATTAAGGTTTTTAAGCAATCTTGTGCATCCAATAGGTGTGTTTTTGTCATTGGATGAACGTTTAGGTCATTTTCGTCCTCTCAAGGCTTATACTTGTCCAATTAAGGTTTTTAACCAATCTTGTGCATCCAATAAGTTCATTTGTGTTATTTGATGTACATTTAGTTCATTTTCGTCCTCCCTTGGTTTATTCTTGTCCAATTAGAGTTTTTAAGCTATCTATTGGATCCAATAGGTGTGTTTGTGTCATTGGACGAACTTTTAGGACATTTTCGTCCTCCCTAGCTTATTCTTGTCCAATTAGGGTTTTGAACCAATCTTGTGCATGCAATAAGTTCATTTGTGTTATTGGATATACATTTAGGTCATTTTTGTTCTCCCTAGGTTTATTCTCGTCCAATATCAGTTTTTAAGCAATCTTGTGCATCCAATAGGTGTGTTTGTGTCCTTGGATGAACGTTTAGGTCATTTTCGTCCTCCCTAGAATTATTCTTGTCCAATTACGTTTTTTAACCAATCTTGTGCATCCAATAAGTTCATTTGTGTTATTGGATATACATTTAGGTCATTTTCGTCCTCCCTAGGATTATTCTTGTCCAGTTAGGGTTTTTAACCTATCTTGTGCATCCAATAAGTTCATTTGCGTCATTGGATATACATTTAGGTCATTTTCGACCTCCCTTGGTTTATTCTAGTCCAATTAAGGTTTTTAAGCAATCTTGTGCATCCAATAGGTGTGTTTGTGTCATTGGATGAACGTTTAGGTCATTTTCGTCCTCCCTAGGCTTATTCTTGTCCAATTAGGGTTTTTAACCAATCTTGTGCATTCGATAAGTTAATTTATGTTATTGGATGTACATTTAGTACATTTTCGTCCTCCCTAGGTTTATTCTTGTCCAATTAGGGTTTTTAAGCAATCTTGTGCATCCAATAGGTGTGTTTGTGTCATTGGATGAACTTCTAGGTCATTTTCGTCCTCCCTAGGCTTATTCTTGTCCAATTAGGGTTTTTAACCAATCTTGTGCATCCAATAAGTTCATTTGTGTTATTGGATATACATTTCTGTCATTTTCGTCCTCCCTAGGATTATTCTTGTCCAATTAGGGTTTTTAAGCAATCTTGTGCATCCAATAGGGGTGTTTGTGTCATTGGATGAACATTTAGGTCATTTTGTTCCTCCCTATGCTCATTCTTGTCCAATTAGGCTTTTTAACCAATCTTGTGCATCCAATAAGTTCATTTGCGTCATTGGATGTACGTTAAGGTCATTTTCGACCTCCATAGGTTTATTCTTGTCCAATTAGGGTTTTTAACCAATCTTGTGCATCCAATAGGTGTGTTTGTGCATCCAATATCAGTTTTTAAGCAATCTTGTGCATCCAATAGGTGTGTTTGTGTCATTGGATGAACGTTTAGGTCATTTTCGTCCTCCCTAGGCTTACACTTGTCCAATTAGGGTTTTTAACCAATCTTGTGCATCCAACAAGTTCATTTGTGTTATTGGATGTACATTTAGTTCATTTTTGTCCTCCCTTGTTTATTCTTGTCCAATTAGGGTTTTTAAGCTATCTTGTGGATCCAATAGGTGTGTTTGTGTCATTGGACGAACTTTTAGGTCATTTTCGCCCTCCCTAGGCTTATTCTTGTTCAATTAGGGTTTTTAACCAATCTTGTGCATGCAATAAGTTCATTTGTGTTATTGGATATACATTTAGGTCATTTTTGTCCTCCCTAGGTTTATTCTCGTCCAATATCAGTTTTTAAGTAATCTTGTGCATCCAATAGGCGTGTTTGTGTCATTGGATGAACGTTTAGGTCATTTTCGTCCTCCCTAGGCTTATTCTTGTCCAATTAGGGTTTTTAACCAATCTTTTGCATCCAATAAGTTCATTTATGTTATTGGATATACATTTAGGTCATTTTCGTCCTCCCGAGGATTATTCTTGTCCAATTAGGGTTTTTAAGCAATCTTGTGCATCTAATAAGTTCATTTGCGTCATTGGATATACATTTAGGTCATTTTCGTCCTCCCTACGTTTATTCTTGTCCAATTAGGGTTTTTAACCAATGTTGTGCATCCAATAGGTGTGTTTGTGTCATTGGATGAACGTTTAGGTCTTTTTCGTCCTCGCTAGGCTTATTCTTGTCCAATTAGGATTTTTAACCAATCTTGTGCATCCAATAAGTTCATTTGTGTTATTGGATATACATTTAGGTCATTTTCGTCCTCCCTAGGGTTATTCTTGTCCAATTGGGGTTTTTAAGCAATCTTATGCATCAAATAGGTGTGTTTGTGTCATTGGATGAACTTGTAGGTCATTTTCGTCCTCCCTAGGCTTATTCTTGTCCAATTAGGGTTTTTAACCAATCTTGTGCATCCAATAAGTTCATTTGTGTTATTGGATATACATTTAGGTCATTTTTGTCCTCCCTACGCTAATTCTTATCCAATTAGGGTTTTTAACCAATCTTGTGCATCCAATAAGTTCATTTGTGTTATTGGATATACATTTAGGTCATTTTCGTCCTCCCTAGGTTTATTCTTGTCCAATTAGGGTTTTTAAGCAATCTTGTGCATCCAATAAGTTCATTTGCGTCATTGGATATACATTTAGGTCATTGTCGTCCTCTCTAGGTTTATTCTTGTCCGATTAGGGTTTTTGACCAATGTTGTGCATCCAATAGGTGTGTTTGTGTCATTGGATGAACGTTTAGGTCATTTTTGTCCTCCCTTGGCTTATTCTTGTCCAATTAGGGTTTTTAACCAATCTTGTACAACCAATAAGTTCATTTCTGTTATTGGATATACATTTAGGTCATTTTCGTCCTCCCTAGGTTTATTCTTGTCCAATTAGGGTTTTTAAGCAATCTTGTGCATCCAATAAGTTCATTTGCGTCATTGGATATACATTTAGGTCATTTTCGTCCTCCCTAGGTTTATTCTTGTCCGATTAGGGATTTTAACCAATGTTGTGCATCCAATAGGTGTGTTTGTGTCATTGGATGAACGTTTAGGTCATTTTCGTCCTCCCAAGGCTTATTCTTGTCCAATTAGGGTTTTTAACCAATCATGTGCATCCGATAAGTTAATTTATGTTATTGGATGTACATTTAGTACATTTTCGTCCTCCCTAGGTTTATTCTTGTCCAATTAGGATTTTGAAGCAATCTTGTGCATCCAATAGGTGTGTTTGTGTCATTCGATGAACTTCTAGGTCATTTTCGTCCTCCCTAGGCTTATTCTTGTCCAATTAGGGTTTTTAACCAATGTTGTGCATCCAATAAGTTCATTTGTGTTATTGGGTATACATTTAGGTGATATTCGTCCTCCCTAGGTTTATTCTTGTCCAATTAGGGTTTTTAAGCAATCTTGTGCATCCAATAGGTGTGTTATGTCATTGGATGAACATTTAGGTCATTTTGTTCCTCCCTAGGCTCATTCTTGTCCAATTAGGGTTTTTAACCAATCTTGTGCATCCAACAAGTTCATTTGCGTCATTGGATGTACATTAAGTTAATTTTCGTCCTCCCTGGGTTTATTCTTGTCCAATTAGGGTTTTCAAGCTATCTTGTGCATCCAATAGGTGTGTTTGTGTCATTGGATGAACGTTTAGGTCATTTTCGTCCTCCCTAAGCTAATTCTTTTCCAAATAGGGTTTTTAACCAATCTTGTGCATCCAATAAGTTCATTTGTGTTATTGGATATACATTTAGGTCATTTTCGTCCTCCCTAGGTTTATTCTTGTCCAATTAGGGTTTTTAACCAATCTTGTGCATCCAATAGGTGTGTTTGTGTCATTGGATGAACGTTTAGGTCATTTTCATCCTCCCTTGGCTTATTCTTGTCCAATTAGGGTTTTTAACCAATCTTGTGCATCCAATAAGTTCATTTGTGTTATTGGATGTACATTTTGTACATTTTCGTCCTCCCAAGGTTTATTCTTGTCCAATTAGGGTTATTAAGCAATCTTGTGCATCCAATAGGTGTGTTTGTGTCATTGGATGAACTTTTAGGTCATTTTCGTCCTCCCTAGGCTTATTCTTGTCCAATTAGGGTTTTTAACCAATCTTGTGCATGCAATAAGTTCATTTGTGTTATTGGATATACATTTAGGTCATTTTCGTCCTCCCTAGGTTTATTCTCGTATGATATCAGTTTTTAAGCAATCTTGTGCATCTAATAGGTGTGTTTGTGTCATTGGATGAATGTTTAGGTCATTTTCGTCCTCCCTAGTCTTCTACTTGTCCAATTAGGGTTTTTAACCAATCTTGTGCAACCAATAAGTTCATTTGTGTTATTTGATGTACATTTAATTCATTTTCGTCCTCCCTTGGTTTATTCTTGTCCAATTATGGTTTTTAAGTTATCTTGTGGATCCAATAAGTTCATTTGTGTTATTGGATATACATTTAGGTCATTTTCGTCCTCCCTAGGTTTATTCTTGTCCAATTAGGGTATTTAAGCAATCTTGTGCATCCAATAAGTTCATTTGCGTCATTGGATATACATTTAGGTCATTTTCGTCCTCCCTAGGATTATTCTTGTCTGATTAGGGTTTTTAACCAATGTTGTGCATCCAATAGTTGTGTTTGTGTCATTGGATGAACGTTTAGGTCATTTTCGTCCTCCCTAGGCTTATTCTTGTCCAATTAGGGTTTTTAACCAATCTTGTGCATCCAATAAGTTCATTTGTGTTATTGGATATACATTTATGTCATTCTCGTCATCCCTAGGTTTATTCTAGGCCAATTAGGGTTTTTAAGCAATCTTGTGCATCCAATAGGTGTGTTTGTGTCATTGGATGAACATTTAGGTCATTTTGTTCCTCCCTAGGCTCATTCTTGTCCAATTAGGGTTTTTAACCAATCTTGTGCATCCAATAAGTTCATTTGCGTCATTGGATGTACATTTAGTTAATTTTCGTCCTCCCTAGGTTTATTCTTGTCCAATTAGGGTTTTTAACCAATCTTGTGCATCCAATAGGTGTGTTTGTATCATTGGTTGAACATTTAGGTCATTTTGTTCCACCCTAGGATTATTCTTGTCCATATAGGGTTTGTAACCTATCTTGTGCATCCAATAAGTTCATTTGCGTCATTGGATATACATTTAGGTCATTTTCGTCCTCCCGAGGTTTATTTTAGTCAAATTAAGGTTTTTAAGCAATCTTGTGCATCCAATAGGTGTGTTTGTGTCATTGGATGAACGTTTAGGTCATTTTCGTCCTCCCTAGGCTTATTCATGTCCAATTAGGATTTTTAACCAATCTTGTGCATCCAATAAGTTCATTTGTGTTATTGGATATACATTTAGGTCATTTTCGTCCTCCCTAGGTTTATTCTTGTCCAATTAGGGTTTTTAAGCAATCTTGTGCATCAAATAGGTGTGTTTGTGTCATTGGATGAACTTCTAGGTCATTTTCGTCCTCCCTAGGCTTATTCTTGTCCAATTAGGGTTTTTAACCAATCTTGTGCATCCAATAAGTTCATTTGTGTTATTGGATATACATTTAGGTCATTTTTGTCCTCCCTACGCTAATTCTTATCCAATTAGGGTTTTTAACCAATCTTGTGCATCCAATAAGTTCATTTGTGTTATTGGATATACATTTAGGTCATTTTCGTCCTCCCTAGGTTTATTCTTGTCCAATTAGGGTTTTTAAGCAATCTTGTGCATCCAATAAGTTCATATGCGTCATTGGATATACATTTAGGTCATTTTCATCCTCTCTAGGTTTATTCTTGTCCGATTAGGGTTTTTAACCAATGTTGTGCATCCAATAGGTGTGTTTGTGTCATTGGATGAACGTTTAGGTCATTTTCGTCCTCCTTTGGCTTATTCTTGTCCAATTAGGGTTTTTAACCAATCTTGTACAACCAATAAGTTCATTTCTGTTATTGGATATACATTTAGGTCATTTTCGTCCTCCCTAGGTTTATTCTGGTCCAATTAGGGTTTTTAAGCAATCTTGTGCATCAAATAGGTGTGTTTGTGTCATTGGATGAACTTCTAGGTCATTTTCGTCCTCCCTAGGCTTATTCTTGCCCAATTAGGGTTTTTAACCAATCTTGTGCATCCAATAAGTTCATTTGTGTTATTGGATATACATTTAGGTCATTTTTGTCCTCCCTACGCTAATTCTTATCCAATTAGGGTTTTTAACCAATCTTGTGCATCCAATAAGTTCATTTGTGTTATTGGATATACATTTAGGTCATTTTCGTCCTCCCTAGGTTTATTCTTGTCCAATTAGGGTTTTTAAGCAATCTTGTGCATCCAATAAGTTCATATGCGTCATTGGATATACATTTAGGTCATTTTCATCCTCTCTAGGTTTATTCTTGTCCGATTAGGGTTTTTAACCAATGTTGTGCATCCAATAGGTGTGTTTGTGTCATTGGATGAACGTTTAGGTCATTTTCGTCCTCCTTTGGCTTATTCTTGTCCAATTAGGGTTTTTAACCAATCTTGTACAACCAATAAGTTCATTTCTGTTATTGGATATACATTTAGGTCATTTTCGTCCTCCCTAGGTTTATTCTGGTCCAATTAGGGTTTTTAAGCAATCTTGTGCATCAAATAGGTGTGTTTGTGTCATTGGATGAACTTCTAGGTCATTTTCGTCCTCCCTAGGCTTATTCTTGTCCAATTAGGGTTTTTAACCAATCTTGTGCATCCAATAAGTTCATTTGTGTTATTGGATATACATTTAGGTCATTTTTGTCCTCCCTACGCTAATTCTTATCCATTTAGGTTTTTTAACCAATCTTGTGCATCCAATAAGTTCATTTGTATTATTGGATATACATTTAGGTCATTTTCGTCCTCCCTAGGTTTATTCCTGTCCAATTAGGGTTTTTAAGCAATCTTGTGCATCCAATAAGTTCATTTGCGTCTTTGGATATACATTTAGGTCATTTTCATCCTCTCTAGGTTTATTCTTGTCCGATTAGGGTTTTTAACCAATGTTGTGCATCCAATAGGTGTGTTTGTGTCATTGGATGAACGTTTAGGTCATTTTCGTCCTCCCTAGGCTTGTTCTTGTCCAATTAGGGTTTTTAACCAATCATGTGCATCCGATAAGTTAATTTATGTTATTGGATGTACATTTAGTACATTTTCGTCCTCCTAGGTTTATTCTTGTCCAATTAGGATTTTGAAGCAATCTTGTGCATCCAATATGTGTGTTTGTGTCATTGGATGAACTTCTAGGTCATTTTCGTCCTCCCTAGGCTTATTCTTGTCCAATTATTGTTTTTAACCAATCTTGTGCATCCAATAAGTTCATTTGTGTTATTGGATATACATTTAGGTCATATTCGTCCTCCCTAGGTTTATTCTTGTCCAATTAGCGTTTTTAAGCAATCTTGTGCATCCAATAGGAGTGTTATGTCATTGGATGAACATTTAGGTCATTTTGTTCCTCCCTAGGCTCATTCTTGTCCAATTAGGGTTTTTAACCAATCTTGTGCATCCAATAAGTTCATTTGCGTCATTGGATGTACATTAAGTTAATTTTCGTCCTCCCTGGGTTTATTCTTGTCCCATTAGGGTTTTCAAGCTATCTTGTGCATCCAATAGGTGTTTTTGTGTCATTGGATGAACGTTTAGGTCATTTTCGTCCTCCGTAAGCTAATTCTTGTCCAAATAGGGTTTTTAACCAATCTTGTGCATCCAATAAGTTCATTTGTGTTATTGGATATACATTTAGGTCATTTTCGTCCTCCCTAGGTTTATTCTTGTCCAATTAGGGTTTTTAACCAATCTTGTGCATCCAATAGATGTGTTTGTGTCATTGGATGAACGTTTAGGTCATTTTCATCCTCCCTTGGCTTATTCTTGTCCAATTATGGTTTTTAACCAATCTTGTGCATCCAATAAGTTCATTTGTGTTATTGGATGTACATTTTGTACATTTTCGTCCTCCGAAGGTTTATTCTTGTCCAATTAGGGTTATTAAGCAATCTTGTGCATCCAATAGGTGTGTTTGTGTCATTGGATGAACTTTTAGGTCATTTTCGTCCTCCCTAGGCTTATTCTTGTCCAATTAAGGTTTTTAACCAATCTTGTGCATGCAATAAGTTCATTTGTGTTATTGGATATACATTTAGGTCATTTTCGTCCTCCCTAGGTTTATTCTCGTATGATATCAGTTTTTAAGCAATCTTGTGCATCCAATAGGTGTGTTTGTGTCATTGGATGAACGTTTAGGTCATTTTCGTCCTCCCTAGGCTTCTACTTGTCCAATTAGGGTTTTTAACCAATCTTGTGCAACCAATAAGTTCATTTGTGTTATTTGATGTACATTTAGTTCATTTTCGTCCTCCCTTGGTTTATTCTTGTCCAATTATGGTTTTTAAGTTATCTTGTGGATCCAATAAGTTCATTTGTGTTATTGGATATACATTTAGTTCATTTTCGTCCTCCCTAGGTTTATTCTTGTCCAATTAGGGTTTTTAAGCAATCTTGTGCATCCAATAAGTTCATTTGCGTCATTGGATATACATTTAGGTCATTTTCGTCCTCCCTAGGTTTATTCTTGTCCGATTAGGGTTTTTAACCAATGTTGTGCATCCAATAGCTGTGTTTGTGTCATTGGATGAACGTTTAGGTCATTTTTGTCCTCGCTAGGCTTATTCTTGTCCAATTAGGGTTTTTAACCAATCTTGTGCATCGGATAAGTTCATTTGTGTTATTGGATGTACATTTAGGTCATTTTCGTCCTCCCTGGGTTTATTCTTGTCCAATTAGGGTTTTTAAGCAATCTTGTGCATCCAATAGGTGAGTTTGTGTCATTGGTTGAACTTCTAGGTCATTTTCGTCCTCCCTAGGCTTATTCTTCTCCAATTAGGGTTTTTAACCAATCTTGTGCATCCAATAAGTTCATTTGTGTTATTTGATGTACATTTAGTTCATTTTCGTCCTCCCTTGGTTTATTCTTGTCCAATTAGGGTTTTTAAGCTATCTTGTGGATCCAATAGGTGTGTTTGTGTCATTGGACGAACTTTTAGGTCATTTTCGTCCTCCCTAGGCTTAGTCTTGTCCAATTAGGGTTTTTAACCAATCTTGTGCATCCAATAAGTTCATTTGTGTTATTAGATGTAGATTTTGTACATTTTCGTCCTCCCAAGGTTTATTCTTGTCCAATTAGGGTTTTAAGCAATCTTGTGCATCCAATAGGTGTGTTTGTGTCATTGGATGAACTTTTAGGTCATTTTCGTCCTCCCTAGGCTTATTCTTGTCCAAGTAGGGTTTTTAACCAATCTTGTGCATGCAATAAGTTCATTTGTGTTATTTGATGTACATTTAGTTCATTTTCGTCCTCCTTTTGTTTTTTCTTGTCCAATTAGGGTTTTTAAGCTATCTTGTGGATCCAATAGGTGTGTTTGTGTCATTGGATGAACTTTTAGGTCATTTTCGTCCTCCCTATGCTTATTCTTGTCCAATTAGGGTTTTTAACCAATCTTGTGCATGCAATAAGTTCATTTGTGTTATTGGATATACATTTAGGTCATTTTCGTCCTCCCTAGGTTTATTCTTGTCCAATTAGGGTTTTTAACGAATCTTGTGCATCCAACAAGTTCATTTGTGTTATTGGATATACATTTAGGTCATTTTCGTCCTCCCTTGGTTTATTCTTGTCCAATTAGGGTTTTTAAGCAATCTTGTGCTCCAATAAGTTCATTTGCGTCATTGGATATACATTTAGGTCATTTTCTTCCTCCCTAGGTTTATTCTTATCCAATTAGGGTTTTTAACTAATCTTGTGCATGCCATAAGTTCATTTGTGTTATTAGATATACATTTGGGTCATTTTTGTCCTCCCTAGGTTTATTCTCGTCCAATATCAGTTTTTAAGCAATCTTGTGCATCCAATAGATCTGTTTGTGTCATTGGAGGAACGTTTAGGTCATTTTCGTCCTCCCTAGGCTTATTCTTGTCCAATTAGGGTTTTTAACCAATCTTGTGCATCCAATAAGTTCATTTGTGTTATTGGATATACATTTAGGTCATTTTCGTCCTCCCTAGGTTTATTCTTGTCCAATTAGGGTTTTTAACCAATCTTGTGCATCCAATAGGTGTGTTTGTGTCATTGGACGAACGTTTAGGTCATTTTCATCCTCCCTTGGCTTATTCTTGTCCAATTAGGGTTTTTAACCAATCTTGTGCATCCAATAAGTTCATTTGTGTTATTGGATGTACATTTTGTACATTTTCGTCCTCCCAAGGTTTATTCTTGTCCAATTAGGGTTATTAAGCAATCTTGTGCATCCAATAGGTGTGTTTGTGTCATTGGATGAACTTTTAGGTCATTTTCGTCCTCCCTAGGCTTATTCTTGTCCAATTAGGGGTTTTAACCAATCTTGTGCATGCAATAAGTTCATTTGTGTTATTGGATATACATTTAGGTCATTTTCGTCCTCCCTAGGTTTATTCTTGTCCAATTAGGGTTTTTAACGAATCTTGTGCATCCAATAAGTTCATTTGTGTTATTGGATATACATTTTGGTCATTTTCATCCTCGCTTGGTTTATTCTTGCCCAATTAGGGTTTTTAAGCAATCTTGTGCATCCAATAAGTTCATTTGCGTCATTGGATATACATTTAGGTCATTTTCGTCCTCCCTAGGTTTATTCTCGTCCAATATCAGTTTTTAAGCAATCTTGTGCATCCAATAGGTGTGATTGTGTCATTGGATGAACGTTTAGGTCATTTTCCTCCCCCCTAGGCTTATACTTGTCCAATTAGGGTTTTTAACCAATCTTGTGCATCCAATAAGTTCATTTGTGTTATTTGATGGACATTTAGTTCATTTTCGTCCTCCCTTGGTTTATTCTTGTCCAATTAGGGTTTTTAAGCTATCTTGTGGATCCAATAGGTGTGTTTGTGTCATTGGACGAACTTTTAGGTCATTTTCGTCCTCCCTAGGCTTAGTCTTGTCCAATTAGGGTTTTTAACCAATCTTGTGCATCCAATAAGTTCATTTGTGTTATTAGATGTAGATTTTGTACATTTTCGTCCTCCCAAGGTTTATTCTTGTCCAATTAGGGTTTTAAGCAATCTTGTGCATCCAATAGGTGTGTTTGTGTCATTGGATGAACTTTTAGGTCATTTTCGTCCTCCCTAGGCTTATTCTTGTCCAAGTAGGGTTTTTAACCAACCTTGTGCATGCAATAAGTTCATTTGTGTTATTTGATGTACATTTAGTTCATTTTCCTCCTCCCTTTGTTTTTTCTTGTCCAATTAGGGTTTTTAAGCTATCTTGTGGATCCAATAGGTGTGTTTGTGTCATTGGATGAACTTTTAGGTCATTTTCGTCCTCCCTAGGCTTATTCTTGTCCAATTAGGGTTTTTAACCAATCTTGTGCATGCAATAAGTTCATTTGTGTTATTGGATATACATTTAGGTCATTTTCGTCCTCCCTAGGTTTATTCTTGTCCAATTAGGGTTTTTAACGAATCTTGTGCATCCAACAAGTTCATTTGTGTTATTGGATATACATTTAGGTCATTTTCGTCCTCCCTTGGTTTATTCTTGTCCAATTAGGGTTTTTAAGCAATCTTGTGCTCCAATAAGTTCATTTGCCTCATTGGATATACATTTAGGTCATTTTCGTCCTCCCTTGGTTTATTCTTATCCAATTAGGGTTTTTATGCTATCTTCTGGATCCAATAGGTGTGTTTTTGTCATTGGACGAAATTTTAGGTCATTTTCGTCCTCCCTAGGCTTATTCTTGTCCAATTAGGGTTTTTAACTAATCTTGTGCATGCCATAAGTTCATTT
Source organism: Cicer bijugum (assembly GCA_037974875.1). Classification (NCBI taxonomy): domain Eukaryota; kingdom Viridiplantae; phylum Streptophyta; class Magnoliopsida; order Fabales; family Fabaceae; genus Cicer; species Cicer bijugum. The sequence goes on along the minus strand of JBBPBT010000833.1, from coordinate 161,645 downwards.
GTGTTATTAGATATACATTTGGGTCATTTTTGTCCTCCCTAGGTTTATTCTCGTCCAATATCAGTTTTTAAGCAATCTTATGCATCCAATAGGTCTGTTTGTGTCATTGGAGGAACGTTTAGGTCATTTTCGTCCTCCCTAGGCTTATTCTTGTCCAATTAGGGTTTTTAACCAATCTTGTGCATCCAATAAGTTCATTTGTGTTATTGGATATACATTTAGGTTATTTTCGTCCTCCCTAGGTTTATTCTTGTCCAATTAGGGTTTTTAACCAATCTTGTGCATCCAATAGGTGTGTTTGTGTCATTGGACGAACGTTTAGGTCATTTTCATCCTCCCTTGGCTTATTCTTGTCCAATTAGGGTTTTTAACCAATCTTGTGCATCCAATAAGTTCATTTGTGTTATTGGATGTACATTTTGTACATTTTCGTCCTCCCAAGGTTTATTCTTGTCCAATTAGGGTTATTAAGCAATCTTGTGCATCCAATAGGTGTGTTTGTGTCATTGGATGAACTTTTAGGTCATTTTCGTCCTCCCTAGGCTTATTCTTGTCCAATTAGGGGTTTTAACCAATCTTGTGCATGCAATAAGTTCATTTGTGTTATTGGATATACATTTAGGTCATTTTCGTCCTCCCTAGGTTTATTCTTGTCCAATTAGGGTTTTTAACGAATCTTGTGCATCCAATAAGTTCATTTGTGTTATTGGATATACATTTTGGTCATTTTCGTCCTCGCTTGGTTTATTCTTGCCCAATTAGGGTTTTTAAGCAATCTTGTGCATCCAATAAGTTCATTTGCGTCATTGGATATACATTAAGGTCATTTTCGTCCTCCCTAGGTTTATTCTCGTCCAATATCAGTTTTTAAGCAATCTTGTGCATCCAATAGGTGTGATTGTGTCATTGGATGAACGTTTAGGTCATTTTCGTCCTCCCTAGGCTTATACTTGTCCAATTAGGGTTTTTAACCAATCTTGTGCATCCAATAAGTTCATTTGTGTTATTAGATGTAGATTTTGTACATTTTCGTCCTCCCAAGGTTTATTCTTGTCCAATTAGGGTTTTAAGCAATCTTGTGCATCCAATAGGTGTGTTTGTGTCATTGGATGAACTTTTAGGTCATTTTCGTCCTCCCTAGGCTTATTCTTGTCCAAGTAGGGTTTTTAACCAATCTTGTGCATGCAATAAGCTCATTTGTGTTATTTGATGTACATTTAGTTCATTTTCGTCCTCCCTTTGTTTTTTCTTGTCCAATTAGGGTTTTTAAGCTATCTTGTGGATCCAATAGGTGTGTTTGTGTCGTTGGATGAACTTTTAGGTCATTTTCGTCCTCCCTAGGCTTATTCTTGTCCAATTAGGGTTTTTAACCAATCTTGTGCATGCAATAAGTTCATTTGTGTTATTGGATATACATTTAGGTCATTTTCGTCCTCCCTAGGTTTATTCTTGTCCAATTAGGGTTTTTAACGAATCTTGTGCATCCAATAAGTTCATTTGTGTTATTGGATATACATTTAGGTCATTTTCGTCCTCCCTTGGTTTATTCTTGTCCAATTAGGGTTTTTAAGCAATCTTGTGCTCCAATAAGTTCATTTGCGTCATTGGATATACATTTAGGTCATTTTCGTCCTCCCTAGGTTTATTCTTATCCAATTAGGGTTTTTATGCTATCTTCTGGATCCAATAGGTGTGTTTGTGTCATTGGACGAAATTTTAGGTCATTTTCGTCCTCCCTAGGCTTATTCTTGTCCAATTAGGGTTTTTAACTAATCTTGTGCATGCCATAAGTTCATTTGTGTTATTAGATATACATTTGGGTCATTTTTGTCCTCCCTAGGTTTATTCACGTCCAATATCAGTTTTTAAGCAATCTTGTGCATCCAATAGGTCTGTTTGTGTCATTGGAGGAACGTTTAGGTCATTTTCGTCCTCCCTAGGCTTATTCTTGTCCAATTAGGGTTTTTAACCAATCTTGTGCATCCAATAAGTTCATTTGTGTTATTGGATATACATTTAGGTCATTTTCGTCCTCCCTAGGTTTGTTCTTGTCCAATTTGGGTTTTTAAGCAATCTTGTGAATCCAATAAGTTCATTTGCGTCATTGGATATACATTTAGGTCATTTTCGTCCTCCCTAGGTTTATTCTTGTCCAATTAGGGTTTTTAACCAATGTTTTGCATCCAATAGGTGTGTTTGTGTCATTGGATGAACGTTTAGATCATTTTCGTCCTCCCTAGGCTTATTCTTGTCCTATTAGGGTTTTTAACCAATCTTGTGCATTCGATAAGTTAATTTATGTTATTGGATGTACATTTAGTACATTTTCGTCCTCCCTAGGTTTATTCTTGTCCAATTAGGGTTTTTAAGCAATCTTGTGCATCCAATAGGTGTGGTGTGTTTGTGTCATTGGATGAACTTCTAGGTCATTTTCGTCCTCCCTAGGCTTATTCTTGTCCAATTAGGGTTTTTAACCAATCTTGTGCATCCAATAAGTTCATTTGTATTATTAGATATACATTTATGACATTTTTGTCCTCCCTTGGTTTATTCTTGTCCAATTAGGGTTTTTAAGCAATCTTGTGCATCCAATAGGGGTGTTTGTGTCATTGGATGAACATTTAGGTCATTTTGTTCCTCCCTAGGCTCATTCTTGTCCAATTAGGGTTTTTAACCAATCTTGTGCATCCAATAAGTTCATTTGCGTCATTGGATGTACATTTAGTTAATTTTCGACCTCCATAGGTTTATTCTTGTCTAATTAGGGTTTTTAACCAATCTTGTGCATCGAATAGGTGTGTTTGTATCATTGGATGAACATTTAGGTCATTTTGTTCCACCCTTGGATTATTCTTGTCCAGTTAGGGTTTTTAACCTATCTTGTGCATCCAATAAGTTCATTTGCGTCATTGGATATACATTTAGGTCATTTTCGACTTCCCTAGGTTTATTCTAGTCCAATTAAGGTTTTTAAGCAATCTTGTGCATCCAATAGGTGTGTTTCTGTCATTGGATGAACGTTTAGGTCATTTTCGTCCTCCTTAGGCTTATACTTGTCCAATTAGGGTTTCTAACCAATCTTGTGCATCCAATAAGTTCATTTGTGTTATTTGATGTACATTTATTTCATTTTCGTCCTCCCTTGGTTTATTCTTGTCCAATTAGGGTTTTTAAGCTATCTTGTGGATCCGATAGGTGTGTTTGTGTCATTGGACGAAATTTTAGGTCATTTATGTCCTCCCTAGGCTTATTCTTGTCCAATTAGGGTTTTTAACCAATCTTGTGCATGCTATAAGTTCATTTGTGTTATTGGATATACATTTAGGTCATTTTTGTCCTCCCTAGGTTTATTCTCGTCCAATATCAGCTTTTAAGCAATCTTGTGCATCCAATAGGTGTGTTTGTGTCATTGGATGAACGTTTAGGTCATTTTCGTCCTCCCTAGGCTTATTCTTGTCCAATTAGGGTTTTTAACCAATCTTGTGCATCCAATAAGTTCATTTGTGTTATTGGATATACATTTAGTACATTTTCGTCCTCCCTAGGTTTATACTTGTCCAATTAGGGTTTTTAAGCAATCTTGTGCATCCAATAGGTGTGTTTGTGTCATTGGATGAACTTCTAGGTCATTTTCGTCCTCCCTAGGTTTATTCTTGTCCAATTAGGGTTTTTAACTAATCTTGTGCATCCAATAAGTTCATTTGTGTTATTGGATTTACATTTAGGTCATTTTGTTCCTCCCTAGGCTCATTCTTGTCCAATTAGGGTTTTTAACCAATCTTGTGCATCCAATAAGTTCATTTGCGTCATTGGATGTACATTTAGTTAATTTTCGTCCTCCCTAGGTTTATACTTGTCCAATTAGGGTTTTTAACCAATCTTCTGCATCCGATAAGTTAATTTATGTTATTGGATGTACATTTAGTACATTTTCGTCCTCCCTAGGTTTATACTTGTCCAATTATGGTTTTTATGCAATCTTGTGCATCCAATAGGTGTGTTTGTGTCATTGGATGAACTTCTAGGTCACTTTCGTCCTCCCTAGGCTTATTCTTGTCCAATTAGGGTTTTTAACCAATCTTGTGCATCCAATAAGTTCATTTGTGTTATTAGATATACATTTATGACATTTTTGTCCTCCCTTGGTTTATTCTTGTCCAATTAGGGTTTTTAAGCAATCTTGTGCATCCAATAGGGGTGTTTGTGTCATTGGATGAACATTTAGGTCATTTTGTTCCTCCCTAGGCTCATTCTTGTCCAATTAGGCTTTTTAACCAATCTTGTGCATCCAATAAGTTCATTTGCGTCATTGGATGTACATTTAGTTAATTTTCGACCTCCATAGGTTTATTCTTGTCTAATTAGGGTTTTTAACCAATCTTGTGCATCGAATAGGTGTGTTTGTATCATTGGATGAACATTTAGGTCATTTTGTTCCACCCTTGGATTATTCTTGTCCAGTTAGGGTTTTTAACCTATCTTGTGCATCCAATAAGTTCATTTGCGTCATTGGATATACATTTAGGTCATTTTCGACCTCCCTAGGTTTATTCTAGTCCAGTTAAGGTTTTTAAGCAATCTTGTGCATCCAATAGGTGTGTTTCTGTCATTGGATGAACGTTTAGGTCATTTTCGTCCTCCTTAGGCTTATACTTGTCCAATTAGGGTTTCTAACCAACCATGTGCATCCAATAAGTTCATTTGTGTTATTTGATGTACATTTATTTCATTTTCGTCCTCCCTTGGTTTATTCTTGTCCAATTAGGGTTTTTAAGCTATCTTGTGGATCCGATAGGTGTGTTTGTGTCATTGGACGAAATTTTAGGTCATTTATGTCCTCCCTAGGCTTATTCTTGTCCAATTAGGGTTTTTAACCAATCTTGTGCATGCTATAAGTTCATTTGTGTTATTGGATATACATTTAGGTCATTTTTGTCCTCCCTAGGTTTATTCTCGTCCAATATCATCTTTTAAGCAATCTTGTGCATCCAATAGGTGTGTTTGTGTCATTGGATGAACGTTTAGGTCATTTTCGTCCTCCCTAGCCTTATTCTTGTCCAATTAGGGTTTTTAACCAATCTTGTGCATCCAATAAGTTCATTTGTGTTATTGGATATACATTTAGTACATTTTCGTCCTCCCTAGGTTTATACTTGTCCAATTAGGGTTTTTAAGCAATCTTGTGCATCCAATAGGTGTGTTTGTGTCATTGGATGAACTTCTAGGTCATTTTCGTCCTCCCTAGGCTTATTCTTGTCCAATTAGGGTTTTTAACCAATCTTGTGCATCCAATAAGTTCATTTGTGTTTTTGGATATACATTTAGGTCATTTTGTTCCTCCCTAGGCTCATTCTTGTCCAATTAGGGTTTTTAACCAATCTTGTGCATCCAATAAGTTCATTTGCGTCATTGGATGTACATTTAGTTAATTTTCGTCCTCCCTAGGTTTATACTTGTCCAATTAGGGTTTTTAACCAATCTTGTGCATCCGATAAGTTAATTTATGTTATTGGATGTACATTTAGTACATTTTCGTCCTCCCTAGGTTTATACTTGTCCAATTATGGTTTTTATGCAATCTTGTGCATCCAATAGGTGTGTTTGTCTCATTGGATGAACGTTTAGGTCATTTTCGTCCTCCCTAGGCTAATTCTTGTCCTATTAGGGTTTTTAACCAATCTTGTGCATTCGATAAGTTAATTTATGTTATTGGATGTACATTTAGTACATTTTCGTCCTCCCTAGGTTTATTCTGGTCCAATTAGGGTTTTTAAGCAATCTTGTGCATCCAATAGGTGTGTTTGTGTCATTGGATGAACTTCTAGGTCATTTTCGTCCTCCCTAGGCTTATTCTTGACCAATTAGTCTTTTTAACCAATCTTGTGCATCCAATAAGTTCATTTGTGTTATTGGATATTCATTTATGTCATTTTCGTCCTCCCTAGGTTTATTCTTGTCCAATTAGGGTTTTTAAGCAATCTTGTGCATCCAATAGGGGTGTTTGTGTCATTGGATGAACATTTAGGTCATTTTGTTCCTCCCTAGGCACATTCTTGTCCAATTAGGGTTTTTAACCAATCTTGTGCATCCAATAAGTTCATTTGCGTCATTGGATGTACATTTAGTTAATTTTCGACCTCCATAGGTTTATTCTTGTCCAATTAGGGTTTTTAACCAATCTTGTGCATCGAATAGGTGTGTTTGTATCATTGGATGAACATTTAGGTCATTTTGTTCAACCCTAGGATTATTCTTGTCCAGTTAGGGTTTTTAACCTATCTTCTGCATCCAATAAGTTCATTTGCGTCATTGGATATACATTTAGGTCATTTTCGACCTCCCTAGGTTTATTCTAGTCCAATTAAGGTTTTTAAGCAATCTTGTGCATCCAATAGGTGTGTTTGTGTCATTGGATGAACGTTTAGGTCATTTTCGTCCTCCTTAGGCTTATACTTGTCCAATTAGGGTTTCTAACCAATCTTGTGCATCCAATAAGTTCATTTGTGTTATTTGATGTACATTTATTTCATTTTCGTCCTCCCTTGGTTTATTCTTGTCCAATTAGGGTTTTTAAGCTATCTTGTGGATCCGATAGGTGTGTTTGTGTCATTGGACGAAACTTTAGGTCATTTTCGTCCTCCCTAGGCTTATTCTTGTCCAATTAGGGTTTTTAACCAATCTTGGGCATGCAATAAGTTCATTTGTGTTATTGGATATAATTTTAGGTCATTTTTGTCCTCCCTAGGTTTATTCTCGTCCAATATCAGCTTTTAAGCAATCTTGTGCATCCAATAGGTGTGTTTGTGTCATTGGATGAACGTTTAGGTCATTTTCGTCCTCCCTAGGCTTATTCTTGTCCAATTAGGGTTTTTAACCAATCTTGTGCATCCAATAAGTTCATTTGTGTTATTGGATACACATTTAGTACATTTTCGTCCTCCCTAGGTTTATACTTGTCCAATTAGGGTTTTTAAGCAATCTTGTGCGTCCAATAGGTGTGTTTGTGTCATTGGATGAACTTCTAGGTCATTTTCGTCCTCCCTAGGCTTATTCTTGTCCAATTAGGGTTTTTAACCAATCTTGTGCATCCAATAAGTTCATTTGTGTTATTGGATATACATTTAGGTCATTTTCGTCCTCCCTAGGTTTATTCTTGTCCAATTAGGGTTTTTAAGCAATCTTGTGCATCCATAAGGTGTGTTATGTCATTGGATGAACATTTAGGTCATTTTGTTCCTCCCTAGGCTCATTCTTGTCCAATTAGGGTTTTTAACCAATCTTGTGCATCCAATAAGTTCATTTGCGTCATTGGATGTACATTTAGTTAATTCTCGTCCTCCCTAGGTTTATACTTGTCCAATTAGGGTTTTTAACCAATCTTGTGCATCCGATAAGTTAATTTATGTTATTGGATGTACATTTAGTACATTTTCGTCCTCCCTAGGTTTATTTTTGTCCAATTATGGTTTTTAACCGATCTTGTGCATCCAATAGGTGTGTTTGTGTCATTGGACGAACGTTTAGGTCATTTTCAACCTCCCTAGGCTTATTCTTGTCCAATTAGGGTTTTTAACCAATCTTGTGCATCCAATAAGTTCATTTGTGTTATTGGATGTACATTTTGTACATTTTCGTCCTCCCAAGGTTTATTCTTGTCCAATTAGGGTTTTTAAGCAATCTTGTGCATCCAATAGGCGTGTTTGTGTCATTGGATGAACTTTTACGTCATTTTCGTCCACCATAGGCTTATTCTTGTCCAATTAGGGTTTTTAACCAATCTTGTGCATCCAATAAGTTCATTTGTGTTATTGGATGTACATTTTGTACATTTTCGTCCTCCCAAGGTTTATTCTTGTCCAATTAGGGTTTTTAAGCAATCTTGTGCATCCAATAGGTGTGTTTCTGTCATTGGATGAACGTTTAGGTCATTTTCGTCCCCCTTAGGCTTATACTTGTCCAATTAGGGTTTCTAACCAATCTTGTGCATCCAATAAGTTCATTTGTGTTATTTGATGTACATTTATTTCATTTTCGTCCTCCCTTGGTTTATTCTTGTCCAATTAGTGTTTTTAAGCTATCTTGTGGATCCGATAGGTGTGTTTGTGTCATTGGATGAACTTCTAGGTCATTTTCGTCCTCCCTAGGCTTATTCATGACCAATTAGGGTTTTTAACCAATCTTGTGCATCCAATAAGTTCATTTGTGTTATTAGATATACATTTATGACATTTTTGTCCTCCCTTGGTTTATTCTTGTCCAATTAGGGTTTTTAAGCAATCTTGTGCATCCAATAGGGGTGTTTGTGTCATTGGATGAACATTTAGGTCATTTTGTTCCTCCCTAGGCACATTCTTGTCCAATTAGGGTTTTTAACCAATCTTGTGCATCCAATAAGTTCATTTGCGTCATTGGATGTACATTTAGTTAATTTTCGACCTCCATAGGTTTATTCTTGTCCAATTAGGGTTTTTAACCAATCTTGTGCATCGAATAGGTGTGTTTGTATCATTGGATGAACATTTAGGTCATTTTGTTCCACCCTAGGATTATTCTTGTCCAGTTAGGGTTTTTAACCTATCTTGTGCATCCAATAAGTTCATTTGCGTCATTGGATATACATTTAGGTCATTTTCGACCTCCCTAGGTTTATTCTAGTCCAATTAAGGTTTTTAAGCAATCTTGTGCATCCAATAGGTGTGTTTCTGTCATTGGATGAACGTTTAGGTCATTTTCGTCCTCCTTAGGCTTATACTTGTCCAATTAGGGTTTCTAACCAATCTTGTGCATCCAATAAGTTCATTTGTGTTATTTGATGTACATTTATTTCATTTTCGTCCTCACTTGGTTTATTCTTGTCCAATTAGGGTTTTTAAGCTATCTTGTGGATCCGATAGGTGTGTTTGTGTCATTGGACGAAATTTTAGGTCATTTATGTCCTCCCTAGGCTTATTCTTGTCCAATTAGGGTTTTTAACCAATCTTGTGCATGCTATAAGTTCATTTGTGTTATTGGATATACATTTAGGTCATTTTTGTCCTCCCTAGGTTTATTCTCGTCCAATATCAGCTTTTAAGCAATCTTGTGCATCCAATAGGTGTGTTTGTGTCATTGGATGAACGTTTAAGTCATTTTCGTCCTCCCTAGGCTTATTCTTGTCCAATTAGGGTTTTTAACCAATCTTGTGCATCCAATAAGTTCATTTGTGTTATTGGATATACATTTAGTACATTTTCGTCCTCCCTAGGTTTATACTTGTCCAATTAGGGTTTTTAAGCAATCTTGTGCATCCAATAGGTGTGTTTGTGTCATTGGATGAACTTCTAGGTCATTTTCGTCCTCCCTAGGCTTATTCTTGTCCAATTAGGGTTTTTAACCAATCTTGTGCATCCAATAAGTTCATTTGTGTTATTAGATATACATTTATGACATTTTTGTCCTCCCTTGGTTTATTCTTGTCCAATTAGGGTTTTTAAGCAATCTTGTGCATCCAATAGGGGTGTTTGTGTCATTGGATGAACATTTAGGTCATTTTGTTCCTCCCTAGGCTCATTCTTGTCCAATTAGGGTTTTTAACCAATCTTGTGCATCCAATAAGTTCATTTGCGTCATTGGATGTACATTTAGTTAATTTTCGTCCTCCCTAGGTTTATACTTGTCCAATTAGGGTTTTTAACCAATCTTGTGCATCCGATAAGTTAATTTATGTTATTGGATGTACATTTAGTACATTTTCGTCCTCCCTAGGTTTATACTTGTCCAATTATGGTTTTTATGCAATCTTGTGCATCCAATAGGTGTGTTTGTGTCATTGGATGAACGTTTAGGTCATTTTCGTCCTCCCTAGGCTAATTCTTGTCCTATTAGGGTTTTTAACCAATCTTGTGCATTCGATAAGTTAATTTATGTTATTGGATGTACATTTAGTACATTTTCGTCCTCCCTAGGTTTATTCTTGTCCAATTAGGGTTTTTAAGCAATCTTGTGCATCCAATAGGTGTGTTTGTGTCATTGGATGAACTTCTAGGTCATTTTCGTCCTCCCTAGGCTTATTCTTGTCCAATTAGGGTTTTTAACCAATCTTGTGCATCCAATAAGTTCATTTGTGTTATTGGATATACATTTAGGTCATTTTGTTCCTCCCTAGGCTCATTCTTGTCCAATTAGGGTTTTTAACCAATCTTGTGCATCCAATAAGTTCATTTGCGTCATTGGATGTACATTTAGTTAATTTTCGTCCTCCCTAGGTTTATACTTTTCCAATTAGGGTTTTCAACCAATCTTGTGCATCCGATAAGTTAATTTATGTTATTGGATGTACATTTAGTACATTTTCGTCCTCCCTAGGTTTATACTTGTCCAATTATGGTTTTTAAGCAATCTTGTGCATCCAATAGGTGTGTTTGTGTCATTGGATGAACGTTTAGGTCATTTTCGTCCTCCCTAGGCTAATTCTTGTCCTATTATGGTTTTTAACCAATCTTGTGCATTCGATAAGTTAATTTATGTTATTGGATGTACATTTAGTACATTTTCGTCCTCGCTAGGTTTATTCTTGTCCAATTAGGGTTTTTAAGCAATCTTGTGCATCCAATAGGTGTGTTTGTGTCATTGGATGAACTTCTAGGTCATTTTCGTCCTCCCTAGGCTTATTCTTGACCAATTAGGGTTTTTAACCAATCTTGTGCATCCAATAAGTTCATTTGTGTTATTGGATATTCATTTATGTCATTTTCGTCCTCCCTAGGTTTATTCTTGTCCAATTAGGGTTTTTAAGCAATCTTGTGCATCCAATAGGGGTGTTTGTGTCATTGGATGAACATTTAGGTCATTTTGTTCCTCCCTAGGCACATTCTTGTCCAATTAGGGTTTTTAACCAATCTTGTGCATCCAATAAGTTCATTTGCGTCATTGGATGTACATTTAGTTAATTTTCGACCTCCATAGGTTTATTCTTGTCCAATTAGGGTTTTTAACCAATCTTGTGCATCGAATAGGTGTGTTTGTATCATTGGATGAACATTTAGGTCATTTTGTTCAACCCTAGGATTATTCTTGTCCAGTTAGGGTTTTTAACCTATCTTCTGCATCCAATAAGTTCATTTGCGTCATTGGATATACATTTAGGTCATTTTCAACCTCCCTAGGTTTATTCTAGTCCAATTAAGGTTTTTAAGCAATCTTGTGCATCCAATAGGTGTGTTTCTGTCATTGGATGAACGTTTAGGTCATTTTCGTCCTCCTTAGGCTTATACTTGTCCAATTAGGGTTTCTAACCAATCATGTGCATCCAATAAGTTCATTTGTGTTATTTGATGTACATTTATTTCATTTTCGTCCTCCCTTGGTTTATTCTTGTCCAATTAGGGTTTTTAAGCTATCTTGTGGATCCGATAGGTGTGTTTGTGTCATTGGACGAAACTTTAGGTCATTTTCGTCCTCGCTAGGCTTATTCTTGTCCAATTAGGGTTTTTAACCAATCTTGTGCATGCAATAAGTTCATTTGTGTTATTGGATATAATTTTAGGTCATTTTTGTCCTCCCTAGGTTTATTCTCGTCCAATATCAGCTTTTAAGCAATCTTGTGCATCCAATAGGTGTGTTTGTGTCATTGGATGAACGTTTAGGTCATTTTCGTCCTCCCTAGGCTTATTCTTGTCCAATTGGGGTTTTTAACCAATCTTGTGCATCCAATAAGTTCATTTGTGTTATTGGATACACATTTAGTACATTTTCGTCCTCCCTAGGTTTATACTTGTCCAATTAGGGTTTTTAAGCAATCTTGTGCGTCCAATAGGTGTGTTTGTGTCATTGGATGAACTTCTAGGTCATTTTCGTCCTCCCTAGGCTTATTCTTGTCCAATTAGGGTTTTTAACCAATCTTGTGCATCCAATAAGTTCATTTGTGTTATTGGATATACATTTAGGTCATTTTCGTCCTCCCTAGGTTTATTCTTGTCCAATTAGGGTTTTTAAGCAATCTTGTGCATCCAATAGGTGTGTTATGTCATTGGATGAACATTTAGGTCATTTTGTTCCTCCCTAGGCTCATTCTTGTCCAATTAGGGTTTTTAACCAATCTTGTGCATCCAATAAGTTCATTTGCGTCATTGGATGAACGTTTAGGTCATTTTCGTCCTCCCTAGGCTTATTCTTGTCCAATTAGGGTTTTTAACCAATCTTGTGCATCCAATAAGTTCATTTGTGTTATTGGATGTACATTTTGTACATTTTCGTCCTCCCAAGGTTTATTCTTGTCCAATTAGGGTTTTTAAGCAATCTTGTGCATCCAATAGGCGTGTTTGTGTCATTGGATGAACATTTAGGTCATTTTGTTCCTCCCTAGGCACATTCTTGTCCAATTAGGGTTTTTAACCAATCTTGTGTATCCAATAAGTTCATTTGCGTCATTGGATGTACATTTAGTTAATTTTCGACCTCCATAGGTTTATTCTTGTCCAATTAGGGTTTTTAACCAATCTTGTGCATCGAATAGGTGTGTTTGTATCATTGGATGAACATTTAGGTCATTTTGTTCAACCCTAGGATTATTCTTGTCCAGTTAGGGTTTTTAACCTATCTTCTGCATCCAATAAGTTCATTTGCGTCATTGGATATACATTTAGGTCATTTTCAACCTCCCTAGGTTTATTCTAGTCCAATTAAGGTTTTTAAGCAATCTTGTGCATCCAATAGGTGTGTTTCTGTCATTGGATGAATGTTTAGGTCATTTTCGTCCTCCTTAGGCTTATACTTGTCCAATTAGGGTTTCTAACCAATCTTGTGCATCCAATAAGTTCATTTGTGTTATTTGATGTACATTTATTTCATTTTCGTCCTCCCTTGGTTTATTCTTGTCCAATTTGGGTTTTTAAGCTATCTTGTGGATCCGATAGGTGTGTTTGTGTCATTGGACGAAACTTTAGGTCATTTTCGTCCTCCCTAGGCTTATTCTTGTCCAATTAGGGTTTTTAACCAATCTTGTGCATGCAATAAGTTCATTTGTGTTATTGGATATAATTTTAGGTCATTTTTGTCCTCCCTAGGTATATTCCCGTCCAATATCAGCTTTTAAGCAATCTTGTGCATCCAATAGGTGTGTTTGTGTCATTGGATGAACGTTTAGGTCATTTTCGTCCTCCCTAGGCTTATTCTTGTCCAATTGGGGTTTTTAACCAATCTTGTGCATCCAATAAGTTCATTTGTGTTATTGGATACACATTTAGTACATTTTCGTCCTCCCTAGGTTTATACTTGTCCAATTAGGGTTTTTAAGCAATCTTGTGCGTCCAATAGGTGTGTTTGTGTCATTGGATGAACTTCTAGGTCATTTTCGTCCTCCCTAGGCTTATTCTTGTCCAATTAGGGTTTTTAACCAATCTTGTGCATCCAATAAGTTCATTTGTGTTATTGGATATACATTTAGGTCATTTTCGTCCTCCCTAGGTTTATTCTTGTCCAATTAGGGTTTTTAAGCAATCTTGTGCATCCAATAGGTGTGTTATGTCATTGGATGAACATTTAGGTCATTTTGTTCCTCCCTAGGCTCATTCTTGTCCAATTAGGGTTTTTAACCAATCTTGTGCATCCAATAAGTTCATTTGCGTCATTGGATGTACATTTAGTTAATTCTCGTCCTCCCTAGGTTTATACTTGTCCAATTAGGGTTTTTAACCAATCTTGTGCATCCGATAAGTTAATTTATGTTATTGGATGTACATTTAGTACATTTTCGTCCTCCCTAGGTTTATTTTTGTCCAATTATGGTTTTTAACCGATCTTGTGCATCCAATAGGTGTGTTTGTGTCATTGGACGAACGTTTAGGTCATTTTCAACCTCCCTAGGCTTATTCTTGTCCAATTAGGGTTTTTAACCAATCTTGTGCATCCAATAAGTTCATTTGTGTTATTGGATGTACATTTTGTACATTTTCGTCCTCCCAAGGTTTATTCTTGTCCAATTAGGGTTTTTAAGCAATCTTGTGCATCCAATAGCCGTGTTTGTGTCATTGGATGAACTTTTACGTCATTTTCGTCCACCATAGGCTTATTCTTGTCCAATTAGGGTTTTTAACCAATCTTGTGCATCCAATAAGTTCATTTGTGTTATTGGATGTACATTTTGTACATTTTCGTCCTCCCAAGGTTTATTCTTGTCCAATTAGGGTTTTTAAGCAATCTTGTGCATCCAATAGGTGTGTTTCTGTCATTGGATGAACGTTTAGGTCATTTTCGTCCTCCTTAGGCTTATACTTGTCCAATTAGGGTTTCTAACCAATCTTGTGCATCCAATAAGTTCATTTGTGTTATTTGATGTACATTTATTTCATTTTCGTCCTCCCTTGGTTTATTCTTGTCCAATTAGGGTTTTTAAGCTATCTTGTGGATCCGATAGGTGTGTTTGTGTCATTGGACGAAACTTTAGGTCATTTTCGTCCTCCCTAGGCTTATTCTTGTCCAATTAGGGTTTTTAACCAATCTTGTGCATGCAATAAGTTCATTTGTGTTATTGGATATAATTTTGGGTCATTTTTGTCCTCCCTAGGTTTATTCTCATCCAATATCAGCTTTTAAGCAATCTTGTGCATCCAATAGGTGTGTTTGTGTCATTGGATGAACGTTTAGGTCATTTTCGTCCTCCCTAGGCTTATTCTTGTCCAATTAGGGTTTTTAACCAATCTTGTGCATCCAATAAGTTCATTTGTGTTATTGGATATACATTTAGTACATTTTCGTCCTCCCTAGGTTTATACTTGTCCAATTAGGGTTTTTAAGCAATCTCGTGCGTCCAATAGGTGTGTTTGTGTCATTGGATGAACTTCTAGGTCATTTTCGTCCTCCCTAGGCTTATTCTTGTCCAATTAGGCTTTTTAACCAATCTTGTGCATCCAATAAGTTCATTTGTGTTATGGGATATACATTTAGATCATTTTCGTCCTCCCTAGGTTTATTCTTGTCCAATTAGGGTTTTTAAGCAATCTTGTGCATCCAATAGGTGTGTTATGTCATTGGATGAACATTTAGGTCATTTTGTTCCTCCCTAGGCTCATTCTTGTCCAATTAGGGTTTTTAACCAATCTTGTGCATCCAATAAGTTCATTTGCGTCATTGGATGTACATTTAGATAATTCTCGTCCTCCATAGGTTTATATTTGTCCAATTAGGGTTTTTAACCAATCTTGTGCATCCGATAAGTTAATTTATGTTATTGGATGTACATTTAGTACATTTTCGTCCTCCCTAGGTTTATTCTTGTCCAATTAGGGTTTTTAACCGATCTTGTGCATCCAATAGGTGTGTTTGTGTCATTGGACGAACGTTTAGGTCATTTTCATCCTCCCTAGGCTTATACTTGTCCAATTAGGGTTTTTAACCAGTCTTGTGCATCCAATAAGTTCATTTGTGTTATTTGATGTACATTTAGTTCATTTTCGTCCTCCCTTGGTTTATTCTCGTCCAATATCAGTTTTTAAGCAATCTTGTGCATCCAATAGGTGTGTTTGTGTCATTGGATGAACGTTTAGGTCATTTTCGTCCTCCCTAGGCTTATACTTGTCCAATTAGGGTTTTTTTACCAATCTTGTGCATGCAATAAGTTCATTTGTGTTATTGGATATACATTTAGGTCATTTTCGTCCTCCCTAGGTTTATTCTCGTCCTTTTATGGTTTTTAAGCTATCTTGTGGATCCAATAGGTGTGTTTGTGTCATTGGACGAACTTTTAGGTCATTTTCGTCCTCCCTAGGCTTATTCTTGTCCAATTAGGGTTTTTAACCAATCTTGTGCATCCAATAAGATCGTTTGTGTTATTGGATGTACATTTTGTACATTTTCGTCCTCCCAAGGTTTATTCTTGTCCAATTAGGGTTTTTAAGCAATCTTGTGCATCCAATAGGTGTGTTTGTGTCATTGGATGAACTTTTAGGTCATTTTCGTCCTCCCTAGGCTTATTCTTGTCCAATTAGGGTTTTTAACCAATCTTGTGCATCCAATAAGTTCATTTGTGTTATTTGATGTACATTTAGTTCATTTTCGTCCTCCCTTGGTTTATTCTTGTCCAATTAGGGTTTTTAAGCTATCTTGTGGATCCAATAGGTGTGTTTGTGTCATTGGACGAACTTTTAGGTCATTTTCGTCCTCCCTAGTCTTATTCTTGACCAATTAGGGTTTTTAACCAATCTTGTGCATGCAATAAGTTCATTTGTGTTATTGGATATACATTTAGGTCATTTTTGTCCTCCCTAGGTTTATTCTCGTCCAATATCAGCTTTTAAGCAATCTTGTGCATCCAATAGGTGTGTTTGTGTCATTGGATGAACGTTTAGGTCATTTCGGTCCTCCCTAGGCTTATTCTTGTCCAATTAGGGTTTTTAACCAATCTTGTGCATGTAATATGTTCATTTGTGTTATTGGATATACATTTAGGTCATTTTCGTCCTCCCTAGGTTTATTCTTGTCCAATTAGGGTTTTTAAGCAATCTTGTGCATCCAATAAGTTCATTTGCGTCATTGGATATACATTTAGCTCATTTTCGTCCTCCCTATGTTTATTCTTGTCCGATCAGGGTTTTTAACCAATGTTGTGCATCCAATATGTGTGTTTGTGTCATTGGATGAACGTTTAGGTCATTTTCGTCCTCCCTAGGCTTATTCTTGTCCAATTAGGGTTTTTAACCAATCTTGTGCATCTGATAAGTTCATTTGTGTTATTGGGTGTACATTTAGTTCATTTTCGTCCTCCCTGGGTTTATTCTTGTCCAATTAGGGTTTTTAAGTAATCTTGTGCATCCAATAGGTGTGTTTGTGTCATTGGATGAACTTCTAGGTCATTTTCGTCCTCCCTAGGCTTATACTTGTCCAATTAGGGTTTTTAACCAATCTTGTGCATCCAATAAGTTCATTTGTGTTATTGGATATACATTTAGGTCATTTTCGTCCTCCCTAGGTTTATTCGTGTCCAATTATGGTTTTTAAGCAATGTTGTGCATCCAATAGGTGTGTTATGTCATTGGATATACATTTAGGTCATTTTGTTCCTCCCTAGGCTCATTCTTATCCAATTAAGGTTTTTAAGCAATCTTGTGCATCCAATAAGTTCATTTGCGTCATTGGATATACATTTAGCTCAAATTGGTTCTCCCTAGGTTTATTCTTGTCCGATTAGGGTTTTTAACCAATGTTGTGCATCCAATAGGCGTGTTTGTGTCATTGGATGAACGTTTAGGTCATTTTCGTCCTCCCTGGGTTTATTCTTGTCCAATTAGGGTTTTTAAGTAATCTTGTGCATCCAATAGGTGTGTTTGTGTCATTGGATTAACCTCTAGGTCATTTTCGTCCTCCCTAGGCTTATTCTTGTCCAATTAGGGTTTTTAACCAATCTTGTGCATCCAATAAGTTCATTTGTGTTATTGGATATACATTTAGGTCATTTTCGTCCTCCCTAGGTTTATTCGTGTCCAATTATGGTTTTTAAGCAATGTTGTGCATCCAATAGGTGTGTTATGTCATTGGATATACATTTAGGTCATTTTGTTCCTCCCTTGGCTCATTCTTGTCCAATTAGGGTTTTTAAGCAATCTTGTGCATCCAATAAGTTCATTTGCGTCATTGGATATACATTTAGCTCAATTTGGTCCTCCCTAGGTTTATTCTTGTCCGATTAGGGTTTTTAACCAATGTTGTGCATCCAATAGGTGTGTTTGTGTCATTGGATGAACGTTTAGGCCATTTTCGTCCTCCCTAGGCTTATTCTTGTCCAATTAGGGTTTTTAACCAATCTTGTGCATCCGATAAGTTCATTTGTGTTATTGGATGTACATTTAGTTCATTTTCGTCCTCCCTGGGTTTATTCTTGTCCAATTAGGGTTTTTAAGTAATCTTGTGCATCCAATAGGTGTGTTTGTGTCATTGGATGAACTTCTAGGTCATTTTCGTCCTCCCTAGGCTTATTCTTGTCCAATTAGGGTTTTTAACCAATCTTGTGCATCCAATAAGTTCATTTGTGTTATTTGATATACATTTAGGTCATTTTCGTCCTCCCTAGGTTTATTCGTGTCTAATTATGGTTTTTAAGCAATGTTGTGCATCCAATAGGTGTGTTATGTCATTGGATATACATTTAGGTCATTTTGTTCCTCCCTAGGCTCATTCTTGTCCAATTAGGGTTTTTAAGCAATCTTGTGCATCCAATAAGTTCATTTGCGTCATTGGATATACATTTAGGTCATTTTGTTCCTCCCTTGGTTTATTCTTGTCCGATTAGGGTTTTTAACCAATGTTGTGCATCCAATAGGTGTGTTTGTGTCATTGGATGAACGTTTAGGTCATTTTCGTCCTCCCTAGCCTTATTCTTGTCCAATTAGGGTTTTTAACCAATCTTGTGCATCCAATAAGTTCATTTGTGTTATGGGATATACATTTAGATCATTTTCGTCCTCCCTAGGTTTATTCTTGTCCAATTAGGGTTTTTAAGCAATCTTGTGCATCCAATAGGTGTGTTATGTCATTGGATGAACATTTAGGTCATTTTGTTCCTCCCTAGGCTCATTCTTGTCCAATTAGGGTTTTTAACCAATCTTGTGCATCCAATAAGTTCATTTGCGTCATTGGATGTACATTTAGATAATTCTCGTCCTCCATAGGTTTATATTTGTCCAATTAGGGTTTTTAACCAATCTTGTGCATCCGATAAGTTAATTTATGTTATCGGATGTACATTTAGTACATTTTCGTCCTCCCTAGGTTTATTCTTGTCCAATTAGGGTTTTTAACCGATCTTGTGCATCCAATAGGTGTGTTTGTGTCATTGGACGAACGTTTAGGTCATTTTCAACCTCCCTAGGCTTATACTTGTCCAATTAGGGTTTTTAACCAGTCTTGTGCATCCAATAAGTTCATTTGTGTTATTTGATGTACATTTAGTTCATTTCCGTCCTCCCTTGGTTTATTCTCGTCCAATATCAGTTTTTAAGGAATCTTGTGCATCCAATAGGTGTGTTTGTGTCATTGGATGAACATTTAGGTCATTTTCGTCCTCCCTAGGCTTATACTTGTCCAATTAGGGTTTTTTTACCAATCTTGTGCATGCAATAAGTTCATTTGTGTTATTGGATATACATTTAGGTCATTTTCGTCCTCCCTAGGTTTATTCTCGTCCTTTTATGGTTTTTAAGCTATCTTGTGGATCCAATAGGTGTGTTTGTGTCATTGGACGAACTTTTAGGTCATTTTCGTCCTCCCTAGGCTTATTCTTGTCCAATTAGGGTTTTTAACCAATCTTGTGCATCCAATAAGTTCGTTTGTGTTATTGGATGTACATTTTGTACATTTTCGTCCTCCCAAGGTTTATTCTTGTCCAATTAGGGTTTTTAAGCAATCTTGTGCATCCAATAGGTGTGTTTGTGTCATTGGATGAACTTTTAGGTCATTTTCGTCCTCCCTAGGCTTATTCTTGTCCAATTAGGGTTTTTAACCAATCTTGTGCATGCAATAAGTTCATTTGTGTTATTTGATGTACATTTAGTTCATTTTCGTCCTCCCTTGGTTTATTCTTGTCCAATTAGGGTTTTTAAGCTATCTTGTGGATCCAATAGGTGTGTTTGTGTCATTGGACGAACTTTTAGGTCATTTTCGTCCTCCCTAGTCTTATTCTTGACCAATTAGGGTTTTTAACCAATCTTGTGCATGCAATAAGTTCATTTGTGTTATTGGATATACATTTAGGTCATTTTTGTCCTCCCTAGGTTTATTCTCGTCCAATATCAGCTTTTAAGCAATCTTGTGCATCCAATAGGTGTGTTTGTGTCATTGGATGAACGTTTAGGTCATTTCGGTCCTCCCTAGGCTTATTCTTGTCCAATTAGGGTTTTTAACCAATCTTGTGCATGTAATATGTTCATTTGTGTTATTGGATATACATTTAGGTCATTTTCGTCCTCCCTAGGTTTATTCTTGTCCAATTAGGGTTTTTAAGCAATCTTGTGCATCCAATAAGTTCATTTGCGTCATTGGATATACATTTAGCTCATTTTCGTCCTCCCTATGTTTATTCTTGTCCGATCAGGGTTTTTAACCAATGTTGTGCATCCAATATGTGTGTTTGTGTCATTGGATGAACGTTTAGGTCATTTTCGTCCTCCCTAGGCTTATTCTTGTCCAATTAGGGTTTTTAACCAATCTTGTGCATCTGATAAGTTCATTTGTGTTATTGGGTGTACATTTAGTTCATTTTCGTCCTCCCTGGGTTTATTCTTGTCCAATTAGGGTTTTTAAGTAATCTTGTGCATCCAATAGGTGTGTTTGTGTCATTGGATGAACTTCTAGGTCATTTTCGTCCTCCCTAGGCTTATACTTGTCCAATTAGGGTTTTTAACCAATCTTGTGCATCCAATAAGTTCATTTGTGTTATTGGATATACATTTAGGTCATTTTCGTCCTCCCTAGGTTTATTCGTGTCCAATTATGGTTTTTAAGCAATGTTGTGCATCCAATAGGTGTGTTATGTCATTGGATATACATTTAGGTCATTTTGTTCCTCCCTAGGCTCATTCTTATCCAATTAAGGTTTTTAAGCAATCTTGTGCATCCAATAAGTTCATTTGCGTCATTGGATATACATTTAGCTCAAATTGGTTCTCCCTAGGTTTATTCTTGTCCGATTAGGGTTTTTAACCAATGTTGTGCATCCAATAGGCGTGTTTGTGTCATTGGATGAACGTTTAGGTCATTTTCGTCCTCCCTGGGTTTATTCTTGTCCAATTAGGGTTTTTAAGTAATCTTGTGCATCCAATAGGTGTGTTTGTGTCATTGGATTAACCTCTAGGTCATTTTCGTCCTCCCTAGGCTTATTCTTGTCCAATTAGGGTTTTTAACCAATCTTGTGCATCCAATAAGTTCATTTGTGTTATTGGATATACATTTAGGTCATTTTCGTCCTCCCTAGGTTTATTCGTGTCCAATTATGGTTTTTAAGCAATGTTGTGCATCCAATAGGTGTGTTATGTCATTGGATATACATTTAGGTCATTTTGTTCCTCCCTTGGCTCATTCTTGTCCAATTAGGGTTTTTAAGCAATCTTGTGCATCCAATAAGTTCATTTGCGTCATTGGATATACATTTAGCTCAATTTGGTCCTCCCTAGGTTTATTCTTGTCCGATTAGGGTTTTTAACCAATGTTGTGCATCCAATAGGTGTGTTTGTGTCATTGGATGAACGTTTAGGCCATTTTCGTCCTCCCTAGGCTTATTCTTGTCCAATTAGGGTTTTTAACCAATCTTGTGCATCCGATAAGTTCATTTGTGTTATTGGATGTACATTTAGTTCATTTTCGTCCTCCCTGGGTTTATTCTTGTCCAATTAGGGTTTTTAAGCAATCTTGTGCATCCAATAGGTGTGTTATGTCATTGGATGAACATTTAGGTCATTTTCGTCCTCCCTAGGCTCATTCTTGTCCAATTAGGGTTTTTAACCAATCTTGTGCATCCAATAAGTTCATTTGTGTTATTTGATATACATTTAGGTCATTTTCGTCCTCCCTAGGTTTATTCGTGTCTAATTATGGTTTTTAAGCAATGTTGTGCATCCAATAGGTGTGTTATGTCATTGGATATACATTTAGGTCATTTTGTTCCTCCCTAGGCTCATTCTTGTCCAATTAGGGTTTTTAAGCAATCTTGTGCATCCAATAAGTTCATTTGCGTCATTGGATATACATTTAGGTCATTTTGTTCCTCCCTAGGTTTATTCTTGTCCGATTAGGGTTTTTAAGCAATCTTGTGCATCCAATAGGTGTGTTTCTGTCATTGGATGAACGTTTAGGTCATTTTCGTCCTCCTTAGGCTTATACTTGTCCAATTAGGGTTTCTAACCAATCTTGTGCATCCAATAAGTTCATTTGTGTTATTTGATGTACATTTATTTCATTTTCGTCCTCCCTTGGTTTATTCTTGTCCAATTAGGGTTTTTAAGCTATCTTGTGGATCCGATAGGTGTGTTTGTGTCATTGGACGAAATTTTAGGTCATTTATGTCCTCCCTAGGCTTATTCTTGTCCAATTAGGGTTTTTAACCAATCTTGTGCATGCTATAAGTTCATTTGTGTTATTGGATATACATTTAGGTCATTTTTGTCCTCCCTAGGTTTATTCTCGTCCAATATCAGCTTTTAAGCAATCTTGTGCATCCAATAGGTGTGTTTGTGTCATTGGATGAACGTTTAGGTCATTTTCGTCCTCCTTAGGCTTATACTTGTCCAATTAGGGTTTCTAACCAATCTTGTGCATCCAATAAGTTCATTTGTGTTATTTGATGTACATTTATTTCATTTTCGTCCTCCCTTGGTTTATTCTTGTCCAATTAGGGTTTTTAAGCTATCTTGTGGATCCGATAGGTGTGTTTGTGTCATTGGACGAAACTTTAGGTCATTTTCGTCCTCCCTAGGCTTATTCTTGTCCAATTAGGGTTTTTAACCAATCTTGGGCATGCAATAAGTTCATTTGTGTTATTGGATATAATTTTAGGTCATTTTTGTCCTCCCTAGGTTTATTCTCGTCCAATATCAGCTTTTAAGCAATCTTGTGCATCCAATAGGTGTGTTTGTGTCATTGGATGAACGTTTAGGTCATTTTCGTCCTCCCTAGGCTTATTCTTGTCCAATTAGGGTTTTTAACCAATCTTGTGCATCCAATAAGTTCATTTGTGTTATTGGATATACATTTAGTACATTTTCGTCCTCCCTAGGTTTATACTTGTCCAATTAGGGTTTTTAAGCAATCTCGTGCGTCCAATAGGTGTGTTTGTGTCATTGGATGAACTTCTAGGTCATTTTCGTCCTCCCTAGGCTTATTCTTGTCCAATTAGGCTTTTTAACCAATCTTGTGCATCCAATAAGTTCATTTGTGTTATGGGATATACATTTAGATCATTTTCGTCCTCCCTAGGTTTATTCTTGTCCAATTAGGGTTTTTAAGCAATCTTGTGCATCCAATAGGTGTGTTATGTCATTGGATGAACATTTAGGTCATTTTGTTCCTCCCTAGGCTCATTCTTGTCCAATTAGGGTTTTTAACCAATCTTGTGCATCCAATAAGTTCATTTGCGTCATTGGATGTACATTTAGATAATTCTCGTCCTCCATAGGTTTATATTTGTCCAATTAGGGTTTTTAACCAATCTTGTGCATCCGATAAGTTAATTTATGTTATCGGATGTACATTTAGTACATTTTCGTCCTCCCTAGGTTTATTCTTGTCCAATTAGGGTTTTTAACCGATCTTGTGCATCCAATAGGTGTGTTTGTGTCATTGGACGAACGTTTAGGTCATTTTCAACCTCCCTAGGCTTATACTTGTCCAATTAGGGTTTTTAACCAGTCTTGTGCATCCAATAAGTTCATTTGTGTTATTTGATGTACATTTAGTTCATTTTCGTCCTCCCTTGGTTTATTCTCGTCCAATATCAGTTTTTAAGCAATCTTGTGCATCCAATAGGTGTGTTTGTGTCATTGGATGAACGTTTAGGTCATTTTCGTCCTCCCTAGGCTTATACTTGTCCAATTAGGGTTTTTTTACCAATCTTGTGCATGCAATAAGTTCATTTGTGTTATTGGATATACATTTAGGTCATTTTCGTCCTCCCTAGGTTTATTCTCGTCCTTTTATGGTTTTTAAGCTATCTTGTGGATCCAATAGGTGTGTTTGTGTCATTGGACGAACTTTTAGGTCATTTTCGTCCTCCCTAGGCTTATTCTTGTCCAATTAGGGTTTTTAACCAATCTTGTGCATCCAATAAGATCGTTTGTGTTATTGGATGTACATTTTGTACATTTTCGTCCTCCCAAGGTTTATTCTTGTCCAATTAGGGTTTTTAAGCAATCTTGTGCATCCAATAGGTGTGTTTGTGTCATTGGATGAACTTTTAGGTCATTTTCGTCCTCCCTAGGCTTATTCTTGTCCAATTAGGGTTTTTAACCAATCTTGTGCATCCAATAAGTTCATTTGTGTTATTTGATGTACATTTAGTTCATTTTCGTCCTCCCTTGGTTTATTCTTGTCCAATTAGGGTTTTTAAGCTATCTTGTGGATCCAATAGGTGTGTTTGTGTCATTGGACGAACTTTTAGGTCATTTTCGTCCTCCCTAGTCTTATTCTTGACCAATTAGGGTTTTTAACCAATCTTGTGCATGCAATAAGTTCATTTGTGTTATTGGATATACATTTAGGTCATTTTTGTCCTCCCTAGGTTTATTCTCGTCCAATATCAGCTTTTAAGCAATCTTGTGCATCCAATAGGTGTGTTTGTGTCATTGGATGAACGTTTAGGTCATTTCGGTCCTCCCTAGGCTTATTCTTGTCCAATTAGGGTTTTTAACCAATCTTGTGCATG
>JBBPBT010000833.1:106170-137138 GCA_037974875.1 Cicer bijugum | reverse complement strand
GTCATTGGATATACATTTAGCTCATTTTCGTCCTCCCTATGTTTATTCTTGTCCGATCAGGGTTTTTAACCAATGTTGTGCATCCAATATGTGTGTTTGTGTCATTGGATGAACGTTTAGGTCATTTTCGTCCTCCCTAGGCTTATTCTTGTCCAATTAGGGTTTTTAACCAATCTTGTGCATCCGATAAGTTCATTTGTGTTATTGGGTGTACATTTAGTTCATTTTCGTCCTCCCTGGGTTTATTCTTGTCCAATTAGGGTTTTGAAGTAATCTTGTGCATCCAATAGGTGTGTTTGTGTCATTGGATGAACTTCTAGGTCATTTTCGTCCTCCCTAGGCTTATTCTTGTCCAATTAGGGTTTTTAACCAATCTTGTGCATCCAATAAGTTCATTTGTGTTATTTGATATACATTTAGGTCATTTTCGTCCTCCCTAGGTTTATTCGTGTCTAATTATGGTTTTTAAGCAATGTTGTGCATCCAATAGGTGTGTTATGTCATTGGATATACATTTAGGTCATTTTGTTCCTTCCTAGGCTCATTCTTGTCCAATTAGGGTTTTTAAGCAATCTTGTGCATCCAATAAGTTCATTTGCGTCATTGGATATACATTTAGGTCATTTTGTTCCTCCCTAGGTTTATTCTTGTCCGATTAGGGTTTTTAACCAATGTTGTGCATCCAATAGGTGTGTTTGTGTCATTGGAGGAACGTTTAGGTCATTTTCGTCCTCCCTAGGCTTATTCTTGTCCAATTAGGGTTTTTAACCAATCTTGTGCATCCGATAAGTTCATTTGTGTTATTGGATGTACATTTAGTTCATTTTCGTCCTCCCTGGGTTTATTCTTGTCCAATTAGGGTTTTTAAGTAATCTTGTGCATCCAATAGGTGTGTTTGTGTCATTGGATGAACTTCTAGGTCATTTTCGTCCTCCCTAGGCTTATTCTTTTCCAATTAGGGTTTTTAACCAATCTTGTGCATCCAATAAGTTCATTTGTGTTATTGGATATACATTTAGGTCATTTTCGTCCTCCCTAGGTTTATTCGTGTCCAATTATGGTTTTTAAGCAATGTTGTGCATCCAATAGGTGTGTTATGTCATTGGATATACATTTAGGTCATTTTGTTCCTCCCTAGGGTCATTCTTGTCCAATTAGGGTTTTTAAGCAATCTTGTGCATCCAATAAGTTCATTTGCGTCATTGGATATACATTTAGGTCATTTTGTTCCTCCCTAGGCTCATTCTTGTCCAATTAAGGTTTTTAAGCAATCTTGTGCATCCAATAAGTTCATTTGTGTTATTGGATGTACATTTTGTACATTTTCGTCCTCCCAAGGTTTATTCTTGTCCAATTAGGGTTTTTAAGCAATCTTGTGCATCCAATAGGTGTGTTTGTGTCATTGGATGAACTTTTACGTCATTTTCGTCCACCATAGGCTTATTCTTGTCCAATTAGGGTTTTTAACCAATCTTGTGCATCCAATAAGTTCATTTGTGTTATTGGATGTACATTTTGTACATTTTCGTCCTCACAAGGTTTATTCTTGTCCAATTAGGGTTTTTAAGCAATCTTGTGCATCCAATAGGTGTGTTTGTGTCATTGGATGAACGTTTAGGTCATTTTCGTCCTACCTAGGCTTATACTTGTCCAATTAGGGTTTTTAACCAGTCTTGTGCATCCAATAAGTTCATTTGTGTTATTTGATGGACATTTAGTTCATTTTCGTCCTCCCTTGGTTTATTCTAGTCCAATATCAGTTTTTAAGCAATCTTGTGCATCCAATAGGTGTGTTTGTGTCATTGGATGAACGTTTAGGTCATTTTCGTCCTCCCTAGGCTTATACTTGTCCAATTAGGGTTTTTTACCAATCTTGTGCATGCAATAAGTTCATTTGTGTTATTGGATATACATTTAGGTCATTTTCGTCCTCCCTAGGTTTATTCTCGTCCTTTTATGGTTTTTAAGCTATCTTGTGGATCCAATAGGTGTGTTTGTGTCATTGGACAAACTTTTAGGTCACTTTCGTCCTCCCTAGTCTTATTCTTATCCAATTAGGGTTTTTAACCAATCTTGTGCATGCAATAAGTTTATTTGTGTTATTGGATATACATTTAGGTCATTTTTGTCCTCCCTAGGTTTATTCTCGTCCAATATCAGCTTTTAAGCAATCTTGTGCATCCAATAGGTGTGTTTGTGTCATTGGATGAACGTTTAGGTCATTTCGGTCCTTCCTAGGCTTATTCTTGTCCAATTAGGATTTTTAACCAAACTTGTGCATTTAATAAGTTCATTTGTGTTATTGGATATACATTTAGGTCATTTTCGTCCTCCCTAGGTTTATTCTAGTCCAATTAGGGTTTTTAAGCAATCTTGTGCATCCAAGAAGTTCATTTGCGTCATTGGATATACATTTAGCTCATTTTCGTCCTCCCTATGTTTATTCTTGTCCGATCAGGGTTTTTAACCAATGTTGTGCATCCAATATGTGTGTTTGTGTCATTGGATGAACTTCTAGGTCATTTTCGTCCTCCCAAGGCTTATTCTTGTCCAATTAGGGTTTTTAACCAATCTTGTGCATCCAATAAGTTCATTTGTGTTATTGGATATACATTTAGGTCATTTTCGTCCTCTCTAGGTTTATTCTTGTCCAATTAGGGTTTTTAAGCAATGTTGTGCATCCAATAGGTGTGTTATGTCATTCGATATACATTTAGGTCATTTTGTTCCTCCCTAGGCTCATTCTTGTCCAATTAGGGTTTTTAAGCAATCTTGTGCATCCAATAAGTTCATTTGCGTCATTGGATATACATTTAGCTCAATTTGGTCCTCCCTAGGTTTATTCTTGTCCGATTAGGGTTTTTAACCAATGTTGTGCATCCAATAGGTGTGTTTTTGTCATTGGATGAACGTTTAGGTCATTTTCGTCCTCCCTAGGTTTATTCTTGTCCAATTAGGGTTTTTAACCAATCTTGTGCATCCGATAAGTTCATTTGTGTTATTGGATGTACATTTAGTTCATTTTCGTCCTCCCTGGGTTTATTCTTGTCCAATTAGGGTTTTTAAGTATTCTTGTGCATCCAATAGGTGTGTTTGTGTCATTGGATGAACTTCTAGGTCATTTTCGTCCTCCTTAGGCTTATTCTTGTCCAATTAGGGTTTTTAACCAATCTTGTGCATCCAATAAGTTCATTTGTGTTACTGGATATACATTTAGGTTATTTTCGTGCTCCCTAGGTTTATTCGTGTCCAATTATGGTTTTTAAGCAATGTTGTGCATCCAATAGGTGTGTTACGTCATTGGATATACATTTAGGTCATTTTGTTCCTCCCTAGGCTCATTCTTGTCCAATTAGGGTTTATAAGCAATCTTGTGCATCCAATAAGTTCATTTGCGTCATTGGATATACATTTAGCTCATTTTCGTCCTCCTTACGTTTATTCTTGTCCGATTAGGGTTTTTAACCAATGTTGTGCATCCAATAGGTGTGTTTGTGTCATTGGATGAACGTTTAGGTCATTTTCGTCCTCCCTAGGCTTATTCTTGTCCAATTAGGGTTTTTAACCAACCCTGTGCATCCGATAAGTTCATTTGTGTTATTGGATGTATGTTTAGTTCATTTTCGTCCTCCCTGGGTTTTTTCTTGTCTAATTAGGGTTTTTAAGTAATCTTGTGCATCCAATAGGTGTGTTTGTGTCATTGGATGAACTTCTAGGTCATTTTCGTCCTCCCTAGGCTTATTCTTGTCCTATTAGGGTGTTTAACCAATCTTGTGCATCCAATAAGTTCATTGGTGTTATTGGATATACATTTAGGTCATTTTCGTCCTCTCTAGGTTTATTCTTGTCCAATTAGGGTTTTTAAGCAATCTTGTGCATCCAATAGGTGTGTTTGTGTCATTGGATGAACATTTAGGTCATTTTCGTCCTCCCTAGGCTTATACTTGTCCAATTAGGGTTTTTAACCAATCTTGTGCATCCGATAAGTTCGTTTGTGTTATTGGATGTACATTTAGTTCATTTTCGTCCTCCCTGGGTTTATTCTTGTCCAATTAGGGTTTTTAAGCAATCTTGTGCATCCAATAGGTGTGTTTATGTCATTGGATGAACTTCTAGGTCATTTTCGTCTTCCCTAGGCTTGTTCTTGTCCAATTAGGGTTTTTAACAAGTCTTGTACATCCAATAAGTTCATTTGTGTTATTGGATATACATTTAGGTCATTTTTGTCCTCCCTAGGTTTATTCTCGTCCAATATCAGTTTTTAAGCAATCTTGTGCATCCAATAGGTGTGTTTGTGTCATTGGATGAACGTTTAGGTCATTTTGGTCCTCCCTAGGCTTATTCTTGTCCAATTAGGGTTTTTAACCAATCTTGTGCATCCAATAAGTTCATTTGTGTTATTGGATATACATTTAGGTCATTTTCGTCCTCCGTATGTTTATTCTTGTCCAATTAGGGTTTTTAAGCAATCTTGTGCATCCAATAAGTTCATTTGCGTCATTGGATATACATTTAGGTCATTTTCGTCCTCCTTAGGTTTATTCTTGTCCAATTAGGGTTTTTAACCAATCTTGTGCATCCAGTAGGTGTGTTTATGTCATTGGATGAACGTTTAGGTCATTATCATCCTCCCTAGGCTTATTCTTGTCCAATTATGGTTTTTAACCAATCTTGTGCATCCAATAAGTTCATTTGCGTTATTGGATGCACATTTTGTACATCTTCGTCCTCACAAGGTTTATTCTTGTCCAATTAGGGTTTTTAAGCAATCTTGTGCATCCAGTAGGTGTGTTTGTGTCATTGGATGAACGTTTATGTCATTTTCGTCCTCCCTAGGCTTATACTTGTCCAATTAGGGTTTTTAACCAATCTTGTGCATCCAATAAGTTCATTTGTGTAATTTGATGTACATTTAGTTCATCTTCGTCCTCCCTTGGTTTATTCTTGTCCAATTAGGGTTTTTAAGCTATCTTGTGGATCCAATAGGTGTGTTTGTGTCATTGGACGAACTTTTAGGTCATTTTCGTCCTCCCTAGGCTTATTCTTGTCCAATTATGGTTTTTAACCAATCTTGTGCATGCAATAAGTTCATTTGTGTTATTGGATATACATTTAGGTCGTTTTTGTCCTCCCAAGGTTTATTCTCGTCCAATATCAGTTTTAAAGCAATCGTGTGCATCCAATAGGTGTGTTTGTGTCATTGGATGAACGTTTAGGTCATTTTGGTCCTCCATAGGCTTATTCTTGTCCAATTAGGGTTTTTAACCAATCTTGTGCATCCAATAAGTTCATTTGTGTTATTGGATATACATTTAGGTCATTTTCGTCCTCCCTATGTTTATTCTTGTCCAATTAGGGTTTTTAAGCAATCTTGTGCATCCAATAAGTTCATTTGCGTCATTGGATATACATTTAGGTCATTTTCGTCCTCCCTAGGTTTATTCGTGTCCAATTATGGTTTTTAAGCAATGTTGTGCATCCAATAGGTGTGTTATGTCATTGGATATACATTTAGGTCATTTTGTTCCTCCCTAGGCTCATTCTTGTCCAATTAGGGTTTTTAAGCAATCTTGTGCATCCAATAAGTTCATTTGCGTCATTGGATATACATTTAGCTCATTTTCGTCCTCCCTAGGTTTATTCTTGTCCGATTAGGGTTTTTAACCAATGTTGTGCATCCAATTGGTGTGTTTGTGTCATTGGATGAACATTTAGGTCATTTTCGTCCTCCCTAGGCTTATACTTGTCCCATTAGGGTTTTTAACCAATCTTGTGCATCCGATAAGTTCATTTGTGTTATTGGATGTACATTTAGTTGATTTTCGTCCTCCCTGGGTTTATTCTTGTCTAATTAGGGTTTTTAAGCAATCTTGTGCATCCAATAGGTGTGTTTATGTCATTGGATGAACTTCTAGGTCATTTTCGTCCTCCCTAGGCTTGTTCTTGTCCATTTAGGGTTTTTAACCAATCTTGTACATCCAATAAGTTCATTTGTGTTATTGGATATACATTTAGGTCATTTTTGTCCTCCCTAGGTTTATTCTCGTCCAATATCTGTTTTTAAGCAATCTTGTCCATCCAATATGTGTGTTTGTGTCATTGGATGAACGTTTAGGTCATTTTGGTCCTCCCTATGCTTATTCTTGTCCAATTAGGGTTTTTAACCAATCTTGTGCATCCAATAAGTTCATTTGTGTTATTGGATATACATTTAGGTCATTTTCGTCCTCCGTATGTTTATTCTTGTCCAATTAGGGTTTTTAAGCAATCTTGTGCATCCAATAAGTTCATTTGTGTCAATGGATATACATTTAGGTCATTTTCGTCCTCCCTAGGTTTATTCTTGTCCAATTAGGGTTTTTAACCAATCTTGTGCATCCAGTAGGTGTGTTTATGTCATTGGATGAACGTTTAGGTCATTATCATCCTCCCTAGGCTTATTCTTGTCCAATTATGGTTTTTAACCAATCTTGTGCATCCAATAAGTTCATTTGCGTTATTGGATGTACATTTTGTACATTTTCGTCCTCACAAGGTTTATTCTTGTCCAATTAGGGTTTTTAGGCAATCTTGTGCATCCAGTAGGTGTGTTTATGTCATTGGATGAACGTTTATGTCATTTTCGTCCTCCCTAGGCTTATACTTGTCCAATTAGGGTTTTTAACCAATCTTGTGCATCCAATAAGTTCATTTGTGTAATTTGATGTACATTTAATTCATCTTTGTGCTCCCTTGGTTTATTCTTGTCCAATTAGGGTTTTTAAGCTATCTTGTGGATCCAATAGGTGTGTTTGTGTCATTGGACGAACTTTTAGGTCATTTTCGTCCTCCCTAGGCTTATTCTTGTCCAATTAGGGTTTTTAACCAATCTTGTGCATGCAATAAGTTCATTTGTGTTATTGGATATACATTTAGGTCATTTTTGTCCTCCCAAGGTTTATTCTCGTCCAATATCAGTTTTTAAGCAATCGTGCGCATCCAATAAGTGTGTTTGTGTCATTGGACGAACTTTTAGGTCATTTTCGTCCTCCATAGGCTTATTCTTGTCCAATTAGGGTTTTTAACCAATCTTGTGCATCCAATAAGTTCATTTGTGTTATTGGATATACATTTAGGTCATTTTTGTCCTCCCAAGGTTTATTCTCGTCCAATATCAGTTTTTAAGCAATCGTGCGCATCCAATAGGTGTGTTTGTGTCATTGGATGAACGTTTAGGTCATTTTCGTCCTCCCTAGGCTTATTCTTGTCCGATTAGGGTTTTTAGCCAATCTTGTGCATCCGATAAGTTCATTTGCGTTATTGGATGTACATTTAGTTCATTTTCGTCCTCCCTGGATTTATTCTTGTCCAATAAGGGTTTTTAAGCAACTTTGTGCATCCAATAGGTGTGTTTCTGTCATTGGATGAACATCTAGGTCATTTTCGTCCTCCCTAGGCTTGTTCTTGTCCAATTAGGGTTTTTAACCAATCTTGAGCATCCAATAAGTTCATTTGTGTTATTGGATATACATTTAGGTCATTTTTGTCCTCCCTAGGTTTATTCTCGTCCAATATCAGTTTTTAAGCAATCTTGTGCATCCAATTGGTGTGTTTGTGTCATTGGATGAACGTTTAGGTCATTTTGGTCCTCCCTAGGCTTATTCTTGTCCAATTAGGGTTTTTAACCAATCTTGTGCATCCAATAAGTTCGTTTGTGTTATTGGATATACATTTAGGTCATTTTCGTCCTCCCTAGGTTTATTCTTGTCCAATTAGGGTTTTTAAGCAATCTTGTGCATCCAATAGGTGTGTTTGTGTCATTGGATGAACTTCTAGGTCATTTTCGTCCTCCCAAGGCTTATTCTTGTCCAATTAGGGTTTTTAACCAATCTTGTCCATCCAATAAGTTCATTTGTGTTATTGGATATACATTTAGGTCATTTTCGTCCTCCCTAGGTTTATTCTTGTCCAATTAGGGTATTTAAGCAAAATTGTGCATCCAATAGGTGTGTTATGTCATTGGATGAACATTTATGTCATTTTGTTCCTCCCTAGGCTCATTCTTGTCCAATTAGGGTTTTTAACCAATCTTGTGCATCCAATAAGTTCATTTGCGTCATTGGATGTACATTTAGTTAATTTTCGTCCTCCCTGGGTTTATTCTTGTCCAATTAGGGTTTTCAAGCAATCTTGTGCATCCAATAGGTGTGTTTGTGTCATTGGATGAACGTTTAGGTCATTTTCGTCCTCCCTAAGCAAATTCTTGTCCAAATAGGGTTTTTAACCAATCTTGTGCATCCAATAAGTTCATTTGTGTTATTGGATATACATTTAGGTCCTTTTCGTCCTCCCTAGGTTTATTCTTGTCCAATTAGGGTTTTTAAGCAATCTTGTGCATCCAATAGGTGTGTTTGTGTCATTCGATGAACTTCTAGGTCATTTTCGTCCTCCCTAGGCTTATTCTTGTCCAATTAGGGTTTTTAACCAATCTTGTGCATCCAATAAGTTCATTTGTGTTATTGGATATACATTTAGGTCATTTTCGTCCTCCCTAGGTTTATTCGTGTCCAATTATGGTTTTTAAGCAATGTTGTGCATCCAATAGGTATGTTATGTCATTGGATATACATTTAGGTCATTTTGTTCCTCCCTAGGCTCATTCTTGTCCAATTAGGGTTTTTAAGCAATCTTGTGCATCCAATAAGTTCATTTGCCTCATTGGA
The DNA here is from genome assembly GCA_037974875.1 of Cicer bijugum. Taxonomy (NCBI): domain Eukaryota; kingdom Viridiplantae; phylum Streptophyta; class Magnoliopsida; order Fabales; family Fabaceae; genus Cicer; species Cicer bijugum. The sequence continues at coordinate 128,436 of JBBPBT010000833.1, read as the reverse complement.
TATACATTTAGCTCATTTTCGTCCTCCCTAGGTTTATTCTTGTCCGATTAGGGTTTTTAACCAATGTTGTGCATCCAATTGGTGTGTTTGTGTCATTGGATGAACATTTAGGTCATTTTCGTCCTCCCTAGGCTTATACTTGTCCCATTAGGGTTTTTAACCAATCTTGTGCATCCGATAAGTCCATTTGTGTTATTGGATGTACATTTAGTTCATTTTCGTCCTCCCTGGGTTTATTCTTGTCCAATTAGGGTTTTTAAGCAATCTTGTGCATCCAATAGGTGTGTTCATGTCATTGGATGAACTTCTAGGTCATTTTCGTCCTCCCTAGGCTTGTTCTTGTCCAATTAGGGTTTTTAACCAATCTTGTACATCCAATAAGTTCATTTGTGTTATTGGATATACATTTAGGTCATTTTTGTCCTCCCTAGGTTTATTCTCGTCCAATATCAGTTTTTAAGCAATCTTGTGCATCCAATAGGTGTGTTTGTGTCATTGGATGAACGTTTAGGTCATTTTGGTCCTCCCTAGGCTTATTCTTGTCCAATTAGGGTTTTTAACCAATCTTGTGCATCCAATAAGTTCATTTGTGTTATTGGATATACATTTAGGTCATTTTCGTCCTCCGTATGTTTATTCTTGTCCAATTAGGGTTTTTAAGCAATCTTGTGCATCCAATAAGTTCATTTGCGTCATTGGATATACATTTAGGTCATTTTCGTCCTCCCTAGGTTTATTCTTGTCCAATTAGGGTTTTTAACCAATCTTGTGCATCCAGTAGGTGTGTTTATGTCATTGGATGAACGTTTAGGTCATTATCATCCTCCCTAGGCTTATTCTTGTCCAATTATGGTTTTTAACCAATCTTGTGCATCCAATAAGTTCATTTGCGTTATTGGATGTACATTTTGTACATTTTCGTCCTCACAAGGTTTATTCTTGTCCAATTAGGGTTTTTAGGCAATCTTGTGCATCCAGTAGGTGTGTTTATGTCATTGGATGAACGTTTATGTCATTTTCGTCCTCCCTAGGCTTATACTTGTCCAATTAGGGTTTTTAACCAATCTTGTGCATCCAATAAGTTCATTTGTGTAATTTGATGTACATTTAATTCATCTTTGTGCTCCCTTGGTTTATTCTTGTCCAATTAGGGTTTTTAAGCTATCTTGTGGATCCAATAGGTGTGTTTGTGTCATTGGACGAACTTTTAGGTCATTTTCGTCCTCCCTAGGCTTATTCTTGTCCAATTAGGGTTTTTAACCAATCTTGTGCATGCAATAAGTTCATTTGTGTTATTGGATATACATTTAGGTCATTTTTGTCCTCCCAAGGTTTATTCTCGTCCAATATCAGTTTTTAAGCAATCGTGCGCATCCAATAAGTGTGTTTGTGTCATTGGACGAACTTTTAGGTCATTTTCGTCCTCCATAGGCTTATTCTTGTCCAATTAGGGTTTTTAACCAATCTTGTGCATCCAATAAGTTCATTTGTGTTATTGGATATACATTTAGGTCATTTTTGTCCTCCCAAGGTTTATTCTCGTCCAATATCAGTTTTTAAGCAATCGTGCGCATCCAATAGGTGTGTTTGTGTCATTGGATGAACGTTTAGGTCATTTTCGTCCTCCCTAGGCTTATTCTTGTCCGATTAGGGTTTTTAGCCAATCTTGTGCATCCGATAAGTTCATTTGCGTTATTGGATGTACATTTAGTTCATTTTCGTCCTCCCTGGATTTATTCTTGTCCAATAAGGGTTTTTAAGCAACTTTGTGCATCCAATAGGTGTGTTTCTGTCATTGGATGAACATCTAGGTCATTTTCGTCCTCCCTAGGCTTGTTCTTGTCCAATTAGGGTTTTTAACCAATCTTGAGCATCCAATAAGTTCATTTGTGTTATTGGATATACATTTAGGTCATTTTTGTCCTCCCTAGGTTTATTCTCGTCCAATATCAGTTTTTAAGCAATCTTGTGCATCCAATTGGTGTGTTTGTGTCATTGGATGAACGTTTAGGTCATTTTGGTCCTCCCTAGGCTTATTCTTGTCCAATTAGGGTTTTTAACCAATCTTGTGCATCCAATAAGTTCGTTTGTGTTATTGGATATACATTTAGGTCATTTTCGTCCTCCCTAGGTTTATTCTTGTCCAATTAGGGTTTTTAAGCAATCTTGTGCATCCAATAGGTGTGTTTGTGTCATTGGATGAACTTCTAGGTCATTTTCGTCCTCCCAAGGCTTATTCTTGTCCAATTAGGGTTTTTAACCAATCTTGTCCATCCAATAAGTTCATTTGTGTTATTGGATATACATTTAGGTCATTTTCGTCCTCCCTAGGTTTATTCTTGTCCAATTAGGGTATTTAAGCAAAATTGTGCATCCAATAGGTGTGTTATGTCATTGGATGAACATTTATGTCATTTTGTTCCTCCCTAGGCTCATTCTTGTCCAATTAGGGTTTTTAACCAATCTTGTGCATCCAATAAGTTCATTTGCGTCATTGGATGTACATTTAGTTAATTTTCGTCCTCCCTGGGTTTATTCTTGTCCAATTAGGGTTTTCAAGCAATCTTGTGCATCCAATAGGTGTGTTTGTGTCATTGGATGAACGTTTAGGTCATTTTCGTCCTCCCTAAGCAAATTCTTGTCCAAATAGGGTTTTTAACCAATCTTGTGCATCCAATAAGTTCATTTGTGTTATTGGATATACATTTAGGTCCTTTTCGTCCTCCCTAGGTTTATTCTTGTCTAATTAGGGTTTTTAAGCAATCTTGTGCATCCAATAGGTGTGTTTGTGTCATTTGATGAACTTCTAGGTCATTTTCGTCCTCCCTAGGCTTATTCTTGTCCAATTAGGGTTTTTAACCAATCTTGTGCATCCAATAAGTTCATTTGTGTTATTGGATATACATTTAGGTCATTTTCGTCCTCCCTAGGTTTATTCGTGTCCAATTATGGTTTTTAAGCAATGTTGTGCATCCAATAGGTGTGTTATGTCATTGGATATACATTTAGGTCATTTTGTTCCTCCCTAGGCTCATTCTTGTCCAATTAGGGTTTTTAAGCAATCTTGTGCATCCAATAAGTTCATTTGCGTCATTGGATATACATTTAGCTCATTTTCGTCCTCCCTAGGTTTATTCTTGTCCGATTAGGGTTTTTAACCAATGTTGTGCATCCAATTGGTGTGTTTGTGTCATTGGATGAACATTTAGGTCATTTTCGTCCTCCCTAGGCTTATACTTGTCCCATTAGGGTTTTTAACCAATCTTGTGCATCCGATAAGTTCATTTGTGTTATTGGATGTACATTTAGTTGATTTTCGTCCTCCCTGGGTTTATTCTTGTCTAATTAGGGTTTTTAAGCAATCTTGTGCATCCAATAGGTGTGTTTATGTCATTGGATGAACTTCTAGGTCATTTTCGTCCTCCCTAGGCTTGTTCTTGTCCATTTAGGGTTTTTAACCAATCTTGTACATCCGTTAAGTTCATTTGTGTTATTGGATGTACATTTAGTTCATTTTCGTCCTCCCTGGGTTTATTCTTGTCCAATTAGGGTTTTTAAGTAATCTTGTGCATCCAATAGGTCTGTTTGTGTCATTGGATGAACTTCTAGGTCATTTTCGTCCTCCCTAGGCTTATTCTTGTCCAATTATGGTTTTTAACCAATCTTGTGCATCCAATAAGTTCATTTGTGTTATTGGATATATATTTAGGTCATTTTCGTCCTCTCTAGGTTTATTCTTGTCCAATTAGGGTTTTTAAGCAATGTTGTGCATCCAATAGGTGTGTTATGTCATTCGATATACATTTAGGTCATTTTGTTCCTCCCTAGGCTCATTCTTGTCCAATTAGGGTTTTTAAGCAATCTTGTGCATCCAATAAGTTCATATGCGTCATTGGATATACATTTAGCTCAATTTGGTCCTCCCTATGTTTATTCTTGTCCGATTAGGGTTTTTAACCAATGTTGTGCATCCAATAGGTGTGTTTGTGTCATTGGATGAACGTTTAGGTCATTTTCGTCCTCCCTAGGCTTATTCTTGTCCAATTAGGGTTTTTAACCAATCTTGTGCATCCGATAAGTTCATTTGTGTTATTGGATGTACATTTAGTTCATTTTCGTCCTCCCTGGGTATATTCTTGTCCAATTAGGGTTTTTAAGTAATCTTGTGCATCCAATAGGTGTGTTTGTGTCATTGGATGAACTTTTAGGTCATTTTCGTCCTCCCTAGGCTTATTCTTGTCCAATTAGGGTTTTTAACCAATCTTGTGCATCCAATAGGTTCATTTGTGTTATTGGATATACATTTAGGTCATTTTCGTCCTCCCTAGGTTTATTCGTGTCCAATTATGGTTTTTCAGCAATGTTGTGCATCCAATAGGTGTGTTATGTCATTGGATATACATTTAGGTCATTTTGTTCCTCCCTAGGCTCATTCTTGTCCAATTAGGGTTTTTAAGCAATCTTGTGCATCCAATAAGTTCATTTGCGTCATTGGATATACATTTAGCTCATTTTCGTCCTCCCTAGGTTTATTCTTGTCCGATTAGGGTTTTTAACCAATGTTGTGCATCCAATAGCTGTGGTTGTGTCATTGGATGAACGTTTAGGCCATTTTCGTCCTCCCTAGGCTTATTCTTGTCCAATTAGGGTTTTTAACCAATCTTGTGCATCCGTTAAGTTCATTTGTGATATTGGATGTACATTTAGTTCATTTTCGTCCTCCCTGGGTTTATTCTTGTCTAATTAGGGTTTTTAAGCAATCTTGTGCATCCAATAGGTGTGTTTATGTCATTGGATGAACTTCTAGGTCATCTTCGTCCTCCCTAGGCTTGTTCTTGTCCATTTAGGGTTTTTAACCAATCTTGTACATCCAATAAGTTCATTTGTGTTATTGGATATACATTTAGGTCATTTTTGTCCTCCCTAGGTTTATTCTCATCCAATATCAGTTTTTAAGCAATCTTGTGCATCCAATAGGTGTGTTTGTGTCATTGGATGATCGTTTAGGTCATTTTGGTCCTCCCTAGGCTTATTCATGTCCAATTAGGGTTTTTAACCAATCTTGTGCATCCAATAAGTTCATTTGTGTTATTGGATATGCATTTAGGTCATTTTCGTCCTCCGTATGTTTATTCTTGTTCAATTAGGGTTTTTAAGCAATCTTGTGCATCCAATAAGTTCATTTGCGTCATTGGATATACATTTAGGTCATTTTCGTCCTCCCTAGGTTTATTCTTGTCCAATTAGGGTTTTTAACCAATCTTGTGCATCCAGTAGGTGTGTTTATGTCATTGGATGAATGTTTAGGTCATTATCATCCTCCCTAGGCTTATTCTTGTCCAATTATGGTTTTTAACAAATCTTGTGCATCCAATAAGTTCATTTGCGTTATTGGATGTACATTTTGTACATTTTCGTCCTCACAAGGTTTATTCTTGTCCAATTAGGGTTTTTAAGCAATCTTAAGCATCCAGTAGGTGTGTTTGTGTCATTGGATGAACGTTTATGTCATTTTCGTCCTCCCTAGGCTTATTCTTGTCCAATTAGGGTTTTTAACCAATCTTGTGCATCCGATAAGTTCATTTGTGTTATTGGATGTACATTTAGTTCATTTTCGTCCCCCCTAGGTTTATTCTTGTCCAATTAGGGTTTTTAAGTAATCTTGTGCATCCAATAGGTGTGTTTGTGTCATTGGATGAACTTCTAGGTCATTTTCGTCCTCCCTAGGCTTATTCTTGTCTAATTAGGGTTTTTAACCAATCTTGTGCATCCAATAAGTTCATTTGTGTTATTGGATATACATTTAGGTCATTTTCGTCCTCCCTAGGTTTATTCGTGTCCAATTATGATTTTTCAGCAACGTTGTGCATCCAATAGGTGTGTTATGTCATTGGATAGACATTTAGGTCATTTTGTTCCTCCCTAGGCTCATTCTTGTCCAATTAGGGTTTTTAAGCAATCTTGTGCATCCAATAAGTTCATTTGCGTCATTGCATATACATTTAGCTCATTTTCGTCCTCCCTAGGTTTATTCTTGTCCGATTAGGGTTTTTAACCAATGTTGTGCATCCAATAGGTGTGTTTGTGTCATTGGATGAACGTTTAGGTCATTTTCGTCCTCCCTAGGCTTATTCTTGTCCAATTAGGGTTTTTAACCAATCTTGTGCATCCGTTAAGTTCATTTGTGTTATTGGATGTACATTTAGTTCATTTTTGTCCTCCCTAGGTTTATTCTTGTCCAATTAGGGTTTTTAAGTAATCTTGTGCATCCAATAGGTGTGTTTGTGTCATTGGATGAACTTCTAGGTCATTTTCGTCCTCCCTAGGCTTATTCTTGTCCAATTATGGTTTTTAACCAATCTTGTGCATCCAATAAGTTCATTTGTGTTATTGGATATACATTTAGGTCATTTTCGTCCTCTCTAGGTTTATTCTTGTCCAATTAGGGTTTTTAAGCAATGTTGTGCATCCAATAGGTGTGTTATGTCATTCGATATACATTTAGGTCATTTTGTTCCTCCCTAGGCTCATTCTTGTCCAATTAGGGTTTTTAAGCAATCTTGTGCATCCAATAAGTTCATTTGCGTCATTGGATATACATTTAGCTCAATTTGGTCCTCCCTAGGTTTATTCTTGTCCGATTAGGGTTTTTAACCAATGTTGTGCATCCAATAGGTGTGTTTGTGTCATTGGATGAACGTTTAGGCCATTTTCGTCCTCCCTAGGCTTATTCTTGTCCAATTAGGGTTTTTAACCAATCTTGTGCATCCGTTAAGTTCATTTGTGTTATTGGATGTACATTTAGTTCATTTTCGTCCTCCCTGGGTTTATTCTTGTCCAATTAGGGTTTTTAAGTAATCTTCTGCATCCAATAGGTGTGTTTGTGTCATTGGATGAACTTCTAGGTCATTTTTGTCCTCCCTAGGCTTATTCTTGTCCAATTAGGGTTTTTAACCAATCTTGTGCATCCAGTAAGTTCATTTGTGTTATTGGATATACATTTAGGTCATTTTCGTCCTCTCTAGGTTTATTCTTGTCCAATTAGGGTTTTTAAGCAATCTTGTGCATCCAATAGGTGTGTTTGTGTCATTGGATGAACATTTAGGTCATTTTCGTCCTCCCTAGGCTTATACTAGTCCAATTAGGGTTTTTAACCAATCTTGTACATCCGATAAGTTCATTTGTGTTATTGGATGTACATTTAGTTCATTTTCGTCCTCCCTGGGTTTATTCTTGTCTAATTAGGGTTTTTAAGCAATCTTGTGCATCCAATAGGTGTGTTTATGTCATTGGATGAACTTCTAGGTCATTTTCGTCCTCCCTAGGCTTGTTCTTGTCCATTTAGGGTTTTTAACCAATCTTGTACATCCAATAAGTTCATTTGTGTTATTGGATATACATTTAGGTCATTTTTGTCCTCCCTAGGTTTATTCTCGTCCAATATCTGTTTTTAAGCAATCTTGTCCATCCAATATGTGTGTTTGTGTCATTGGATGAACGTTTAGGTCATTTTGGTCCTCCCTATGCTTATTCTTGTCCAATTAGGGTTTTTAACCAATCTTGTGCATCCAATAAGTTCATTTGTGTTATTGGATATACATTTAGGTCATTTTCGTCCTCCGTATGTTTATTCTTGTCCAATTAGGGTTTTTAAGCAATCTTGTGCATCCAATAAGTTCATTTGTGTCAATGGATATACATTTAGGTCATTTTCGTCCTCCCTAGGTTTATTCTTGTCCAATTAGGGTTTTTAACCAATCTTGTGCATCCAGTAGGTGTGTTTATGTCATTGGATGAACGTTTAGGTCATTATCATCCTCCCTAGGCTTATTCTTGTCCAATTATGGTTTTTAACCAATCTTGTGCACTCTTTCTATAGTTGATAAGTCTTTGGATGATGTTGTGGATTCTGAATCCATAGAAACCAGTGAGCCTGAACCTCCAACCAACCTTGACTGTGTGGAACCTATTAGGGAAGTTGACCTACCCAAAGAGTGGAAGTTTGCCAAAAACCATCCCATAGATAACATTATTGGAGAGATTTCAAAAGGTGTTTCAACCAGAAAATCCCTTAGAGAGTTTTGCAACCTTACAGCTTTTGTTTCACAAGTAGAACCCAAAAACATTAAGGAAGCTCTTATGGACCCTGACTGGATAGTAGCCATGCAAGAAGAGCTAAATCAGTTTGAGAGAAACCAAGTGTGGACTTTTGTTCCTAGACCAGAGGGTAAACATGTCATAGGAACTAGGTGGTTTTCAGAAACAAAATGGATGAGAATGGTGTGATTACCAGGAACAAGGCTAGGTTAGTGGCCAAAGGTTACAACCAAGAAGAGGGTACAGACTATGATGAGACTTATGCCCCAGTAGCCAGACTAGAAGCTATCAGGATTTAATTGGCATATGCTTGTGTAATGGATTTCAGATTATTTCAAATGGATGTTAAAAGTGCTTTTTTAAATGGAGACATTAAGGAGGAAGTTTTTGTAAGTCAAACTCTTGGTTTTGAAGATCCTAAGCTTCCAAATCATGTGTTTAAACTTACAAAAGCCCTCTATGGCTTGAAACAAGCTCCAAGAGCTTGGTATGATAAGCTGAGCAATTTCCTTTTACAAGAAAATTTTTCAAGGGGAAATGTAGATAAAACACTTTTTATCAAAAGACAAGGAAAAGACATTTTGTTGGTACAAATTTATGTTGATGACATAATATTTGGATCAACAAATGATAAGCTTTGTAAAGATTTTGAAAATACTATGAAAGGCAGATTTGAAATGTCCATGATGGGAGAATTGACTTACTTCTTGGGATTTCAAATCAAACAAAGCAAAAATGGAATTTTCCTCAGTCAATCAAAATATTGCTGTGATCTTTTAAAGAAATTTAATTTTGAAAAACTTAAATCCATTGACACGCCTATGAGTCAATCCTGCTACTTAGATAAGGATGAATCGGATAAAGTTGTAGATGTGACTGTGTTTAGAAGCCTAATAGGATCTCTACTCTACCTAACCGCTAGCAGACCGGACATCATGTTTAGTGTGTGTATGTGTGCTAGATACCAGGCCAATCCTAAGGAATCTCACCTCAGTGCTGTCAAGAGAATCTTCAGATATCTCTTAGGAACCAAAGATCTTGGTTTATGGTATCCTAAGGGATCCACTTGCACTCTAGTTGGTTATTCTGATTCTGACTTTGCTGGATGCAAATTAGACAGAAAAAGTACCTCAGGTACTTGCCAACTTCTAGGTAACTCTCTTGTTTCTTGGCATAGCAAGAAACAAAACAGTGTAGCACTCTCAACTGCTGAAGTTGAGTATGTTGCTGCTGGTAGTTGTCGCGCTCAAATTCTTTGGATGCAGCAACACCTCTCGGATTTTGGAGTGAACCTAGGGACTGTGCCTATTTTGTGTGATAATACTAGTGCTATTAACATTACTAAGAATCCTGTCATGCATTCTAGGACCAAGCACATTGAAATAAGGCATCACTTCATTCGAGATCAATATCAACAGGGCAAGATTAAGTTGGAATATATCAATACAACTGAACAGTTGGCTGACATTTTCACCAAGGCCTTGCCTAAGGACAGTTTCTTCTTTATAAGAATGAAACTGGGCATCATTGATCCCAATGAAATCTGATCCTTATACCCAATTCGACTGCACAATCGAGTATCCTGTGGCCAAATTGGCATTAATTCACTCAATAGTCGATTGTGGAATCGACTGATTGATGAAAATTGCCTCATTGTGTCAAACTGGAAATTCAATATTCGATTGCAACGTCGAATGGATGGGTCTCAGTTTTATTTTGTTTATGTCTGTTTTGTTTTATGTTTGTTTCAATCGAATGGGCATTCGATTGCTAGTTTCTCAGAAGCCAGACTGTTGAAGTTTTCATCACGTCAATCGGATGGCAAATCGAGTGTTCATGGCCCTGGAATCAGTTTTCTGAATTTTTTTTTTTCGATATTCGATTGGGTAATCGCGTGATGCACTGGAATTTGGTTAAAACTCGATTGGACACGCGACTGTTTGGAATAAGTGAACCACAAGTCAGAGGACATTTGGAAATCAAAACCCGAGCATCGATTGGGTAATCGATTGACAGGTATCCGTTGAGAAAATTATAGCCGTTGGATGAGTGTAACGGTCATATTTTTAACCCAGAAATGTACTCAGTCGATTGGGCAATCGAATTTCAACAGTACTATATAAACCTGGACTTCACAACTCGATTTCTCAATCCAATATTGCATTCTGCTATCATCACCTTCATCAAACTGTAATCTGTTCTTCCTCCAATCAACCTCAAATTCACATTACTCAATGGCTAGAGTTAAACGAACTGGTAGGAAACCAATTGTTACCTCTGCTGGCCCTTCTTCCAGAACTGTTCAACCATCCAACTCATCTTGTTTTTCTTCTACCTCTAGTGGAAGAACCCCCTCACCATCACCTCCACCACCTCCTTCACCTCCAGATAAAAGGGTTTCAATCCCTACTCACAAGGTACAGGCGAAGGACAAGGGCAAAGGTATTGCCACTACTCCTAAAGTAAGCAAAAAGAGGAAAGTTCCTCCGTCTGAAAAACTGCTGGGAGACGCAATGAAAGAGCTAAAGAAGAAGAAGAAGCCTTCATCTCCTCCTAAGAAGGTTAAGCCTTCACAAGAGAAAGCTACTGAAGGCAAGACTGTTCCAGAATCATTTGCCAAAAGAAAAATCCAAGATGCTAGAACTCTGGATTTTCCTTATTTTGATCAAAATGGTTTTTCTTTTCAAAACCATTTAAGGTTCCATGGTTTGGAAAACCTCCTTACCTGTTCTTTGGATGTCTATGCAAAGCTGGTGAGAGCCTTCTATTCCACTTTCATCCTCACCAAGACTGGTTTCGCAGCTGAAGTGAAAGGCAAAAGAATGGCGATGACCTTTGAAGATTTTTCAAAGCTAACTGGTTTGCCGTTTTGTGGATACACTATTGATGGACAAGCACATGATGCCCCTAAAGACGAAGGTTGGGAAAACTCCATTAACAAGCATGCTGCCTTACAAGAGTTGATGATGGAAGGATTTGTTGAAAAAGGAACCATTCAAGCTGGTCAAATGAAGGTTGAGCACAGGCTGCTCATGTACGTGCTAACACGAATGTTAGTACCTAGAGCCGAAAATCATGCAGTTGTACAGCGGCTAGACGTTGTCTTGCTATGGGGACTGTACAAGGAACTGAAAATGAGTTGGGCATGGATTGTGCTGCTGAACATGCATGAATCAACACAAGGGAAACACATCCTGCCCTACCCCCAATTGGTTATGAGGATTCTGAGGCATTTCAAGGTGTCTCTAGCCAATGAAGAATCACTCACAACCACTCATACATTTGGTGAAGCTATTGTCAACCAAATGCTGATAAGAAGGATCAACAATGTTTGGACAAGAACTCCAACAACTGCTGATCATGCACAACCAAGTGCTGATCAAGCCCAGTCAAGTGCCCAAGCACCTACATCAGCTGAAGGATCTTCTGAGATCATGGCAAAGCTGATGGAGATTTTGAAACATCAGACTGAACACAGTAAGAGGGTGGAATCTTCTCTTCTAAAGCTTCAAACAGCCTTGGAATCAGTTCAGAAGGATGTTTTAGACATCCAGGAGCACTTGGGTCTCAAGATGTCTTTTGAAGACATTGCAGAGATTGGGAGGCAATCAACTGCTGAACCAAACCAGGACATTGAAATTGGTTCTGATTCTCATGGGGAGAAGACACCTGCTGAGGGTAATACAACGGTCTCTCCTCCTCCTGCTGGTGATAATGAGGATCAAGCCTAAGGTTTTAGTGGTCTAGGTTTATTTTGATGTTGTTTGATTGTTGCTGGTTGCTTGTTTGTTCTTACATTTGTTGCCTATTAATTTCCTCTTGTATTTTTTGTCGTATGTCTTTTTGTATTAATGACAAAAAGGGGGAGATTATTTTGATTAATATATGAGATTATGTGTATTTGATTCTGTGCTGGAATCATGATTATGATTACTGGACTGGATGTAGGTCGTTGGATCAACGGCTGAACCAGGATAAATCTTGGTGCAATCTTTCCTATCCCTTCTCTTTTATTTTCAGCATTGTTTAATTGCTTATTTTTGCATGCTCCTTGAATAATCTTGTATGTGATTTTAAGTTTCCGCTGTGTGTGTAAATTGTATGATTGTTGCATAATTGAATTGGGAATTATGTCTAACTAGTTGGAGTTGATCTTAATTCTCTTGTTATTAATCAAAAAGGAGTCATAGTTTTCCAACATGTGTCATTGGATGAACATTAAGGTCATTTTGTTCTTCTCGAGGCTCATTCTTGTCCAATTAGGGTTTTTAACCAATCATGTTCATCCAAAAAGTTCATTTGTGTTATTGGATGTACATTTAGTTCATTTTCGTCCTCCCTAAGTTTATTCTTGTCCAATTAGGGTTTTTAACCAATCTTGTGCATCCAATAAGTTCATTTGTGTTATTGGATCTACATTTAGTTCATTTTCGTCCTCCCTAAGTTTATTCCTGTCCAATTAGGGTTTTTAAGCAATCTTGTGCATCCAATAGGTGTGTTTGTGTCATTGGATGAACATTTAGGTTATTTTGTTCCTCCCTAGGCTGATTCTTGTCCAATTAGGGTTTTTAAGCAATCTTGTGCATCCAATAAGTTCATTTGTGTTATTGGATATACATTTAGGTCATTTTAGTCCTCCCTAGTTTTATTCTGGTCCAATATCAGTTTTTACGCAATCTTGTGCATCCAATAGGTGTGTTTGTGTCATTGGATGAACGTTTAGGTCATTTTCGTCCTCCCTAGGTTTATTCTTGTCCAATTAGGGTTTTTAACCAATCTTGCGCATCCAATAAGTTCATTTGTGTTATTGGATGTACATTAAGTTCATTTTCGTCCTCCCTAGGTTTATTCTTGTCCAATTATGGTTTTTAAGCAATCTTGTGCATCCAATAGGTGTGTTTGTGTCATTGGATGAACATTTAGGTCATTTTGTTCCTCCCTAGGCTCATTCTTGTCCAATTAGGGTTTTTAACCAATCTTGTGCATCCAATAAGTTCATTTGTGTTATTGGATATACATTTAGGTCATTTTAGTCCTCCCTAGGTTTCTTCTGGTCCAATATCAGTTTTTATGCATTCTTGTGCATCCAATAGGTGTGTTTGTGCCATTGGATGAACGTTTAGGTCATTTTCGTCCTCCCTAGGTTTATTCTTGTCCAATTAGGGTTTTTAACTAATCTTGCGCATCCAATAAGTTCATTTGTGTTATTGGATGTACATTAAGTTCATTTTCGTCCTCCCTAGGTTTATTCTTGTCCAATTATGGTTTTTAAGCAATCTTGTGCATCCAATAGGTGTGTTTGTGTCATTGGATGAACATTTAGGTCATTTTGTTCCTCCCTAGGCTCATTCTTGTCCAATTAGGGTTTTTAACCAATCTTGTGCATCCAATAAGTTCATTTGTGTTATTGGATATACATTTAGGTCATTTTAGTCCTCCCTAGGTTTCTTCTGGTCCAATATCAGTTTTTATGCATTCTTGTGCATCCAATAGGTGTGTTTGTGTCATTGGATGAACGATTAGGTCATTTTCGTCCTCCCTAGGCTTATTCTTGTCCAATTAGGGTTTTTAACCAATCTTGTGCGTCCAATAAGTTCATTGGTGTTATTGGATATACATTTAGGTCATTTTCGTCCTCCCTAGGTTTATTCTTGTCCAATTAGGGTTTTTAAGCAATCTTGTGCTTCCAATAGGTGTGTTTGTGTCACTGGATGATCTTTTTGGTCATTTCCGTCCTCCCTAGGCTTATTCTTGTCCAATTAGGGTTTTTAACCAATCTTGCGCATGAAATAAGTTCATTTGTGTTATTGGATGTACATTTAGTTCATTTTCGTCCTCCCTAGGTTTATTCTTGTCCAATTAGGGTTTTTAAGCAATCTTGTGCATCCAATAGGTGTGCTTGTATCGTTGGATGTACATTTAGGTCATTTTGTTCCTCCATAGGATTATTCTTGTCCAATTAGGGTTTTTAAGCAATCTTGTGTATCCAATAGGTGTGTTTGTGTCATTGGATGAACATTTTGGTTATTTTGTTCCTCCCTAGGCGTATTCTTGTCCAATTAGGGTTTTTAACCAATCTTGTGCATCCAACAAGTTCGTTTGCGTCATTGGATATACATTTAGGTCATTTTCATCCTCCCTTGGTTTATTCTTCTCCAATTAGGGTTTTTATGCAATCTTGTTCATCCAATAAGTTCATTTGCGTCATTGGATATACATTTATGTGATTTTCGTCCTCCCTAGGTTTATTCTTGTCCAATTAGGGTTTTTAACCAATCTTGTGCATCCAATAAGTTCATCTGCGTCATTGGATGTACATTTAGTTCATTTTCGTCCTCCCTATGTTTATTCTTGTCCAATTATGGTTTTTAAGCAATCTTGTGCATCCAATAGGTGTGTTTGTGTCATTGGATGAATGTTTAGGTCATTTTCGTCCTCCCTAGGCTTCTTCTTGTCCAATTAGGGTTTTTAACCAATCTTGTGCATCCAAAAAGTTCATTTGTGTTATTGGATGTACATTTAGTTCATTTTCGTCCTCCCTAAGTTTATTCTTGTCCAATTAAGGTTTTTAACCAATCTTGTGCATCTAATAAGTTCATTTGTGTTATTGGATCTACATTTAGTTCATTTTCGTCCTCCCTAAGTTTATTCGTGTCCAATTAGGGTTTTTACGCAATCTTGTGCATCCAATAGGTGTGTTTGTGTCATTGGATGAACATTTAGGTTATTTTGTTCCTCCCTAGGCTTATTCTTGTCCAATTAGGGTTTTTAAGCAATCTTGTGCATCCAATAGGTGTGTTTGTATCATTTGAAGAACATTTAGGTCATTTTCGTCCTCATAAGTCTTATTCTTGTCCAATTAGGGTTTTTAACCAATCTTGTGCTGCCAATAAGTTCATTTGTGTTATTGGATGTACATTTAGTTCATTTTCGTCCTCCCTATGTTTATTCTTGTCCAATTAGGGTTTTTAACCAATCTTGTGCATCCAATAGGTGTGTTTGTGTCATTGGATGAGCGTTTAGGTCATTATCGTCCTCCCTAGGCTTATTCTTGTCCAATTAGGGTTTTTAACCAATCTTGTGCATCCAATAGGTGTGTTTGTGTCATTGGATGAGCGTTTAGGTCATTATCGTCCTCCCTAGGCTTATTCTTGTCCAATTAGGGTTTTTAACCAATCTTGCCTATCCAATAAGTTCATTTGTGTTATTGGAAGTACGTTAAGTTCATTTTCGTCCTCCCTAGGTTTATTCTTGTCCAATTAGGGTTTTTAAGCAATCTTGTGCATCCAATAGGTGTGTTTGTGTCATTGGACGAACTTTTAGGTCATTTTCGTCCTCCCTAGGCTTATTCTTGTCCAATTAGGGTATTTAACCAATCTTGTGCATCCAATAAGTTCATTTGTGTTATTGGATATACATTTAGGTCATTTTCGTCCTCCCTAGGTTTATTCTTGTCCAATTAGGGTTTTTAAGCAATCTTGTGCATCCAATAGGTGTGTTTGTGTCACTGGATGATCTTTTAGGTCATTTTCGTCCTCCCTAGACTTATTCTTGTCCAATAAGGGTTTTTAACTAATCTTGCGCATCCAATAAGTTAATTTGTGTTATTGGATGTACATTTAGTTCATTTTAGTACTCCCTAGGTTTATTCTGGTCCAATATTAGTTTTTATGCAATCTTGTGCATCCAATAGGTGTGTTTGTGTCATTGGATGAACGTTTAGGACATTTTCGTCCTCCCTAGGCTTATTCTTGTCCAATTAGGGTTTTTAACCAATCTTGTGCGTCCAATAAGTTCATTGGTGTTATTGGATATACATTTAGGTCATTTTCGTCCTCCCTAGGTTTATTCTTGTCCAATTAGGGTTTTTAAGCAATCTTGTGCTTCCAATAGGTGTGTTTGTGTCACTGGATGATCTTTTAGGTCATTTCCGTCCTCCTTAGGCTTATTCTTGTCCAATTAGGGTTTTTAACCAATCTTGCGCATCCAATAAGTTCATTTCTGTTATTGGATGTACATTTAGTTCATTTTCGTCCTCCCTAGGTTTATTCTTGTCCAATTAGGGTTTTTAAGCAATCTTGTGCATCCAATAGGTGTGCTTGTATCGTTGGATGTACATTTAGGTCATTTTGTTCCTCCCTAGGATTATTCTTGTCCAATTAGGGTTTTTAAGCAATATTGTGTATCCAATAGGTGTGTTTGTGTCATTGGATGAACATTTAGGTTATTTTGTTCCTCCCTAGGCTATTCTTGTCCAATTAGGGTTTTTAACCAATCTTGTGCATCCAACAAGTTCGTTTGCGTCATTGGATATACATTTAGGTCATTTTATCCTCCCTAGGTTTATTCTTGTCCAATTAGGGTTTTTAACCAATCTTGTGCATCCGAAAAGTGCATTTGTGTTATTGGATGTACATTTAGTTCATTTTCGTCCTCCCTAAGTTTATTCTTGTCCAATTAGGGTTTTTAAACAATCTTGTGCATCTAATAAGTTCATTTGTGTTATTGGATCTACATTTAGTTCATTTTCGTCCTCCCCAAGTTTATTCCTGTCCAATTAGGGTTTTTAAGCAATCTTGTGCGTGCAATAGGTGTGTTTGTGTCGTTGGATGAACATTTAGGTTATTTTGTTCCTCCCTAGGCTTATTCTTGTCCAATTAGGGTTTTTAAGCAATCTTGTGCATCCAATAGGTGTGTTTGTATCATTTGATGAACATTTAGGTCATTTTCGTCCTCCTAATTCTTATTCTTCTCCAATTAGGGTTTTTAACCAATCTTGTGCTTCTAATAAGTTCATTTGTGTTATTGGATGTACATTTAGTTCATTTTCGTCCTCCCTATGTTTATTCTTGTCCAATTAGGGTTTTTAACCAATCTTGTGCATCCAATAGGTGTGTTTGTGTCATTGGATGAGCGTTTAGGTCATTATCGTCCTCCCTAGGCTTATTCTTGTCCAATTAGGGTTTTTAACCAATCTTGCGCATCCAATAAGTTCATTTGTGTTATTGGATGTACATTAAGTTCATTTTCGTCCTCCCTAGGTTTATTCTTGTCCAATTATGGTTTTTAAGCAATCTTGTGCATCCAATAGGTGTGTTTGTGTCATTGGATGAACATTTAGGTCATTTTGTTCCTCCCTAGGCTCATTCTTGTCCAATTAGGGTTTTTAACCAAGCTTGTGCATCCAATAAGTTCATTTGTGTTATTGGATGTACATTTAGTACATTTTCGTCCTCCCTAGGTTTATTCTTGTCCAATTAGGGTTTTTAAGCAATCTTGTGCATCCAATAGGTGTGTTTGTGTCATTGGATGAATGTTTAGGTCATTTTCGTCCTCCCTAGGCTTCTTCTTGTCCAATTAGGGTTTTTAACCAATCTTGTGCATCCGGAAAGTTCATTTGTGTTATTGGATGTACATTTAGTTCATTTTCGTCCTCCCTAAGTTAATTCTTGTCCAATTAGGGTTTTTAACCAATCTTGTGCATCTAATAAGTTCATTTGTGTTATTGGATCTACATTTAGTTCATTTTCGTCCTCCCTATGTTTATTCGTGTCCAATTAGGGTTTTTACGCTATCTTGTGCATCCAATAGGTGTGTTTGTGTCATTGGATGAACATTTAGGTTATTTTGTTCTTCCCTAGGCTTATTCTTGTCCAATTAGGGTTTTTAAGCAATCTTGTGCATCCAATAGGTGTGTTTGTATCATTTGAAGAACATTTAGGTCATTTTCGTCCTCCTAAGTCTTATTCTTGTCCAATTACGGTTTTTAACCAATCTTGTGCTTCCAATAAGTTCATTTGTGTTATTGGATGTACATTTAGTTCATTTTCGTCCTCCCTATGTTTATTCGTGTCCAATTAGGGTTTTTAACCAATCTTGTGCATCCAATAGGTGTGTTTGTGTCATTGGATGAGCGTTTAGGTCATTATCGTCCTCCCTAGGCTTATTCTTGTCCAGTTAGGGTTTTTAACCAATCTTGCCCATCCAATAAGTTCATTTGTGTTATTGGATGTACGTTAAGTTCATTTTCGTCCTCCCTAGGTTTATTCTTGTCCTATTAGGGTTATTAAGCAATGTTGTGCATCAAATAGGTGTGTTTGTGTCATTGGATGAACATTTAGGTTGATTTTGTTCCTCCCTAGGTTTATTCTTGTCCAATTAGGGTTTTTAAGCAATCTTGTGCATCCAATAGGTGTGTTTGTGTCATTCGATGAACATTTTGGTCATTTTCGTCCACCCTAGGTTTATTCTTGTCCAATTAGGGTTTTTAAGCAATCTTGTGCATCCAATAGGTGTGTTTGTGTCACTGGATGATCTTTTAGGTCATTTTCGTCCTCCCTAGGCTTATTCTTGTCCAAATAGGGTTTTTAAGCAATCTTGTTCATCCAATAAGTTCATTTGCGTCATTGGATGTACATTTAGTTCGTTTTCGTCCTCCCTAGGTTTTTTCTTGTCCAATTAGGGTTTTTAAGCAATCTAGTGCATCCAATAGGTGTGTTTATGTCATTGGATTAGTGTTTAGGTCATTTTCGTCCTCCCTAGGCTTCTTCTTGTCCAATTAGGGTTTTTAACCAATCTTGTGCATCCAAAAAGTTCATTTGTGTTATTGGATGTACATTTAGTTCATTTTCGTCCTCTCTAAGTTTATTCTTGTCCAATTAGGGTTTTTAACCAATCTTGTGCATCCAATAAGTTCATTTGTGTTATTGGATCTACATTTAGTTCATTTTCGTCCTCCCTAAGTTTATTACTGTCCAATTAGGGTTTTTAAGCAATTTTGTGCATCCAATAGGTGTGTTTGTGTCATTGGATGAACATTTAGGTTATTTTGTTCCTCCCTAGGGTTATTCTTGTCCAATTAGGATTTTTAAGCAATCTTGTGCATCCAATAGGTGTGTTTGTATCATTAGATGAACATTTAGGTCATTTTCGTCCTCCTAAGTCTTATTCTTGTCCAATTAGGGTTTTTAACCAATCTTGTGCTTCCAATAAGTTCATTTGTGTTATTGGATGTACATTTATTTCATTTTCGTCCTCCCTATGTTTATTCTTGTCCAATTAGGGTTTTTAACCAATCTTGGGCATCCAATAGGTGTGTTTGTGTCATTGGATGAACGTTTAGGTCATTATCGTCCTCCCTAGGCTTATTCTTGTCCAATTAGGGTTTTTAACCAATCTTGCCCATCCAATAAGTTCATTTGTATTATTGGATGTACATTTAGGTCATTTTCGTCATCCCTAGGTTTATTCTTGTCAATTAGAGTTTTTAACAAATCTTGTGCATCCAATAGGTGTGTTTGTATCGTTGGATGAACATTTAGGTCATTTTGTTCCTCCCTAGGATTATTCTTGTCCAGTTAGGATTTTTAACCAATCTTGTGCATCCAATAAGTTCATTTGTGTTATTGGTTATACATTTAGGTCATTTTCGTCCTACCTAGGTTTATTCTTGTCCAATTAGGGTTTTTAAGCAATCTTGTGCATCCAATAGGTGTGTTTCTGTCATTGGATGAACATTTAGGTCATTGTGTTCCTCCCTAGGTTCATTCTTGTCCAATTAGGGTTTTTAACCAATCTTGTGCCTCCAATAGGTGTGTTTGTGTCATTGGATGATCTTTTAGGTCATTTTCGTCCTCCCTAGGCTTATTCTTGTCCAATTAGGGTTTTTAACGAATCTTGTGTATCCAATTAGTTCATTTGTGTTATTGGATATACATTTAGGTCCTTTTCGTCCTCCCTAGGTTTATTATTGTCCAATTAGGGTTTTTAAGCAATCTAGTGCATCCAATAAGTTCATTTGTGTCATTGGATATACATTTAGGTCCTTTTCGTCCTTCCTAGGTTTATTCTTGTCCAATTAGGGTTTTTAACCAATCTTGTGCATCCAATAGGTGTGTTTGTGTCATTGGATGAATGTTTAGGTCATTTTCGTCCTCCCTAGGCTTATTATTGTCCAATTAGGGTTTTTAACCAATCTTGTGCATCCAATAAGTTCATTTGTGTTATAGGATGTACATTTAGTACATTTTCGTCCTCCCTAGGTTTATTCTTGTCCAATTAGGGTTTTTAAGCAATCTTGTGCATCCAATAGGTGTGTTTGTGTCATTGGATGAACATTTAGGTAATTTTTTTCCTCCCTAGGCTTATTCTTGTCCAATTAGGGTTTTTAAGCAATCTTGTGCATCCAATAGGTGTGTCCTCCCTATGTTTATTCTTGTCCAATTAGGGTTTTTAACCAATCTTGTGCATCCAATAAGTTCATTTGTGTTATTTGATGTACATTTAATTCATTTTCGTCCTCCCTAGGTTTATTCTTGTCCAATTAGGGTTTTTAAGCAATCTTGTTCATCCAATAAGTTCATTTGTGCCATTGGATATACATTTAGGTCATTTTCGTCCTCCCTATGTTTATTCTTGTCCAATTAGGGTTTTTAACCAGTCTTGTGCATCCAATAAGTTCATTTGCGTCATTGGATGTACATTTAGTTCATTTCCGTCCTCCCTAGGTTTATTCTTGTCCAATTAGGGTTTTAAAGCAATCTTGTGCATCCAATAGGTGTGTTTGAGTCATTGGATGATTGTTTAGGTCATTTTCGTCCTCCCTAGGCTTCTTCTTGTCCAATTAGGGTTTTTAACCAATCTTGTGCATCCAAAAAGTTCATTTGTGTTATTGGATGTACATTTAGTTCATTTTCGTCCTCTCTAAGTTTATTCTTGTCCAATTAGGGTTTTTAACCAATCTTGTGCATCCAATAAGTTCATTTGTGTTATTGGATCTACATTTAGTTCATTTTCGTCCTCCCTAAGTTTATTACTGTCCAATTAGGGTTTTTAAGCAATTTTGTGCATCCAATAGGTGTGTTTGTGTCATTGGATGAACATTTAGGTTATTTTGTTCCTCCCTAGGGTTATTCTTGTCCAATTAGGATTTTTAAGCAATCTTGTGCATCCAATAGGTGTGTTTGTATCATTAGATGAACATTTAGGTCATTTTCGTCCTCCTAAGTCTTATTCTTGTCCAATTAGGGTTTTTAACCAATCTTGTGCTTCCAATAAGTTCATTTGTGTTATTGGATGTACATTTATTTCATTTTCGTCCTCCCTATGTTTATTCTTGTCCAATTAGGGTTTTTAACCAATCTTGTGCATCCAATAGGTGTGTTTGTGTCATTGGATGAACGTTTAGGTCATTATCGTCCTCCCTAGGCTTATTCTTGTCCAATTAGGGTTTTTAACCAATCTTGCCCATCCAATAAGTTCATTTGTATTATTGGATGTACATTTAGGTCATTTTCGTCATCCCTAGGTTTATTCTTGTCAATTAGAGTTTTTAACAAATCTTGTGCATCCAATAGGTGTGTTTGTATCGTTGGATGAACATTTAGGTCATTTTGTTCCTCCCTAGGATTATTCTTGTCCAGTTAGGATTTTTAACCAATCTTGTGCATCCAATAAGTTCATTTGTATTATTGGTTATACATTTCGGTCATTTTCGTCCTACCTAGGTTTATTCTTGTCCAATTAGGGTTTTTAAGCAATCTTGTGCATCCAATAGGTGTGTTTCTGTCATTGGATGAACATTTAGGTCATTGTGTTCCTCCCTAGGTTCATTCTTGTCCAATTAGGGTTTTTAACCAATCTTGTGCCTCCAATAGGTGTGTTTGTGTCATTGGATGATCTTTTAGGTCATTTTCGTCCTCCCTAGGCTTATTCTTGTCCAATTAGGGTTTTTAACGAATCTTGTGTATCCAATTAGTTCATTTGTGTTATTGGATATACATTTAGGTCCTTTTCGTCCTCCCTAGGTTTATTATTGTCCAATTAGGGTTTTTAAGCAATCTAGTGCATCCAATAAGTTCATTTGTGTCATTGGATATACATTTAGGTCCTTTTCGTCCTTCCTAGGTTTATTCTTGTCCAATTAGGGTTTTTAAGCAATCTTGTGCATCCAATAGGTGTGTCCTCCCTATGTTTATTCTTGTCCAATTAGGGTTTTTAACCAATCTTGTGCATCCAATAAGTTCATTTGTGTTATTTGATGTACATTTAATTCATTTTCGTCCTCCCTAGGTTTATTCT
The DNA here is from genome assembly GCA_037974875.1 of Cicer bijugum. Taxonomy (NCBI): domain Eukaryota; kingdom Viridiplantae; phylum Streptophyta; class Magnoliopsida; order Fabales; family Fabaceae; genus Cicer; species Cicer bijugum. The sequence goes on along the minus strand of JBBPBT010000833.1, from coordinate 106,260 downwards.
TGTCCAATTAGGGTTTTTAAGCAATCTTGTTCATCCAATAAGTTCATTTGTGCCATTGGATATACATTTAGGTCATTTTCGTCCTCCCTA
>JBBPBT010000833.1:9775-101565 GCA_037974875.1 Cicer bijugum | reverse complement strand
TCCCTATGTTTATTCTTGTCCAATTAGGGTTTTTAACCAATCTTGTGCATCCAATAAGTTCATTTGTGTTATTTGATGTACATTTAGTTCATTTTCGTCCTCCCTAGGTTTATTCTTGTCCAATTAGGGTTTTTAAGCAATCTTGTTCATCCAATAAGTTCATTTGCGTCATTGGATATACATTTAGGTCATTTTCGTCCTCCCTAGGTTTATTTTTGTCCAATTAGGGTTTTTAACCAATCTTGTGCATCCAATAAGTTCATTTGCGTGATTGGATGTACATTTAGTTCATTTTCGTCCTCCCTAGGCTTCTTCTTGTCCAATTAGGGTTTTTAACCAATCTTGTACATCCAAAAAGTTCATTTGTGTTATTGGATGTACATTTAGTTCATTTTCGTCCTCCCTGAGTTTATTCTTGTCCAATTAGGGTTTTTAACCAATCTTGTGCATCCAATAAGTTCATTTGTGTTATTCGATCTACATTTAGTTCATTTTCGTCCTCCCTAAGTTTATTCCTGTCCAATTAGGGTTTTTAAGCAATCTTGTGCGTCCAATAGGTGTGTTTGTGTCATTGGATGAACATTTAGGTTATTTTGTTCCTCCCTAGGCTTATTCTTGTCCAATTAGGGTTTTTACGCAATCTTGTGCATCCAATAGGTGTGTTTGTATCATTAGATGAACATTTAGGTCCTTTTCGTCCTCCTAAGTTTTATTCTTGTCCAATTAGGGTTTTTAACCAATCTTGTGCTTCCAATAAGTTCATTTGTGTTATTGGATGTACATTTATTTCATTTTCGGCCTCCCTATGTTTATTCTTGTCCAATTAGGGTTTTTAAACAATCTTGTGCATCCAATAGGTGTGTTTGTGTCATTGGATGAACGTTTAGGTCATTATCGTCCTGCCTAGGCTTATTCTTGTCCAATTAGGGTTTTTAACCAATCTTGTGCATCCAATAAGTTCATTTGTGTTATTCGATCTACATTTAGGTCATTTTCGTCCTCCCTAGGTTTATTCTTGTCCAATTAGGGTTTTTAAGCAATCTTGTGCATCCAATAGGTGTGTTTGTGTCATTGGATGAACATTTAGGTCATTTTGTTCCTCCCTAGGCTCATTCTTGTCCAATTAGGGTTTTTAACCAATCTTGTGCATCCAATAAGTTCATTTGCGTAATTGGATGTACATTTAGTTAATTTTAGTCCTCCTTAGGTTTATTCTTGTCCAATTAGGGTTTTTAACCAATCTTGTGCCTTCAATGGGTGTGTTTGTGTCATTGGATGATCTTTTAGGTCATTTTCGTCCTCCCTAGGCTTATTCTTGTCCAATTAGGGTTTTTAACCAATCTTGTGTATCCAATTAGTTCATTTGTGTTATTGGATATACATTTAGGTCCTTTTCGTCCTCCCCAGGTTTATTCTTGTCCAATTAGGGTTTTTAAGCAATCTTGTGCATCCAATAAGTTCATTTGTGTCATTGGATATACATTTAGGTCATTTTCTTCCTTCCTAGGTTTTTTCTAGTCCAGTTAGGGTTTTTAACCAATCTTGTGCATCCAATAGGTGTGTTTGTGTCATTGGATGAATGTTTATGTCATTTTCGTCCTCCCTAGGCTTATTCTTGTCTAATTAGGGTTTTTAACCAATCTTGTGCATCCAATAAGTTCATTTGTGTTATTGGATGTACATTTAGTACATTTTCGTCCTCCCTAGGTTTATTCTTGTCCAATTAGGGTTTTTAAGCAATGTTGTGCATCCAATAGGTGTGTTTTTGTCATTAGATGAACTTTTAGGTCATTTTCGTCCTCCCTAGGCTTATTCTTGTCCAATTAGGGTTTTTAACCAATCTTCTACAGCCAATAAGTTCATTTGTATTATTGGATATACATTTAGGTCATTTACGTCCTCCCTGGGTTTATTCTTGTCCAATTAGGGTTTTTAAGCAATGTTGTGCATCCAATAAGTTCATTTGTGTCATTGGATATACATTTAGGTCATTTTGTTCCTCCCTAGTCTTATTCTTGTCCAGTTAGGGTTTTTAACCTATCTTGTGCATCCGATAAGTTCATTTGCGTCATTGGATATAAATTTAGGTCATTTTCGTCCTCCCTAGGTTTATTCTTGTCCAATTAGGGTTTTTAAGCAATCTTGTGCATCCAATAGGTGTGTTTGTGTCATTGGATGATCTTTTAGGTCATTTTCGTCCTCCCTAGGCTTATTCTTGTCCAATTAGGGTTTTTAACCAATCTTGTGCATCCAATAAGTTCATTTGTGTTATTGGATGTACATTTAGGTCATTTTCGCCCTCCTTAGGTTTTTTCTTGTCCAATTAGGGTTTTTAAGCAATCTTGTGCATCCAATAGGTGTGTTTGTGACATTGGATGAACATTTAGGTCATTTTCGTCCTCCCTAGGCTTATTCTTGTCCAATTAGGGTTTTTAACCAATCTTGTCCATCCAATAAGTTCATTTGCGAGATTGGATGTACATTTAGTTCATTTTCGTCCTCCCTGGGTTTATTCTTGTCCAATTAGGGTTTTTAACCAATCTTGTGCATCCAACAGGTGTGTTTGTGTCATTAGATGAACATTTAGGTCATTTTGTTCCTCCCTAGGCTTATTCTTGTCCAATTAGTGTTTTTAACCAATGTTGTGCATCCAATAAGTTCATTTGCGTCATTGGTTGTACATTTAGTTCATTTTCGTCCTCCCTAGGTTTATTCTTGTCCAATTATTGTTTTTAAGCAATCTTGTGCATCCAACAGGTGTGTTTGTGTCATTGGATGAACATTTAGGTCATTTTGTTCCTCCCTAGGCTTATTCTTGTCCAATAAGGGTTTTAAACCTATCTTGTGCATCCAATAAGTTCATTCGCGTCATTGGATGTACATTTAGTTCTTTGTCGTCCTCCCTGGGTTTATTATTGTCCAATTAGGGTTTTTAAGCAATCTTGTGCATCCAATAGGTGTGTTTGTGTCATTGGATGAACTTTTAGGTCATTTTCGTCCTCCCTAGGCTTATTCTTGTCCAATTAGGGTTTTTAACCAATCTTGTCCATCCAATAAGTTCATTTGCGTCATTGGATGTACATTTAGTTCATTTTCGTCCTCCCTGGGTTTATTCTTGTCCAATTAGGGTTTTTAAGCAATCTTGTGCATCCAATAGGTGTGTTTGTGTCATTGGATGAACTTTTAGGTCATTTTCGTCCTCCCTAGGTTTATTCTTGTCCAATTAGGGTTTTTAACCAATCTTGTGCATCCAATAGGTGTGTTTGTGTCATTAGATGAACATTTAGGTCATTTTGTTCCTCCCTAGGCTTATTCTTGTCCAATTAGTGTTTTTAACCAATGTTGTGCGTCCAATAAGTTCATTTGCGTCATTGGTTGTACATTTAGTTCATTTTCATCCTCCCTGGGTTTATTCTTGTCCAATTAGGGTTTTTAAGCGATCTTGTGCGTGCAATAGGTGTGTTTGTGTCATTAGATGAACGTTTAGGTCATTTTCGTCCTCCCTAGGCTTATTCTTGACCAATTAGGGTTTTTAATCAATCTTGTGCATCCAATAAGTTCATTTGTGTTATTGGTTGTACATTTAGTTCATTTTCGTCCTCCCTTGGTTTATTCTTGTCCAATTAGGGTTTTTAAGCAATCTTGTGCATCCAATAGGTGTGTTTGTGTCATTGGATGAACATTTAGGTCATTTTGTTCCTCCCTAAGCTTATTCTTGTCCAATTAGGGTTTTTAACCAATCTTGTGCATCCAATAAGTTCATTTGCGTCATTGGATGTACATTTAGTTCATTTTCGTCCTCCCTTGGTTTATTCTTGTCCAATTAGGGTTTTTAAGCAATCTTGTGCATCCAATAGGTGTGTTTGTGTCATTGGATGAACGTTTAGGTCATTTTCGTCCTCCCTAGGCTTCTTCTTGTCCAATTAGGGTTTTTAACCAATCTTGTGCATCCCATAAGTTAATTTGTGTTATTGGATGTACATTTAGTTCATTTTCGTCCTCCCTAGGTTTATTCTTGTCCAATTAGGATTTTTAAGCAATATTGTGCATCCAATAGGTGTGTTTGTGTCATTAGATGAACATTTAGGTTATTTTGTTCCTCCCGAAGCTTATTCTGGTGCAATTAGGGTTTTTAAGCAATCTTGGGCGTCCAATAGGTGTGTTTGTATCATTATATGACCATTTAGGTCATTTTCGTCCTCCTTAGTCTTATTCTTGTCAAATTAGGGTTTTTAACAAATCTAGTGCATCCAATAAGTTCATTTGTGTTATTGGACGTACATTTAGTTCATTTTCGTCGTCCCTAGGTTTATTCTTGTCCAATTGGGCTTTTAAGCAATCTCGTGCATCCAATAGGTGTGCTTGTGTCATTGGACGAATATTTAGGTCATTTTGTTCCTCCCTAGGCTTATTCTTGTCCAGTTAGGGTTTTTAACCAATCTTGTGCATCCAATAAGTTCATTCGCGTCATTGGATGTACATTTAGTTCATTTTCATCCTCCCTGGGATTATTCTTGTCCAATTAGGGTTTTTAAGCGATCTTGTGCATGCAATAGGTGTGTTTGTGTCATTAGATGAACGTTTAGGTCATTTTCGTCCTCCCTAGGCTTATTCTTGACCAATTAGGGTTTTTAATCAATCTTGTGCATCCAATAAGTTCATTTGTGTTATTGGTTGTACATTTAGTTCATTTTCGTCCTCCCTTGGTTTATTCTTGTCCAATTAGGGTTTTTAGGCAATCTTGTGCATCCAATAGGTGTGTTTGTGTCATTGGATGAACATTTAGGTCATTTTGTTCCTCCCTAAGCTTATTCTTGTCCAATTAGGGTTTTTAACCAATCTTGTGCATCCAATAAGTTCATTTGCGTCATTGGATGTACATTTAGTTCATTTTCGTCCTCCCTTGGTTTATTCTTGTCCAATTAGGGTTTTTAAGCAATCTTGTGCATCCAATAGGTGTGTTTGTGTCATTGGATGAACGTTTAGGTCATTTTCGTCCTCCCTAGGCTTCTTCTTGTCCAATTAGGGTTTTTAACCAATCTTGTGCATCCCATAAGTTAATTTGTGTTGTTGGATGTACATTTAGTTCATTTTCGTCCTCCCTAGGTTGATTCTTGTCCAATTAGGATTTTTAAGCAATATTGTGCATCCAATAGGTGTGTTTGTGTCATTAGATGAACATTTAGGTTATTTTGTTCCTCCCGAAGCTTATTCTGGTGCAATTAGGGTTTTTAAGCAATCTTGGGCGTCCAATAGGTGTGTCTGTATCATTATATGACCATTTAGGTCATTTTCGTCCTCCTTAGTCTTATTCTTGTCCAATTAGTGTTTTTAACCAATGTTGTGCATCCAATAAGTTCATTTGCGTCATTGGTTGTACATTTAGTTCATTTTCGTCCTCCCTAGGTTTATTCTTGTCCAATTATTGTTTTTAAGCAATCTTGTGCATCCAACAGGTGTGTTTGTGTCATTGGATGAACATTTAGGTCATTTTGTTCCTCCCTAGGCTTATTCTTGTCCAATAAGGGTTTTAAACCTATCTTGTGCATCCAATAAGTTCATTCGCGTCATTGGATGTACATTTAGTTCTTTGTCGTCCTCCCTGGGTTTATTATTGTCCAATTAGGGTTTTTAAGCAATCTTGTGCATCCAATAGGTGTGTTTGTGTCATTGGATGAACTTTTAGGTCATTTTCGTCCTCCCTAGGCTTATTCTTGTCCAATTAGGGTTTTTAACCAATCTTGTCCATCCAATAAGTTCATTTGCGTCATTGGATGTACATTTAGTTCATTTTCGTCCTCCCTGGGTTTATTCTTGTCCAATTAGGGTTTTTAAGCAATCTTGTGCATCCAATAGGTGTGTTTGTGTCATTGGATGAACTTTTAGGTCATTTTCGTCCTCCCTAGGCTTATTCTTGTCCAATTAGGGTTTTTAACCAATCTTGTGCAGCCAATAATTTCCTTTGTGATATTGGATATACATTTAGGTCATTTTCGTCCTCCCTAGGTTTATTCTTGTCCAATTAGGGTTTTTAACCAATCTTGTGCATCCAATAGGTGTGTTTGTGTCATTAGATGAACATTTAGGTCATTTTGTTCCTCCCTAGGCTTATTCTTGTCCAATTAGTGTTTTTAACCAATGTTGTGCATCCAATAAGTTCATTTGCGTCATTGGTTGTACATTTAGTTTATTTTCGTCCACCCTAGGTTTATTCTTGTCCAATTAGGGCTTTTAAGCAATCTCGTGCATCCAATAGGTGTGCTTGTGTCATTGGACGAATATTTAGGTCATTTTGTTCCTCCCTAGGCTTATACTTGTCCAATAAGGGTTTTTAACCAATCTTGTGCATCCAATAAGTTCATTCGCGTCATTGGATGTACATTTAGTTCATTTTCATCCTCCCTGGGTTTATTCTTGTCCAATTAGGGTTTTTAAGCGATCTTGTGCATGCAATAGGTGTGTTTGTGTCATTAGATGAACGTTTAGGTCATTTTCGTCCTCCCTAGGCTTATTCTTGACCAATTAGGGTTTTTAATCAATCTTGTGCATCCAATAAGTTCATTTGTGTTATTGGTTGTACATTTAGTTCATTTTCGTCCTCCCTTGGTTTATTCTTGTCCAATTAGGGTTTTTAGGCAATCTTGTGCATCCAATAGGTGTGTTTGTGTCATTGGATGAACATTTAGGTCATTTTGTTCCTCCCTAAGCTTATTCTTGTCCAATTAGGGTTTTTAACCAATCTTGTGCATCCAATAAGTTCATTTGCGTCATTGGATGTACATTTAGTTCATTTTCGTCCTCCCTTGGTTTATTCTTGTCCAATTAGGGTTTTTAAGCAATCTTGTGCATCCAATAGGTGTGTTTGTGTCATTGGATGAACGTTTAGGTCATTTTCGTCCTCCCTAGGCTTCTTCTTGTCCAATTAGGGTTTTTAACCAATCTTGTGCATCCCATAAGTTAATTTGTGTTGTTGGATGTACATTTAGTTCATTTTCGTCCTCCCTAGGTTGATTCTTGTCCAATTAGGATTTTTAAGCAATATTGTGCATCCAATAGGTGTGTTTGTGTCATTAGATGAACATTTAGGTTATTTTGTTCCTCCCGAAGCTTATTCTGGTGCAATTAGGGTTTTTAAGCAATCTTGGGCGTCCAATAGGTGTGTCTGTATCATTATATGACCATTTAGGTCATTTTCGTCCTCCTTAGTCTTATTCTTGTCCAATTAGTGTTTTTAACCAATGTTGTGCATCCAATAAGTTCATTTGCGTCATTGGTTGTACATTTAGTTCATTTTCGTCCTCCCTAGGTTTATTCTTGTCCAATTATTGTTTTTAAGCAATCTTGTGCATCCAACAGGTGTGTTTGTGTCATTGGATGAACATTTAGGTCATTTTGTTCCTCCCTAGGCTTATTCTTGTCCAATAAGGGTTTTTAACCTATCTTGTGCATCCAATAAGTTCATTCGCGTCATTGGATGTACATTTAGTTCTTTGTCGTCCTCCCTGGGTTTATTATTGTCCAATTAGGGTTTTTAATCAATCTTTTGCATCCAATAGGTGTGTTTGTGTCATTGGATGAACTTTTAGGTCATTTTCGTCCTCCCTAGGCTTATTCTTGTCCAATTAGGGTTTTTAACCAATCTTGTCCATCCAATAAGTTCATTTGCGTCATTGGATGTACATTTAGTTCATTTTCGTCCTCCCTGGGTTTATTCTTGTCCAATTAGGGTTTTTAAGCAATCTTGTGCATCCAATAGGTGTGTTTGTGTCATTGGATGAACTTTTAGGTCATTTTCGTCCTCCCTAGGCTTATTCTTGTCCAATTAGGGTTTTTAACCAATCTTGTGCAGCCAATAATTTCCTTTGTGATATTGGATATACATTTAGGTCATTTTCGTCCTCCCTAGGTTTATTCTTGTCCAATTAGGGTTTTTAACCAATCTTGTGCATCCAATAGGTGTGTTTGTGTCATTAGATGAACATTTAGGTCATTTTGTTCCTCCCTAGGCTTATTCTTGTCCAATTAGTGTTTTTAACCAATGTTGTGCATCCAATAAGTTCATTTGCGTCATTGGTTGTACATTTAGTTTATTTTCGTCCACCCTAGGTTTATTCTTGTCCAATTAGGGCTTTTAAGCAATCTCGTGCATCCAATAGGTGTGCTTGTGTCATTGGACGAATATTTAGGTCATTTTGTTCCTCCCTAGGCTTATACTTGTCCAATAAGGGTTTTTAACCAATCTTGTGCATCCAATAAGTTCATTCGCGTCATTGGATGTACATTTAGTTCATTTTCATCCTCCCTGGGTTTATTCTTGTCCAATTAGGGTTTTTAAGCGATCTTGTGCATGCAATAGGTGTGTTTGTGTCATTAGATGAACGTTTAGGTCATTTTCGTCCTCCCTAGGCTTATTCTTGACCAATTAGGGTTTTTAATCAATCTTGTGCATCCAATAAGTTCATTTGTGTTATTGGTTGTACATTTAGTTCATTTTCGTCCTCCCTTGGTTTATTCTTGTCCAATTAGGGTTTTTAGGCAATCTTGTGCATCCAATAGGTGTGTTTGTGTCATTGGATGAACATTTAGGTCATTTTGTTCCTCCCTAAGCTTATTCTTGTCCAATTAGGGTTTTTAACCAATCTTGTGCATCCAATAAGTTCATTTGTGTCATTGGATGTACATTTAGTTCATTTTCGTCCTCCCTTGGTTTATTCTTGTCCAATTAGGGTTTTTAAGCAATCTTGTGCATCCAATAGGTGTGTTTGTGTCATTGGATGAACGTTTAGGTCATTTTCGTCCTCCCTAGGCTTCTTCTTGTCCAATTAGGGTTTTTAACCAATCTTGTGCATCCCATAAGTTAATTTGTGTTATTGGATGTACATTTAGTTCATTTTCGTCCTCCCTAGGTTGATTCTTGTCCAATTAGGATTTTTAAGCAATATTGTGCATCCAATAGGTGTGTTTGTGTCATTAGATGAACATTTAGGTTATTTTGTTCCTCCCGAAGCTTATTCTGGTGCAATTAGGGTTTTTAAGCAATCTTGGGCGTCCAATAGGTGTGTTTGTATCATTATATGACCATTTAGCTCATTTTCGTCCTCCTTAGTCTTATTCTTGTCAAATTAGGGTTTTTAACAAATCTTGTGCATCCAATAAGTTCATTTGTGTTATTGGACGTACATTTAGTTCATTTTCGTCGTCCCTAGGTTTATTCTTGTCCAATTAGGGTTTTTAAGCAATCTCGTGCATCCAATAGGTGTGCTTGTGTCATTGGACGAATATTTAGGTCATTTTGTTCCTCCTTAGGCTTATTCTTGTCCAGTTAGGGTTTTTAACCAATCTTGTGCATCCAATAAGTTCATTTGTGTTATTGGATGTAAATTTAGTTCATTTTCGTCGTCCCTAGGTTTACTCTTGTCCAATTAAGGTTTTTAAGCAATCTTGTGCATCCAATAGGTGTGTTTGTATCATTGGACGAACATTTCGGTCATTTTGTTCCTCCCTAGGCTTATTCTTGTCCAGTTAGGGTTTTTAACCTATCTTGTGCATCAAATAAGTTCATTTGTGCATCCAATAGGTGTGTTTGGGTCATTGGATGAACGTTTAGGTCATTTTCGTCCTCCCTATGCTTATTCTTGTCCAATTAGGGATTTTAACCAATCTTGTGCATCCAATAAGTTCATTTGTGTTATTGGATGTAAATTTAGTTCATTTTCGTCCTCCCTAGGTTTCTTCTTGTCCAATTATGGTTTTTAAGTAATCTTGTGCATCCAATAGGTGTGTTTGTGTCATTGGATGAACGTTTAGGTCATTTTCGTCCTCCCTAGGCTTATTCTTGTCCAATTAGGGATTTTAACCAATCTTCTGCATCCAATAAGTTCATTTGTGTTATTGGATGTAAATTTAGTTCATTTTCGTCCTCCCTAGGTTTATTCTTGTCCAATTATGGTTTTTAAGCAATCTTGTGCATCCAATAGGTGTGTTTGTGTCATTGGATGAACGTTTAGGTCATTTTCGTCCTCCCTAGGCTTATTCTTGTCCTATTAGGGTTTTTAATCAATCTTGTGCATCCAATAGGTTCATTTGTGTTATTGGATGTAAATTTAGTTCATTTTCGTCCTCCCTAGGTTTATCCTACAAACTTGAGACAATTGCTTGGAACTCATGAAATCAACAAAAGCTTGCAGATTCATAAGGAAATCGATTAGTAAAATCGATTCTGTAACAGGGTTGAATGATATTATCCAGTCTGGGATTAATCAACCGATGGGCAAAACCGATTAGCACATTCTTTGAAAAATCAAACAGGCTATCAATCGACCAGGCAAATCGATTAGTACACTTATTAGAAAATAAATTGTGCAAGTCAGAGAGCTAGTTTGCCACAAATCGATTAGGCAGATCAATTGTTTAAATCACCAGGACTGATCTGATTGCTTACATCGATTAGACAAATCGATTGGTACATTTACTAAAATTAAAATGCGCAAGTCAGTAGCATGCCTTGCAAGCTAATCGATTTGTAAAATCAATTAATCCAATCACTTCTTTATTTTTGTTTGTCTACATCGATTGACACAATCGAGTGTGAATGTCCCGTAGCCAAACCAATGATTACTAAATCGGTTAGGCAAATCGATTTACTAAAATAAGTTTCAAAATAACCTTGGTCTGGAACATACACACTTGATTAGCACAATCTACTATTTTACTTCAGTTGAATTAAGTTTGGCATCAATCGACGTGGTAAATCGATTGAATGAAACAACTGTTGAAATAAGCTTCAGACTTAAATTTACAATCGGTTAGGCAAATCGATTTGTGAAAATCACTGTGTCCCTAGAACCAGTGAAATCGATTGACTAAAGCCATTGGTGCAAAAAGTTTTAGAAATAGAGATAACTGAAATGGTTGAATCGATCGAGTACATCGATTGTTTTGATCTCGTTGTTGGAACAAAACACGCCAAGTCGATTATGAACATCAATTCCATTAAGTACATTCATCCATATAGTTAAAATAAACGATTCGGTAAATCGATTAGTGTAAGCAGTTTCAAGATTCAAGAAAAACAAGATTCGCGAAATCGATTGGTTATATCGATTAGTGTGCTTTATAACTTTAATGAATTGATTTGCCAAATCGATTCATACGTTGTTTTTTCAGAAACTATATAAACTGCTTTCACACTCTTCTTCATAACAAGAACCATAATAATTCCAATAAAGAATTTTCACAACAAATGATAACAATCATTTACCACTAACTCTTTCTCAACTGACATTACTTTGAACATCTTTTTCAGCCATCAACAATCAACGTTTATGATCAATGAGGATTGGAAAAAGACTGAATTGAAAAAGACTGCTTGGAGAACTTTGTATAATTGATCTGTTTCAATTTTTGTAGACCATTTTTTGTAACCAAATTACTTTGAGAAAATCCAGTTATTAAAGGTGGTGTTCTTCGAGGTTGAGGGCTGTCAACACGAAGACGCTTGACTGGATTCTTGGTCAAGTTTATGGGACTTAAACTTGGGAATTCAGGGAGGGAAAGATAGAACAGGGAGAATAGTTTAAGATTGGTGCGAGGAGTTGTGTAAAAATCTGTAAACTGATTCTAAGAAGTTCTATTCAACAGGCTAAGATCTAGTTGGATCTTGGGACTGGATGTAGGTCGTCACGAGACGGCTGAACCAATATAAAAATCTGAGTACACTTTTCTTTCCCTTATCTCGTTTAAATTTCTGCAATTATTACGTTTATGATATTGATTGAATGCATGATAAAGATTCTATGATAAGTGACGTTGTATGATTAATTGTCTTAACATAATTGCATGAAAATCAACATCTTGGATATAAATTGTTTTCTGATGCATTTCTCCATATATACCTTGATCCATATAGTTTGACATTCATTAGAATTGTTTATTAGGGACCTTATTAGAATTGTTTAGTAAATTTGGAATTTATTAAACTGTTGTGCATATTGTTAGAATAGACATTATTCTGCATAAATCTTCCGCAAATCAGAGGTCTTATCCCCCATCAATTGGCATCAAGAGCCTGCCTTTTTTCAAAAGAGTTGTTTTTCTCAAAAAGGATCATGACTTCTGATTTCTTAGGAGAAGGTGCTTCATTAGCTAGGCCTCCTGCTTTTAATGGAGCCGCATACATGTATTGGAAACAACGCATGCTAATTTTTCTTGAAGCTAGAGGTATTGACATTCTAGATGCTGTAGAAAATAGACCGAAAAGTGACTGGACTGAAGATGACAAAAAGAAAGTTGGGTACAACGCCAAAGCCGAAAACATTATCACTGCAGCCTTGAGTCATGATGAATTCTTTAGAGTCTCAAATTGCAAGACAGCAAAACAGACGTGGGACACACTTCAGCAGACGCATGAAGGAACCACATACATAAAGAGAGCTCGGATAAATACCCTCATGCATGAGTACGAATTGTTTAGCATGAAGAAAGAAGAATCAGTGAATGACACGCAGACCCGGTTTACACACATAGTCAACAACCTAAATGCCTTAGGCAAGGAGATTGATAATGATCAGCAAATCAACAAGGTAATGAGGTGTTTGACTAGGGAATAGCAACCAAAAATTACTGCCATTGCATAATCGAAAGATCTAGGAAGTATGACAATAGCTACATTGTTTGGAAAACTGAGGGAGCATGAAATGGAACTACATAGACTCAATGAAGCTGAGCAAGGTTACAGCAAACGAAAAGGATTGTCGTTGAAAGCCCAAACACAGCAGTCTAAATCTGAATATGAGAGCAGCTCAGATGAATCAAGCAGTGAAGATGATGAGGAACCTGAACTTGGATTACTTGTCAAGAAGTTTAAGAAATTTCTGAAAAAGAAAGAATGTAAATTCAGAAAACAATCCAGCTCAAAGAACAATGACAGTAAGACAATCACATGCTATGAGTGTGGAAAAACTGGTCATATCAAGGCTAATTGTTACAAGCTGCAGAACAAAAACAGAAATTCTAAGACCAAAGGAAAGGAACCAGTTTAGAAAAACAGAAAAGCATATATTGCATGGAATGACAATGAAGAATCCTCCACATCTTCAGAAACTGAAGAAGCAATTCTGTGCTTCATGGCAAACACGGATTTTGAATCAGAAAGTGATGTAAGTTCTCAATATAATCCTTCTTTTGATGAACTGCAAGATGCATTTAATGAACTACATGATGAATATGTTAAATCTGTTAAGCAGTTAGTTAGTACTAAGAAAATGCTTGAACAACAATGTATGTTGCATGATCAAATGAAAACTGATTATAGGAAGATTGTGGACTTGTGTGAACAATTGAAAAAGGACTTACATGATAAATCTGCCAAATGTATTGAACTTTAGAATTCTGTTGCATTAATGAAATCTGATTTATTGAAATTCTCTAGTAGCAAGGATAAACTGAATGATATTCTTAGCAACCAGAGAAATGTCAACATAAAATCTCGACTTGGTTTTAACCAGAATGTGCATGCTAATTAGAAAAAGACTAAACATGGCATAGGATATGGTAATGTTAAGCATAACCAGAATTTTGTCAAACCTAGCAACTTCCATAATGTCTTTGTCAAACCAAAACAGTATGCATCCTCTGCTGTTACTTGTCATTTTTCTAGGGTATTCCCAAACTAGCAAAGCCTATTGAATCTATAACAAGAGAACAAAGACAATAGAAGAATCAGTTCATGTGAAATTTGATGAACTTTTTAAAGAAAACGTGAACATCACTCCTTCTATTGTTGATGCTTCTTTGGATGAAGTTATAGAATCTGAACCTTTAGACCCAAAGGAACCTACACCTCCAACAAACAGCGACTGTGTTGAACCTATTAGATTAGATGAGTTACCTAAGGAGTGGAAGTTCAATAGAAACCATCCCATAGATAACATCATAGGTGACATCTCAAAAGGAGTGGCAACTAGAAGGAACCTTAGACACTTTTGTAACCTTACAGCCTTTGTATCTCAGATTGAGCCTAAGAACATTAAGCAAGCCTTGCTAGATAGTGAATGGATACTTGCTATGCAAGAGGAGTTGAACCAATTTGAGAGGAACAAAGTGTGGCAGCTAGTACCTAAACTAGAAAACCAGCACATCAGAGGAACAAGGTGGGTGTTTACGAACAAGCTAAATGAGAATGGAGTCATAACTAGAGAAAAAGCTAGGTTAATGGCCAAGGGTTACAACCAAGAGGAGGGTATAGACTTCGACGAAACCTACGCCCCTGTAGCTAGGTTAGAGGCTATTAGGATACTTCTTGCTTATGCTAGTATCATGGACTTTAGGCTATTCCAAATGGATGTTAAAAGTGCCTTTTTAAATGGTGACATCCATGAAGAGGTGTATGTTAGCCAAACACCTGGATTTGAGAATCCAGATTTTCCTTACCAAGTGTTTAAGCTAACAAAGGCCCTTTATGGTTTGAAACAAGCTCCAAGAGCTTGGTATGAAAAGCTAAGCAATTTCCTCATTCAACAAAACTTTTAGAGAGGAAATGTGGATAAAACTCTTTTCTTTCAAACTAATGGAAAATATATCTTGCTGGTCCAAATTTATGTGGATGACATAATCTTTGGATCAACAAATGACAAATTGTGCAAAAATTTTGAAAATTTAATGAAAGGTCAATTTGAAATGTCTATGATGGGTGAACTATCATACTTTTTGGGATTTCAAATTAACCAATCTAAGCAAGGTATCTTCATTAGTCAAACAAAATATTGCACTGATTTGTTAAAGAAGTTTGGTTTTAATAATCTCAAGTCCATAGATACTCCAATGAGCCAAGGAAATATTCTAGATAGAGATGAAATAGGAAAACCAGTGGATGTTACTAGGTATAGAGGCATGATAGGATCATTGGTCTATCTCACAGCAATCAGGCCTGACATTATGGTCAGTGTTGGGACTAGGAGCCTTGGATTGTGGTATCCTAAGGGATCAACTTGTTCTTTGGTTGGTTATTCAGATTCAGATTTTGCTGGATGCAAACTGGATAGGAAAAGTACCTCAGGTACTTGTCATTTGCTAGGTAATTCACTTGTATCTTGGTTCAGCATGAAACAAACCAGTATTGCTTTGTCAACAGCTGAAGCTAAGTACATTGCAGCTGGAAGTTGTTGTGCCCAGATCATGTGGATGAAACAGCATTTCTTAGATTTTGGTGTGGACTTTGGAACTGTTCCCATCTTGTGCGACAACACAAGTGCGATCAGTATCACTAAGAACCCAGTTATGCATTCCCGGACCAAACATATCGAAATTCGGCATCATTTCATCCGAGATCAGTTTTAGTGTGGAAACATCAAGTTAGAATACGTCAATACAACTGAGCAGTTAGCAGAAATCTTCACCAAAGCTTTGCCAAAGGATAGCTTCCATTACATTAGGATGAAACTGGGCATAATAGATCCTAGTCATATCTGAGTTATGTGTCCAAATGGATTGGGTAAATCGACTATCATGTGGATACACAGGAAAGTGTCTTTATAAAATCGATTGCCCTAGTCGACTTGACCCATAATATGTCTATTTTCTCAAGTTTTTCACACGAAATCGATTTGACATTTCTAGGAAGCTTCAGATGTTCTTACTTTCCCAGTTAAATCGATTATGGAATTCGACTGACTTCATGTTATAATGGTTAAAGAATCGATATGGAAGATCGATTAGTTTAGACCCAGACTTCAAAGTTGAAGAGTTCCTCCTGACTCTACCTCGAATTCGATTTGGAAAATCGATTGTTTTAAACTTGTTTGAAATCTTCATTCAAAAGAATCGATTTGGATAATCGATGCTGATACAACTTAGGTTCTGGACTGATATGAAAGTTGTCTGAACAAGATCAAAATCGATTGTCAGAATTGGTTTGAAATTGTCATTTAAAAGATCAAGTTGAGTAATCGATGCTGAGACGAGTTAGCTTATGAACTGATATGAAAGATCTCTGAGCAAATTCGAATTCGATTTGGGTAATCGATTAGCTGAACTGTATTGAGAGTCTCACTTAAAGAATCGATTTGGAAAATCGATGCTGAGATGGATTCCTGTCTGGTCTGTTATTTGAAGTTTCTGAACTGATACGAACTTGATTTGGGAATCGATTAGGTAACTATGGACATCGATTGGGGTAATCGACTGACTTTATTACCGTTACATGATTTTACTAGCCGTTAAACACCTGTTCTTTGATCTTCCCCAGCAACGGTAACTAAATCGATTGGACCAATCGATTTTCATACCCAGCAGCATAAAAGCAACAGTTGCAATCGAACCCCAACATCGATTTCTCATTACTCATTCATCCTAACCTCTACAAAACTCAACTTTTCTCTCTGTTTTGATCCATTCTAACTATAATCTCACTCATACAACTTCAGATTACTTCTCAAATCAATCTAAAATGGCAAGAGTAAAGAGAACTTCTCCCTCTACTCCTTCTACTTCATCTTCTTCAAGTACCCCATCTCCTCCACCCACTCTTTCTAAAAGGGTTCCCATTTTTACTCACAAGATTGCAGCACAAGATAAAGGCAAAAGTGTTGCAGTAGATCAAGGAAAGACGAAGAAAAGGAAAGAACACCCAACTGAAAAGTTGATGGCAGATGCGATGAAGGATGTATCGCAGAAGAAGAAGAAGAAGAAGAAGAAGAAGAAGAAGAAGAAGAAAAAGAGTGCTTCTTCAACTCCACAGAAGAAGACCACACCTCAAAAGAAATCAACTCCACAACAGAAAACTCCCACTCAGCAAAACAAGCCAGCTGAGGAATTTAAGCTTCCTCCAGCATTCATCAAAAGGAAAATACACGAAGCTCGTGTCTTGGACTTCAACTATTTTGCCTGTGATGGTTTTTCTTTTCAAAACCATCTCCGGTTTCATGGTTTGGAAGACTTCTTGTCCTGCTCACTTGATACTTATCCGAACCTGATTCGAGCATTCTACGCTACGTTCAAGATGACAGATACATGATTCAAAGCAACGGTGAAAGGGAAGAAGATCTCCATGACTTATGAGGAGTTCTCGAACTTGTCGGGACTTCCCTACCATGGCAACTCAGTTCACGGCAGCACCGAAGCCGACGCTGCTGATGAAGGATGGGAAGAGTATCTGGAGAGACAAGCAGTTGTACAGGACCTAATGGTTGAAGGGTTTGTGGAATCAGTTTCACTTCCAATCGGCCAGATGAAGGTTCAGCATCGGATGCTGATGTACGCGCTCACCAGAATGCTTGTCCCGCGTTCTGGAAATCATGCAGTTGTCCAACGGTTGGACATTGTACTACTGTGGGGTTTTTGCAATGAGCTCAAGATGAGCTGGGTATGGATCGTGCTTCGACACATGCAGGAAGCAGCGCAAGGAAAGCTGGTGCTTCCGTATCCACAGTTAATCACAAAGATTCTCACTCACTTCAAGGTAGCTGTGAAGGGTGAACAATTGTCCAAGACCATTCTGACATTTTGTGAATCCATCATGAACCAAATGCAGCTGCGCAAGGTGAATGGCATTTGGGGACGACCACAAGCCAATGCTGAACCAACCCAGCAAAGTGCTGTACCAGCAGCTGCTTAGTTAGTTTCAGCCGGGTCCGAGGTGCTCTCCAAGCTGCTTGAATTTATGGCAGCTCAAATGGCTCACAATGCCAACATGGAGGCATTGAATGAAAGAATGGATGTTGCGATCCAGAAGATACAATCAGATCAGAAACAGATGGCACAAGATATAGCAGCAATTCAGGAACATATGGGCATTAAGTTGTCCTTCAGCGATGTTGCTGAAATCGGAAGTCAAGCGGCTGAAGAACCAATTCTGACACAGTTAAAGGTTGCTGAAACTCAGGATGAGGAGACACCAGCTGAGGTTAATACAGCGGTCTCAGCCTCTTTCCCATATAATAATGAGGGCCAGCAAACTTTAGATGTTTAGGACTTTAGTTTTCTTAGTTGTTTTGTTTTCTATTTTGCTCTATTCAATGTAACATTTCAGTTGATTGTATTAATCTTTTTTGATGAATGAATTGAATAGATGAGTTTCTTGATCTAAGTGACTGTTGCATTTCATTTTGCATATTTCTAGTGCATGCCATAATCAGTTTCTGTTTATTGAACTGATACAAGTTTATTTTAAGTTAATGATCATACTGAATTTCCTGCTCTTGTTACTAATCTGTTCAAGTTTTTTTTAAGTTAATGAAAATGTCCAATTATGGTTTTAACCAATCTTGTGAATCCAAAAAGTTCATTTGCGTCATTGGATGTACATTTAGGTCATTTTCGTCCTCCCTAGATTTATTCATGTCCAATTATGGTTTTTAAGCAATTTAGTGCATCCAATAGGTGTGTTTGAGTCATTGGATGAACATTTAGGTCATTTTCGTCCTCCCTAGGCTTATCTTGTCCAATTGGGGTTTTTCACCAATCTTGTGCATCCAATAGGTGTGTTTGTGTCATTTGATAAACATTTAAGTCTTTTACGACCTCCCTAGTCTTATTCTGGTCCAATTAGAGTTTTTAACCAATCTTGTGCATCCAATAAGTTTATTTGTGTCATTGGATATACATTTACGTCATTTTCGTCCTCCCTAGGTTTATTCTTGTCCAATTATGGTTTTTAACCAATCTTGTGCATCCAATAAGTTCATTTGTGTCATTGGATGTACATTTAGGTCATTTTCATCCTCCCTAGGCATATTCTTGTCCAATTAGGGTTTCAAGCTATCTTGTGCATCCAATAAGTTCATTTGTGTCATTGGATCTACATTTAGGTCATTTTTATCCTCACTAGGTTTATTCTTGTCCAATTAAGGTTTTTAAGCAATCTTGTGCATCCAATAGGTGTGTTTGTGTCATTGGATGAACATTTAGGTCATTTTGTTCCTCCCTAGGCTTATTCTTGTCCAATTAGGGTTTTTAACCAATCTTATGCATCCAATAAGTTCATTTGCGTCACTGGATGTACATTTAGGTCATTTTCGTTCTCCCTAGGTTTATTCTTGTCCAATTAGTGTTTTTAAGCATTCTTGTGCATTCAATAGGTGTCTTTTAGTCATTGGATGAACATTTAGGTCATTTTTCTCCTCCCAAGACATACTCTTGTCCAATGAGGGTTTTTAAGCATTCTTTTGCATTCAATAGGTGTCTTTTAGTCATTGGATGAACTTTTTGGTCATTCTCGTCCTCCCTAGGCTTATTCTTGTCCAATTAGGGTTTTTAACCAATCTTGAGCATCCAATACGTGTGTTTGTGTCATTAGTTGAACGTTTAGGTCATTTTCGTCCTCCCTAGGCTTATTCTTGATTAACATTTAAGTCTTTGTGTCATTGGATGTACATTTAGGTCATTTTAGACCTCCCTAGCTTTATTCTAGTCCAATTAGTGTTTTTAAGCAATCTTGTGCATCCAATAGGTGTGTTTGTGTCATTGGATGAACGTTTAGGTCATTTTCCTCCTCCATAGGTTTTTTCTTGTCCCACTAGGGTTTTTAACTAAACTTGTGCATCAATTAAGTTCATTTGTGCCATTGGATGTACATTTAGGTCATTTTTTTTCTCCCTAGGGTTACTCTTGTCCAATTAGGGTTTTTAAGCAATCTTGTGCATCCAATAAGTCAATTTTTGTCATTGTATGTACATTTAGGACATTTTCATCATCCTATGTTTATTCTTGTCCAATTAGGGTTTTTAAGCAATCTTGTGCATCCAATAGGTGTGTTTGTGTCATTGGATGAACATTTACGTCATTTTGTTCCTCCCTAGGCTTATTATTGTCCAATTAGGGTTTTAACCAATCTTGTGCATCCAATATGTTCATTTGCGTCATTGGATGTACATTTACGTCATTTTTGTCCTCCCTAGGATTATTCTTGTCCAATTAGGGTTTTTAAGCAATCTTGTGCATCCAATTGGTGTGTTTGTGACATTGGAAGAACGTCTAGGTCATTTTCGTCCTCCCTAGGCTTATTCTTGTCGAATTAGGTTTTTAACCAATCTTGTGCATCCATTAAATTCATTTGTGTGATTGGGTGTACATTTAGGTCATTTTCGTCCTCCCTAGGTTTATTCTTGTGCAATTAGTGTTTTTAAGCAATCTAATGCATCCAATAAGTTCATTTGTGTCATTGGGTGTACATTTAGGTCATTTTCGTCCTCTCTAGGTTTAATCTTGTCCAATTAGGGTTTTTAAGCAATCTTGTGTATCCAATAGGTGTATTTGTGTCATTGGATGAACATTTAGGTCATTTTGTTCCTCCCTAGGCTTATTCTTGCCCAATTAGGGTTTTAACCAATCTTGTGCATCCAATGAGTTCATTTCCATCATTGGATGTACATTTAGGTTATTTTCGTCCTCCCTAGGTTTATTCTTGTCCAATTAGGGTTTTAAAGCATTCTTGTGCATCCTATAGGTGTGTTTGTGTTATTGGATGAACATTTAGGCCATTTTCATCCTCCCTAGGCTTATCTTGTCCAATTAAGGTTTTTCACAAATCTTGTGCTTCCAATTGGTGTGTTTGTGTCATTTGATGAACATTTAAGTCTTTTTCGTCCTCCCTAGTCTTATTCTTGTCCAATTAGAGTTTTTAACCAATCTTGTGCATCCAATAAGTTCATTTGTGTCAATGGATGTACATTTAGGTCATTTTCGTCCTCCATAGGTTTATTCTTGTCCAATTCGGGTTTTTAAGCAATCTTGTGCATCCAATAGGTGTGTTTGTGTCATTAGTTGAACGTTTAGGTCATTTTCGTCCTCCCTAGGCTTATTCTTGTCCAATTAGGGTTTTTAACCAATCTTGTGCATCCAATAAGTTCATTTGTGTCATTGGATGTACAGTAATGTCATTTTCGTCCTCCCTATGTTTATTCTTTACCAATTAGGGTTTTAAGCAATCTTGTGCATCGAATAAGTTCATTTGTGTCATTGGATGTACATTTAGGTCATTTTCATCCTCGCTAGGTTTATTCTTGTCCAATTAGGGTTTTTAAGCAATCTTGTGCATTCAATAGGTGTGTTTGTGTCATTGGATGAACATTTAGGTCATTTAGTTCCTCCCTAGGCTTATTCTTGTCCAATGAAGGTTTTTAACCTATCTTGTGCATCCAATAAGTTCATTTGCGTCATTGGATGTACATTTAGGTCATTTTCGTCCTCCATAGATTTATTCTTGTCCAATTAGGGTTTTTAAGCAATTTTGGGCATCCAATAGGTGTGTTTGTGTCATTGGATGAACATTTAGGTCATTTTGTTTCTCCCTAGGCTTATTCTTGTCCAATTATGGTTTTAACCAATCTTGTGCATCCAATAAGTTCATTTGCATTGTTGGAGGTACATTTAGGTCATTTTCGTCCTTCCTAAGTTTATTTTGGTCCATTTAGGGTTTTTAAGCAATCTTGTGCATCCAATAGATGTGTTTGTGTCATTGGATGAACATTTAAGTCATTTTCGTCCTCCCTAGGCTTATCTTGTCCAATTAGGGTTTTTCACCAATCTTGTGCATCCAATAAGTTCATTTGTGACATTGGATGTACATGTAAGTACAGAAGTATGCCTAAGAGGGGGGGGGGGTGAATTAGGTGTAGGTAGATTTTTCTGTTTTTCGTTATATGGAAGTTGGATTTTGTGAATTTAGAAATAAGGCTTAATAATAACCGCAGTAAGTAAATGGCACTTTAAGATTTATCCTGGTTCCCCTTATAACCAAGGGTACGTCCAGTCCTCTTGCACACTACAAGAGATTAATTCAATACTTGTTAGAAAATGTACAACTCCCACCCTGGGATTCTTGCTACGAAACTTCTAACATTACTTCAAAGATAGCACACCACTATCTTAGATTAAACTATTTTATACAAATGATACAATTGATACAATCAGGTTTGAATGAGTGGTATATTGATAAACAACTCAATAACAATTCAAGTACTTGAGAACCTTTTAAAATGATATGAAAATCTAATGCAAGTACTTAGAAAAATCAGAATTTTGTTCAAAGTTGTTCAATGAATTAATTCAAGGATTGTTGATTTTGAATCTGAAGTTATGGGGTATTTATACTCCATAAAACATCCCTTCAGATTCGTGGCCATTGATCCAAGAGGTTTGATGAAAAATTACAATGTTCTAGACCCATCCCAGATCTGAAAAATTGTAATGTTTCCAGGTGTATTCGAATACAGTATATGTGTATTCGAATACACGTCTGTGTAACGTTCAAAAAATTCAAATTTTACATCTTGTATTCGAATACACATTGGTGTAGTCGAATACATATGTGTGTAGTCGAATACACATATAGCAATTTTGGCCACTGACTTGAAGTGTAGTCGACTACACATTGTTGTAGTCGAATACAACATTTAAATTTTTGCCTCTAACTTAAGCTGTATTCGAATACAACATGGTGTATTCGAATACACTTATGTACTTAGTCAAAAATATGATTTTTAAATACTTTGTTAATGTGGTTTGGACTTTTGAAACTCTTTTAAATGCATGTATAAATGTGACTTGTTCACATGTACTTGAAGTATTGGTTAGTATCATATACCTTTACATTTTATCATCTATTGTTTTAATTTGAAGCTTATTATGAAGCTTATTGATCTTCTTTTTGATCTTGTTGCATTGTCCATAGTTGATGGTTTTGTCGTCATCAAAAACATGTATTTTACATTCTCCCCCTTTTTGATTATGACAAAATGTTGTTGTGAAGAGAGTATAGTTGAAATCATTGCTCCCCCGTAATATGTGCATACTCCCCCGTTGTAGGTGAATGATTTTAAAATTGTTTTTGGAGTACCTACAAGTTTTGAAATGCAACAACAATACCAAATTTTCTCCCCCTTTTGACATGATCGAAAAGAAGAAAAAAATAGAGAAAGAGACATACAAGTGGCAAGTATAATCATACACAAAAGGCAGATAAGTGAACAAAGAGAAGATAATGGTGATACATAACACATCACAAGTAGAGCAATACAAAAGATACCAGAATCCAAATGACAAATGAGTTCATAAAACCAAGAGTACATAAAGCAAAATGTTAAATTAGGACATAATACAAAAAGTGAAAGTAGTACATAGCAGAATGTGAAAGTAGTACATAGACATGCCAACTAAGGGACTTAATCAAAATCTGTCGGAATGTGGAAATGATCAATTTTGTCTGATAAACTATTAATGTCTTGAGAGAGAGAGAGTCATGGTTGCGAGCAATAGTAGTTTAAATGTTGGTGAAGCGAGCGTCGATAGAAGTGGCCAAACGATCGAATTGAGTTTGGAAGAAGGTTTGGAATGAATCAAGGCGAGTCATGATCATTTGATTTGAGATATAATCATCATCAGATGCAGTTTCCTCGTCATCTTCTTGAGCAGCAGCGTTTGAGGGTCCAGCATTGTCATCCTGTGCAGCATCAGATGGTTGACCATGATCACCTTTATGCACAAAAGCTTCAAGCTCCTCGTTCCATATGATCCTCATGCTAGGCAAAACACCTAAATCCAACATATTTTCTTTGGTGGGTGTAAACATAACCACATCAGATAAGTCCACACCAAAGTGTTCCAGAATTCGTGAAACTTCCTTCGCATAGGGTAAGCCGGTTGCCTCACGAGATCCAAACATAATAGATTTCACAAAAAATGCCCAATTAAGCAGACGACCTTCAAACATGAAATTCATAATTTGTAATTCAAACTCCGAAATTTGGGAGTAATTTCCATTCTTCGGAACCAAAATGTAGCTAAGGAAATAGTGTAGAAGCCAATAATCAACAGTAAGATTTCCCACACCATAACGTTGTTGGGCATACTTTGAATCTGCCTGAGCTCTCTTTTGTTCCATTGTGTTTCTGTCAAACCGACAGGGAGAAACATCCGCATCATATTTAGAAATATTGCCCCATTCACACAATTTGTTGGGACAAAACTTTTCACCATTAAAGGGGATATTCAAAATTTCTCCGATGGTTTTGGTAGTTAATCGAACAGTTTTTCCCTTAACCCTAGAAACTAGCAGTTTTCCCTCTTGGGTAAGATTGCAATAAAAAACTCTAACCAAGTCTGGATAAACAGGACCTTTGTAACCTATAAACTCTTCAACATGTTGTGCTTTGAGTAACCTAGGAAAGTTAAAGTCAGAGAAAGAGTCTAAAGTACCGTACTTTGGGATAATAAGACGCTTGTCATAGTAGAATGTGTGAAAACGATCAATTTCTTTTGGGGTGTGTAAAAGCCAGGATAGATCTGTGATGTTAGGATTCCTTGTTCGTTTTCGTGAAGGACCTACTGCTGCATGCTTGGTTCGTGGTCCTCGTTTGCGAGCATCCATGGTGAGAAAGGAGATTTTTGGTGAAAAATGGGTTTTGAGAGAAAAATGGGAGATTGGTGAGAAATCGGAAGAGTAATGACAAGAAAGAAGCAAGGGGAGATGTGATTTGCTAGGTTAGGTGAATGGGTAAGTGTGAGAAAGGAGGATGGATGAGCTTTTGAGTGAAGAGAGAAAGAACTAGGGCTGTATTCGAATACCAAATAAAAAGAAATTCTAAAAAACGTGAATCAGCTTTTATATCTGGGCAAAAACGCGAAGGTGTATTCGACTACACCTTCTAGTATTCGAATACACATTTTTCTGGGAACGTGTATTCGACTACACATCCTTTGTATTCGAATACAGGATATTTGGGAACGTGTGTATTCAAATACAGACATTTGTATTCGACTACATAAGCACAGTTTTGCTTAAAAACTCAGTTTTTTATGAAAATTGCAGCATGTAATACATAAAATCATATATCAAAAAGAATTAATCAATAAGAAATAAGAGATATGACAAACATATGTATGTCATGCAAGGGTTAAAGATCATTTTCACTCAAAATACCAAGTTCTCTTCAGAATTTATAAAATGAGTCTTTCGGTAATGGTTTTGTAAATATATCAGCCAATTGATTATGTGTATCAACAAATGTTACCTCAACATTATCTTTAAGCACATGATCCCGTAGGAAATGATGTCGGATATTGATGTGTTTAGTTCGTGAGTGCACAATTAGATTCTTCAAAATGTTTATTGCGCTTGTGTTATCACATCTTAAGGGAATGCATCCGAGATCAACCCCATAGTCATGTAGTTGCTGTTTGAGGCAGATAATCTGGGCACAACAACTACCCGCTGCAATGTATTCAGCTTCAGCAGTACTAAGTGCAACACAGGCTTGCTTTTTACAAGACCATGAAACTAGTGCTTTTCCTAACACACGACACGTGCCGTTGGTGCTTTTACGGTCTGTTTTGCATCCCGCATAATCCGAATCAGAGTATCCAACTAGGCTACATATGCTACCCTTGGGATACCATAGGCCTACATTTGTCGTTCCTTTCAGATACTTCATAATTCTTTTAACAGCTACTAGATGTGATTCTTTCGGATCTGCCAGAAATCTTGCACACAGACAAACACTAAACATGATATCATGTCGGCTAGCCGTTAGATATAATAATGACCCAATCATACCTCGATATTTGGATATGTCGATTGAAATTCCTGATGCATCTTTATCAACATATGTACCGGAGCCCATTGGGGTTGTACTTTCTTTGCAATTTTCCATTTCAAATTTCTTTAGTAATTCTTTACAATATTTTGCTTGATTAATGAAGATGCCGTGCTCAAGTTGCTTGATATGAAGTCCAAGAAAATAGTTTAATTTTCCCATCATGGACATTTCGAATTCTCCTTTCATTATTGATGAAAATTCTTTACATATATCCTTGTTGGTTGATCCAAATATTATATCATCAACATAAATTTGAACCAATAATGTGTGACCATTTTCTCTTTTGACAAATAAAGTTTTATCAACCTCTCCTTTGTCAAATCCTCGTTGACATAAAAAAGTTCTTAATCTGTCATACCAAGCTCTTGGAGCTTGTTTTAGACCATAAAGAGCCTTTTTCAATTTGTAAACATGTGAGGGATTTTTGGAATCTTCAAACCTAGGGGGCTGCTTGACATAGACTTCTTCATTGATGTACCCATTTAGAAAGGCACTCTTCGCGTCCATTTGATATAACTCAAAGTTCATGGAACAAGCATATGCTAGTAGTAGACGTATTGCCTCTAATCTTGCTACCGGAGCAAATGTGTCGTCAAAGTCTATCCCTTCCTCTTGATTGTATCCTTGAGCGACCAATCTAGCTTTGTTGCGAACAACTATGCCATTCATATCTAGTTTATTTTTAAACACCCATTTTGTACCAATGATGTGTTTATTTCCAGGATTAGAGACAAGTTCCCATACTTGGCTTCTTTCAAATTGATTGAGTTCTTCTTGCATGGCAAGTATCCATTGATCATCTTTAAGAGCTTCACTAATTTTGGAGGGTTCGATTTGAGAAACAAAAGCCATGTTTAAGCAAGCATCTTGCAATTTTAATCTTGTTGTGACTCCTTTATTTATATCACCTATGATGTTATTAATAGGGTGATATTTGTGGGTTCTCCATTCTTTAGGGAGATCATCACTTTGCCTTTCAATATTGACTTCACTTTCTTGTTCTGGTTGATTCGTATGAAGTTCTTTGCTTGGATCATTGCTTTCAATAACATCATCATCACAAGAAACAATATTTTCCTCTTTTATGGGGTTAGTTTCATCAAACGTTACATGCATTGATTCTTCAACTAATAAAGTTCTTTTATTAAAAATTCTAAATGCTTTACTAGACAAAGAGTAACCGAGAAATATACCTTCATCAGCTTTTTCATCAAATTTTCCAAGGTTGTCTTTAGCGTTATTAAACACAAAACACTTACATCCAAAAATGTGAAAGTGAGAGATATTGGGATTTCTACCTTTGTAAAGTTCATATGGAGTTTTCTTAAGAATAGGTCTAATGATTACCCGGTTGGAAACATATCATGCTGTGTTTACAACATCTGCCCAAAAGTATTTTGGTAGATTTGAGTCGCTTAGCATAGTTCTAGCAAGCTCTATCAAGGATCTATTCTTTCTTTCAACGACCCCATTTTGTTGTGGTGTTCTTGGTGCAGAAAAATTGTGAAAAATGCCATTTTCTTCACAAAATTCTTCAAATGAAGTATTTTGAAATTCCCTTCCATGATCACTTCTAATTGATACAATTTTGGCAGATTGTTCGTTTTGGACTAGCTTGGCATAGTTTTTAAATGCCTTAAAAGCTTCGTTTTTATTTGCCAAAAATAATTTCCAAGTGAACCTTGAGTAATCATCAACAATAACTAGTCCATATGAGTTTCCACCAAGACTTTTGGTTCTTTATGGACCAAACAAGTCCATATGTATCAATTGTAGTGGTCTAGAGGTTGAAATTACATTTTTAGGTTTGAAAGAACTTTTTGTTTGTTTTCCTTTTTGACAAGCGTCACATAATTTATCCTTTATAAATTTCATTTTTGGTAAGCCTACAACAAGATCATGCTTGACCAATTTGTTTAAATGATCCATGTGAATATGAGCAAATCTCTTATGCCATAGCCAAGCATCATTATTGTCGCTTACCAAAAGACATTTCATTTTTAAGGATAAATCTTCCAAATTATGTATGAAAATGTTTTTGAAACGTTTACCGACAAACTGAGTTTCATTTGTAGCTTCACTTTGGATGATACACTCATCTTTATTGAAGACTATCTTGTATCCTTTGTCACAAAGCTGGCTGATGCTTATGAGATTATGTTTTAGACCTTCAACATATAAGACATCTTCAATCGAGAGGGATGGTGCTGTACCGACTTTTCCAATGCCTAAAATTTTTCCTTTGTTGTTGTCTCCATATACTACATGTCCCTTTGACTCAAGTGTTAAAGCTGAAAATTTTGTTATATCACCCGTCATGTGTTTGGAGCAACCACTATCTAAGTACCACATGTTTGAAGTTTCTTGTTTGCATACCTACAAAAATGAAATCAAACTTTATTAGGTACCCAACGTGCTTTGGGTCCTTGATGGTTAGTACCTTTCTTTACCCATATGTAATGTCCTTTTGGAATACTAATGTTTCTAATATGACATGTATTAGGTGTATGACCATGAAGACCACAATAAGAACAAGTAGGATTAAATCTACTATTAGTATCATCTGTAAGAGATTTATTTTGAATAATTTTCTTATTATAAAGATCATCCTTTTCCATAACTATAATCTTTTCTTGATTAGATTGACTACTTGCTTTAACAAAAATAGTTTTCTTCAAATTTGGTTTATCAAATTTTGAATATCCAAGACCACTTTTGTCATTTGAGTATCTTTGCATATTTAAAACATTTTCCAATCCCAATTGTCCCTTTTCGTACCGTTCAATCACCCTATTTAATTGAACAATTTTGAAAGAGAGGGAATCACATTTATTGCATGCAACATTCCGTTTTAGTGTTACAGAATTTTTCTCCATAATATCAACCTTTTCTTGTAAACTTAAGATTTGTTTCTTTTGTGTTGACACAAGTTTACACAGATTTTTACATTCAATAAGTAATTCCTTTATTGCGTTTTGAGCATCATTGTATTCTATAATTAATTCATTATTAGTCTTATGAGGAGAATCTATATTACTAACCTCTTCTTCATCATCTGATTGATGCGAGGCCATTAATGCAACGTTGGCGCATTCTTCACTTTCTGTTTTTGAAGATGAACTTACTTCATTCTCTTCCCAAGCTATGTATGCCTTCTTGATGTCTTTCTTTTTGTTGACATTCTTCTTAGCGAGATTTGGGCAATCTGCTTTAATATGTCCTTGTTTTCCACATTCAAAGCAAGTGAAGTTTTGATTTGATGTAGAATTATCTTTCTTCTTGAAGCTTTTCCTTTTGAATGTCTTATCATTTTTAAGAAACTTACCAAATTTCTTAACAAGAAGCATAATATTTTCATCTTCATCTGAATCATTGTCTTTGATTTGTTCTCTTGATTCGGTCTTTAAAGCAATACTTTTGGTCTTCTTTTCTTGACTTTCATTTTGTTCTAACCTTCCAAGTTCTATTTCGTGCTCTTGAAGTTTTCCAAATAGTGCAGAAAGAGACATTTTGGATAGGCTTTTCTTTTCGGATATTGCTGTAACTTTTGGTTGCCAGGCCCTTGTCAATGACCTTAGTACTTTTAGAATTAGTTCATCATTGGTGAAGATTTTTCCAAGTGCTGTCAAGTGATTTGTTAAGTGAGAGAACCTTTTCTGCAAGTCTATAATAGACTCTCTGGGCTGCATTCGAAATAACTCATATTTTTGGCCTTCTTATCAAACAACACTTTTCTTTTATCATCATCAGTCCAAGAGTTTTTTTATCTTGATTTCTTCTTTGTTATTGATAACATTTTTTGGAATATGAGGCCCATTTTCAACTGCATCCCATATGTCATCTCCTTCTGCTTCAAGATATGCTTGCATACGTATTTTCCAGAAATCGTAGTGTTCTCCAACAAAACATGGTGGCTTGGTACTGCTACCACCGTCTCTTAAAACAGGTTGTGCGGAAGCCATGTATATTTGATCGAGGAGTAAGTTACCTTAACCCACTCTGATGCCAATTGTAAGTACAGAAGTACGCCTAAGAGGGGGGGGGTGAATTAGGAGTAGGTAGATTTTTCTGTTTTTTGTTATATGGAAGTTGGATTTTGTGAATTTAGAAACAAGGCTTAATAATAATCGCAGTAAGTAAATGGCACTTTAAGATTTATCCTGGTTCCCCTTATAACCAAGGGTACGTCCAGTCCTCTTGCACACTACAAGAGATTAATTCAATACTTGTTAGAAAATGTACAACTCCCACCCTGGGATTCTTGCTACGAAACTTCTAACAATACTTCAAAGATAGCACACCACTATCTTAGATTAAACTATTTTATACAAATGATACAATTGATACAATCAGGTTTGAATGAGTGGTATATTGATAAACAACTCAATAACAATTCAAGTACTTGAGAACCTTTTAAAATGATATGAAAATCTAATGCAAGTACATAGAAAAATCAGAATTTTGTTCAAAGTTGTTCAATGAATTGATTCAAGGATTGTTGATTTTTAATCTGAAGTTATGGGGAATTTATACTCCATAAAACCTCCCTTCAGATTCGTGGCCATTGATCCAAGAGGTTTGATGAAAAATTACAATGTTCTAGAGCCATCCCAGATCTGAAAAATTGTAATGTTTCCAGGTGTATTCGAATACAGTATATGTGTATTCGAATACACGTCTGTGTAACGTTCAAAAAATTCAAATTTTACATCTTGTATTCGAATACACATTGGTGTAGTCGAATACAGATTAGTGATTTTAGCCTCTGACATAGCTTGTATTCGACTACATATGTGTGTATTCGAATACACATATAGCAATTTTGGCCACTGACTTGAAGTGTAGTCGACTACACATGGTTGTAGTCGAATACAACATTTAAATTTTTGCCTCTGACTTAAGTTGTATTCGAATACAACATGGTGTATTCGAATACACTTATGTACTTAGTCAAAAATATGATTTTTAAATACTTTGTTAATGTGGTTTGGACTTTTGAAACTATTTTAAATGCATGTATAAATGTGACTTGTTCTCATGTACTTGAAGTATTGGTTAGTATCAAATACCTTTACATTTTATCATCTATTGTTTTAATTTGAAGCTTATTATGAAGCTTATTGATCTTGTTTTTTATCTCGTTGCATTGTCCATAGTTGGTGGTTTTGTCGTCATCAAAAACATGTATTTTACAGTACATTTAGGTAATTTTCGTCCTCCCTAGGCATATTCTTGTCCAATTAGGGTTTCAAGCTATCTTGTGCATCCAATAAGTTCATTTGTGTCATTGGATCTACATTTAGGTCATTTTTATCCTAGCTAGGTTTATTCTTGTCCAATTAGGGTTTTTAAGCAATCTTGTGCATCCAATAGGTGTGTTTGTGTCATTGGAGGAACATTTAGGTAATTTTGTTCCTCCCTAGGCTTATTCTTGTCCAATTAGAGTTTTTAAGCATTCTTGTGCATTCAATAGGTGTCTTTTTGACATTGGATAAACATTTAGGTCATTTTTGTCCTCCCTAAGCATATTCTTGTCCAATGAGGGTTTTTAAGCATTCTTTTGCATTAAATAGGTGTCTTTCAGTCATTGGATGAACATTTTGGTCATTTTCGTCCTCCCTAGGCTTATTCTTGTTCAATTAGGGTTTTTAACCAATTTGGAGCATCCAATATGTGTATTTGTGTCAATTGATGAACATGTTAGTCTTTTTCGTCCTCCCTAGCCTTATTCTTGTCCAATTAGGGTTTTTAAACAATCTTGTGCATCCAATAAGTTCAGTTGTGTCATTGGATGTACAATTAGGTCATTTTCGACCTCCCTAGGTTTATTCTTGTCCAATTAGTGTTTTTAAGAAATCTTGTGCATCCAATAAGTGTGTTTGTGTCATTGGATGAATGTTTAGGTCATTTTCCTCCCCCTAGGCTTTTTTCTTGTCCCATTAGGGTTTTTAACTAAACATGTGCATCAATTAAGTTCATTTGTGCCATTGGATGTACATTTAGGTCATTTTCGTCCCCCCTAGGGTTACTCTTGTCCAATTAGGGTTTTTAAGCAATCTTGTGCATCCAATAAGTTAATTTGTGTCATTGGATGAACATTTAGGTCATTTTCGTCCTCCCTAGGTTTATTCTTGTCCAATTAGGGTTTTTAAGCAAAATTGTGCATCCAATAGGTGTGTTTGTGTCATTGGATGAACATTTAGTTCATTTTGTACCTCCCTAGGTTTATTCTTGTCCAATTATGGTTTTTAAGCAATCTTGTGCATCCAATTGGTGTGTTTGTGTCATTGGATGAACGTCAAGGTCATTTTCGTCCTCCCTAGGCTTATTCTTGTCCAATTAGGTTTTTAACCAATCTTGTGCATCCATTAAGTTCATTTGTGTGATTGGATGTACGTTTAGGTCATTTTCGTACTCCCTAGGTTTATTCTTGTTCAATTAGTGTTTTTAAGCAATCTAGTGCATCCAATAAGTTCATTTGTGTCATTGGATGTACATTTAGGTCATTTTCGTCCTCTCTAGGTATATTCTTGTCCAATTAGGATTTTTAAGTAATAATGTGCATCCAATAGGTGTGTTTGTGTCATTGGATGAACATTTAGGGCATTTTGTTCCTCCCTAGGCTAATTCTTGTCCAATTAGGGTTTTAACCAATCTTGTGCATCCAATACGTTCATTTACGATATTGGACGTACATTTAGGTTATTTTCGTCCTGCCTAGGTTTATTCTTGTCCAATTAGGGTTTTTAACCAATCTTATGCATCCAATAAGTTCATTTGCGTCAATGGATGTACATTTAGGTCATTTTCGTTCTCCCTAGGTTTATTCTTGTCCAATTAGGGTTTTTAAGCATTCTTGTGCATTCAATAGGTGTCTTTTAGTCATTGGATGAACATTTAGGTCATTTTTGTCCTCCCTTGGCATATTCTTGTCCAATGAGGGATTTTAAGCATTCTTTTGCATTAAATAGGTGTCTTTTAGTCATTGGATGAACATTTTGGTCATTTTCGTCCTCCCTAGGCTTATTGTTGTCCAATTAGGGTTTTTAACCAATCTTGAGCATCAAATATGTGTATTTGTGTCAATTGATGAACATGTTAGTCTTTTTCGTCCTCCCTAGCCTTATTCTTGTCCAATTTGGGCTTTAAAACAATCTTGTGCATCCAATAAGTTTAGTTGTGTCATTGGATGTACAATTAGGTCATTTTCGACCTCCCTAGGTTTATTCTAGTCCAATTAGTGTTTTTAAGCAATCTTGTGCATCCAATAAGTGTGTTTGTGTCATTGGATGAACGTTTAGGTCATTTTCCTCCCCCCTAGGCTTTTTCTTGTCACATTACGGTTTTTGACTAAACATGTGCATCAATTAAGTTCATTTGTGCCATTGGATGTACATTTAGGTCATTTTCGTCCTCCCTAGGGTTACTCTAGTCCAATTAGGGTTTTTAAGCAATCTTGTGCATCCAATAAGTTAATTTGTGTCATTGGATGTACATTTAGGTCATTTTCATCCTCCCTAGGTTTATTCTTGTCCAATTAGGGTTTTTAAGCAATCCTGTGCATCCAATAGGTGTATTTGTGTCATTGGATGAACATTTAGGTCATTTTGTACCTCCCTAGGCTTACTCTTGTCCAATTAGGGTTTTAACCAATCTTGTGCATCCATTATGTTCATTTGCGTCATTGGATGTATATTTACGTCATTTTCGTTCTCCCTAGGTTTATTCTCCTCCAATTATGGTTTTTAAGCAATCTTGTGCATCCAATTGGTGTGTTTGTGTCATTGGATGAACGTCTAGGTCATTTTCTTCCTCCCTAGACTTATTCTAGTCCAATTAGGTTTTTAACCAATCTTGTGCATCCATTAAGTTCATTTGTGTGATTGGATGTACATTTAGGTCATTTTCGTACTCCCTAGGTTTATTCTTGTTCAATTAGTGTTATTAAGCATTCTAGTGCATGCAATAAGTTCATTTGTGTCATTGGATGTACATTTAGGTCATTTACGTCCTCTCTAGGTTTATTCTTGTCCAATTAGGGTTTTTAAGTAATCTTGTGCATCCAATAGGTGTGTTTGTGTCATTGGATGAACATTTAGGTCATTTTGTTCCTCCCTAGGTTTATTCTTGTCCAATTAGGGTTTTTAACCAATCTTATGCATCCAATAAGTTCATTTGCGTCAACGGATGTACATTTAGGTCATTTTCGTTCTCCCTAGGTTTATTCTTGTCCAATTAGGTTTTTTAAGCATTCTTGTGCATTCAATAGGTGTCTTTTAGTCATTGGATGAACATTCATGTCATTTTTGTCCTCCCTAGGCATATTCTTGTCCAATAAGGGATTTTAAGCATTCTTTTGCATTAAATAGGTGTCTTTTAGTCATTGGATGAACATTTTAGTCATTTTCGTCCTCCCTATGCTTATTCTTGTTCAATTAGGGTTTTTAACCAATCTGGAGCATCCAATACGTGTATTTGTGTCAATTGATTAACATGTTAGTCTTTTTCGTCCTCCCTATCCTTATTCTCGTCTAATTTGGGTTTTAAAACAATCTTGTGCATCCAATAAGTTCAATTGTGTCATTGGATGTACAATTAGGTCATTTTCGACCTCCCTAGGTTTATTCTTTTCCAATTAGTGTTTTTAAGCAATCTTGTGCATCCAATAAGTGTGTTTGTATCATTGGATGAACGTTTAGGTCATTTTCCTCCCCCCTATGCTTTTTCTTGTCCCATTAGGATTTTTAACTAAACATGTGCATCAATTAAGTTCATTTGTGCCATTGGATGTACATTTAGGTCATTTTCGTCCTCCCTAGGGTTACTCTTGTCCAATTAGGGTTTTTAAGCAATCTTGTGCATCCAATAAGTTAATTTGTGTCATTGGATGTACCTTTAGGTCATTTTCGTCTTCCCTAGGTTTATTCTTGTCCAATTAGGGTTTTTAAGCAATCTTGTGCATCCAATAGGTGTGTTTGTGTCATTGGATGAACATTTAGGTCATTCTGTACCTCACTAGGCTTATTCTTGTCCAATTAGGGTTTTAACCAATCTTGTGCATCCAATAAGTTCATTAGCGTCATTGGATGTACATTTATGTCATTTTCATCTTCCCTAGGTTTATTCTTGTCCAATTATGGTGTTTAAGCAATCATGTGCATCCAATTGGTGTGTTTGTGTCATTGGATGAACGTCTAGGTCATTTTCGTCCTCTCTGGGCTTATTCTTGTTCAATTAGGTCTTTAACCAATCTTTTGCATCCATTAAGTTCATTTGTGTGATTGGATGTACATTTAGGTCATTTTCGTACTCCACAGGTTTATTCTTGTTCAATTAGTGTTTTTAAGCAATCTAGTGCATCCAATAAGTTCATTTGTGTCTTTGGATGAAAATTTAGGTCATTTTCGTCCTCCCTAGAGTTATTCTTGTCCTATTAGGGTTTTTAAGTAATCATGAGCATCCAACAGGTGTGTTTGTGTCATTGGATGAACATTTAGGGCATCTTGTTCCTCCCTAGGCTTATTCTTGTCCAATTAGGGTGTTAACAATTCTTGTGCATCCAATAAGTTCATTCACGTCATTGGACGTACATTTAGGTTATTTTCGTCCTCCCTAGGTTTATTCTTGTCCAATTAGAATTTTTAAGCATTCTTGTGCATCCTATAGGTGTGTTTGTGTCATTGGATGAACATTTAGGTCATTTTTGTCCTCCCTAGGCTTATCTTGTCCAATTAGGGTTTTTCACCAATCTTGTGCATCCAATAGGTGTGTTTGTGTCATTTGATGAACATTTAAGTCTTTTTCGTCCTCCCTAGTCTTGTTCTTGTCCAATTAGAGTTTTTAACCAATCGTGTGCATCCAATAAGTTCATTTGTGTCATTGGATGTACCTTTAGGTCATTTTCGTCGTCCATAGGTTTATTCTTGTCCAATTAGGGTTTTTAAGCAATCTTGTGCATCCAATAGGTGTGTTTGTGTCATTGGTTGAACGTTTAGGTCATTTTCGTCCTCCCTAGGCTTATTCTTGTCCAATTAGGGTTTTTAACCAATCTTGTCCATCCAATAAGTTCGTTTGTGTCATTGGATGTACATTTATGTCATTCTCGTCCTCCCTAGGTATATTCTTGACCAATTAGGGTTTTTAAGCCTTCTTGAGCATCAAATATGTGTATTTGTGTCAATTGATGAACATGTTAGTCTTTTTCGTCCTCCCTAGCCTTATTCTTGTCCAATTTGGGCTTTAAAACAATCTTGTGCATCCAATAAGTTCAGTTGTGTCATTGGATGTACAATTAGGTCATTTTCGACCTCCCTAGGTTTATTCTAGTCCAATTAGTGTTTTTAAGCAATCTTGTGCATCCAATAAGTGTGTTTGTGTCATTGGATGAACGTTTAGGTCATTTTCCTCCCCCCTAGGCTTTTTCTTGTCACATTACGGTTTTTGACTAAACATGTGCATCAATTAAGTTCATTTGTGCCATTGGATGTACATTTAGGTAATTTTCGTCCTCCCTAGGGTTACTCTAGTCCAATTAGGGTTTTTAAGCAATCTTGTGCATCCAATAAGTTAATTTGTGTCATTGGATGTACATTTAGGTCATTTTCATCCTCCCTAGGTTTATTCTTGTCCAATTAGGGTTTTTAAGCAATCCTGTGCATCCAATAGGTGTATTTGTGTCATTGGATGAACATTTAGGTCATTTTGTACCTCCCTAGGCTTACTCTTGTCCAATTAGGGTTTTAACCAATCTTGTGCATCCATTAAGTTCTTTTGCGTCATTGGATGTACATTTACGTCATTTTCGTCCTCCCTAGGTTTATTCTTCTCCAATTATGGTTTTTAAGCAATCTTGTGCATCCAATTGGTGTGTTTGTGTCATTGGATGAACGTCTTGGTCATTTTCGTCCTCACTAGGCTTATTGTTGTCCAATTAGGTTTTTAACCAATCTTGTGCATCCATTAAGTTCATTTGTGTGATTGGATGTACATTTAGGTCATTTTCGTACTCCCTGGTTTATTCTTGTTCAATTAGTGTTTTTAAGCAATCTAGTGCATCCAATAAGTTAATTTGTGTCATTGGATGTACATTTAGGTCATTTTCGTCCTCTCTTGGTTTATTATTGTCCAATTAGGGTTTTTAAGCAATCTTGTGCATCCAATTGGTGTGTTTGTGTCATTGGATGAACGTCTAGGTCATTTTCTTCCTCCCTAGGCTTATTCTAGTTCAATTAGGTTTTTAACCAATCTTGTGCATCGATTAAGTTCATTTGTGTGATTGGATGTACATTTAGGTCATTTTCGTACTCCCTAGGTTTATTCTTGTTCAATTAGTGTTATTAAGCATTCTAGTGCTTGCAATAAGTTCATTTGTGTCATTGGATGTACATTTAGGTCATTTACGTCCTCTCTAGGTTTATTCTTGTCCAATTAGGGTTTTTAAGTAATCTTGTGCATCCAATAGGTGTGTTTGTGTCATTGGATGAACATTTAGGTCATTTTGTTCCTCCCTAGGTTTATTCTTGTCCAATTAGGGTTTTTAACCAATCTTATGCATCCAATAAGTTCATTTGCGTCAATGGATGTACATTTAGGTCATTTTCGTTCTCCCTAGGTTTATTCTTGTCCAATTAGGGTTTCTAAGCATTCTTGTGCATTCAATAGGTGTCTTTTAGTCATTGGATGAACATTCAGGTCATTTTTGTCCTCCCTAGGAATATTCTTGTCCAATGAGGGATTTTAAGCATTCTTTTGCATTAAATAGATGTCTTTTAGTCATTGGATGAACATTTTGGTCATTTTCGTCCTCCCTATGCTTATTCTTGTTCAATTAGGGTTTTTAACCAATCTGGAGCATCCAATATGTGTATTTTTGTCAATTCATTAACATGTTAGTCTTTTTCGTCCTCCCTAGCCTTATTCTTGTCTAATTTGGGTTTTAAAACAATCTTGTGCATCCAATAAGTTCAGTTGTGTCATTGGATGTACAATTAGGTCATTTTCGACCTCCCTAGGTTTATTCTTTTCCAATTAGTGTTTTTAAGCAATCTTGTGCATCCAATAAGTGTGTTTGTATCATTGGATGAACGTTTAGGTCATTTTCCTCCCCCCTATGCTTTTTCTTGTCCCATTAGGATTTTTAACTAAACATGTGCATCAATTAAGTTCATTTGTGCCATTGGATGTACATTTAGGTCATTTTCGTCCTCCCTAGGGTTACTCTTGTCCAATTAGGGTTTTTAAGCAATCTTGTGCATCCAATAAGTTAATTTGTGTCATTGGATGTACATTTAGGTCATTTTCGTCTTCCCTAGGTTTATTCTTGTCCAATTAGGGTTTTTAAGCAATCTTGTGCATCCAACAGGTGTGTTTGTGTCATTGGATGAACATTTAGGTCATCCAGTACCTCACTAGGCTTATTCTTGTCCAATTAGGGTTTTAACCAATCTTGTGCATCCAATAAGTTCATTAGCGTCATTGGATGTACATTTATGTCATTTTCATCTTCCCTAGGTTTATTCTTGTCCAATTATGGTTTTTAAGCAATCTTGTGCATCCAATTGGTGTGTTTGTGTCATTGGATGAACGTCTAGGTCATTTTCGTCCTCTCTAGGCTTATTCTTGTTCAATTAGGTCTTTAACCAATCTTGTGCATCCATTAAGTTCATTTGTGTGATTGGATGTACATTTAGGTCATTTTCGTACTCCATAGGTTTATTCTTGTTCAATTAGTGTTTTTAAGCAATCAAGTGCATCCAATAAGTTCATTTGTGTCTTTGGATGAACATTTAGGTCATTTTCGTCCTCCCTAGGGTTATTCTTGTCCTATTAGGGTTTTTAAGTAATCATGAGCATCCAATAGGTGTGTTTGTGTCATTGGATGAACATTTAGGGCATTTTGTTCCTCCCTAGGCTTATTCTTGTCCAATTAGGGCTTTAACCAATCTTGTGCATCCAATAAGTTCATTTACGTCATTGGACGTACATTTAGGTTATTTTCGTCCTCCCTAGGTTTATTCTTGTCCAATTAGAGTTTTAACGCATTCTTGTGCATCCTATAGGTGTGTTTGTGTCATTGGATGATCATTTAGGTCATTTTTGTCCTCCCTAGGCTTATCTTGTCCAATTAGGGTTTTTCACCAATCTTGTGCATCCAATAGGTGTGTTTGTGTCATTTGATGAACATTTAAGTCTTTTTCGTCCTCCCTAGTCTTGTTCTTGTCCAATTAGAGTTTTTAACCAATCTTGTGCATCCAATAAGTTCATTTGTGTCATTGGATGTACATTTAGGTCATTTTCGTCGTCCATAGGTTTATTCTTGTCCAATTAGGGTTTTTAAGCAATCTTGTGCATCCAATAGGTGTGTTTGTGTCATTGGTTGAACGTTTAGGTCATTTTCGTCCTCCCTAGGCTTATTCTTGTCCAATTAGGGTTTTTAACCAATCTTGTGCATCCAACTAGTTCATTTGTGTCATTGGATGTACATTTATGTCATTGTCGTCCTCCCTAGGTATATTCTTGACCAATTAGGGTTTTTAAGCCATCTTGAGCATCAAATATGTGTATTTGTGTCAATTGATGAACGTGTTAGTCTTTTTCGTCCTCCCTAGCCTTATTCTTGTCCAATTTGGGTTTTAAAACAATCTTGTGCATCCAATAAGTTCAGTTGTGTCATTGGATGTACAATTAGGTCATTTTCGACCTCCCTAGGTTTATTCTAGTCCAATTAGTGTTTTTAAGCAATCTTGTGCATCCAATAAGTGTGTTTGTGTCATTGGATGAACGTTTAGGTCATTTTCCTCCCCCTAGGCTTTTTCTTGTCACGTTACGGTTTTGACTAAACATGTGCATCAATTAAGTTCATTTGTGCCATTGGATGTACATTTAGGTCATTTTCGTCCTCCCTAGGGTTACTCTAGTCCAATTAGGGTTTTTAAGCAATCTTGTGCATCCAATAAGTTAATTTGTGTCATTGGATGTACATTTAGGTCATTTTCATCCTCCCTAGGTTTATTCTTGTCCAATTAGGGTTTTTAAGCAATCCTGTGCATCCAATAGGTGTATTTGTGTCATTGGATGAACATTTAGGTCATTTTGTACCTCCCTAGGCTTACTCTTGTCCAATTAGGGTTTTAACCAATCTTGTGCATCCATTAAGTTCATTTGCGTCATTGGATGTACATTTACGTCATTTCCGTCCTCCCTAGGTTTATTCTTCTCCAATTATGGTTTTTAAGCAATCTTGTGCATCCAATTGGTGTGTTTGTGTCATTGGATGAACGTCTTGGTCATTTTCGTCCTCACTAGGCTTATTGTTGTCCAATTAGGTTTTTAACCAATCTTGTGCATCCATTAAGTTCATTTGTGTGATTGGATGTACATTTAGGTCATTTTCGTACTCCCTGGTTTATTCTTGTTCAATTAGTGTTTTTAAGCAATCTAGTGCATCCAATAAGTTCATTTGTGTCATTGGATGTACATTTAGGTCATTTTCGTCCTCTCTTGGTTTATTATTGTCCAATTAGGGTTTTTAAGCAATCTTGTGCATCCAATTGGTGTGTTTGTGTCATTGGATGAACGTCTAGGTCATTTTCTTCCTCCCTAGGCTTATTCTAGTCCAATTAGGTTTTTAACCAATCTTGTGCATCCATTAAGTTCATTTGTGTGATTGGATGTACATTTAGGTCATTTTCGTACTCCTTAGGTTTATTCTTGTTCAATTAGTGTTATTAAGCATTCTAGTGCATGCAATAAGTTCATTTGTGTCATTGGATGTACATTTAGGTCATTTACGTCCTCTCTAGGTTTATTCTTGTCCAATTAGGGTTTTTAAGTAATCTTGTGCATCCAATAGGTGTGTTTGTGTCATTGGATGAACATTTAGGTCATTTTGTTCCTCCCTAGGTTTATTCTTGTCCAATTAGGGTTTTTAACCAATCTTATGCATCCAATAAGTTCATTTGCGTCAATGGATGTACATTTAGGTCATTTTCGTTCTCCATAGGTTTATTCTTGTCCAATTAGGGTTTTTAAGCATTCTTGTGCATTCAATAGGTGTCTTTTAGTCATTGGATGAACATTCAGGTCATTTTTGTCCTCCCTAGGCATATTCTTGTCCAATGAGGGATTTTAAGCATTCTTTTGCATTAAATAGGTGTCTTTTATTCATTGGATGAACATTTTGGTCATTTTCGTCCTCCCTATGCTTATTCTGGTTCAATTAGGGTTTTTAACCAATCTGGAGCATCCAATATGTGTATTTGTGTCAATTGATTAACATGTTAGTCTTTTTCGTCCTCCCTAGCCTTATTCTAGTCTAATTTGGGTTTTAAAACAATCTTGTGCATCCAATAAGTTCAGTTGTGTCATTGGATGTACAATTAGGTCATTTTCGACCTCCCTAGGTTTATTCTTTTCCAATTAGTGTTTTTAAGCAATCTTGTGCATCCAATAAGTGTGTTTGTATCATTGGATGAACGTTTAGGTCATTTTCCTCCCCCCTATGCTTTTTCTTGTCCCATTAGGATTTTTAACTAAACATGTGCATCAATTAAGTTCATTTGTGCCATTGGATGTACATTTAGGTCATTTTCGTCCTCCCTAGGGTTACTCTTGTCCAATTAGGGTTTTTAAGCAATCTTGTGCATCCAATAAGTTAATTTGTGTCATTGGATGTACATTTAGGTCATTTTCGTCTTCCCTAGGTTTATTCTTGTCCAATTAGGGTTTTTAAGCAATCTTGTGCATCCAATAGGTGTGTTTGTGTCATTGGATGAACATTTAGGTCATTCTGTACCTTACTAGGCTTATTCTTGTCCAATTAGGGTTTTAACCAATCTTGTGCATCCAATAAGTTCATTAGCGTCATTGGATGTACATTTATGTCATTTTCGTCCTCCCTAGGTTTATTCTTGTCCAATTATGGTTTTTAAGCAATCTTGTGCATCCAATTGGTGTGTTTGTGTCATTGGATGAACGTCTAGGTCAATTAGTGTTTTTAAGCAATCTTGTGCATCCATTAAGTTCATTTGTGTGATTGGATGTACATTTTGGTCATTTTCGTACTCCATAGGTTTATTCTTGTTCAATTAGTGTTTTTAAGCAATCTAGTGCATCCAATAAGTTCATTTATGTCATTGGATGAACATTTAGGTCATTTTCGTCCTCTCTAGGGTTATACTTGTCCTATTAGGGTTTTTAAGTAATCATGAGCATCCAATAGGTGTGTTTATGTCATTGGATGAACATTTAGGGCATTTTGTTCCTCCCTAGGCTTATTCTTGTCCAATTAAGGTTTTAACCAATCTTGTGCATCCAATAAGTTCATTTACGTAATTGGACGTACATTTAGGTTATTTTCGTCCTTCCAAGGTTTATTCTTGTCCAATTAGGGTTTTTAAACATTCTTGTGCATCCTATAGGTGTGTTTGTGTCATTGGATGAACATTTAGGTCATTTTTGTCCTCCCTAGGCTTATCTTGTCCAATTAGGGTTTTTCACCAATCTTGTGCATCCAATAGGTGTGTTTGTGTCATTTGATGAACATTTAAGTCTTTTTTGTCCTCCCTAGTCTTGTTCTTGTCCAATTAGAGTTTTTAACCAATCTTGTGCATCCAATAAGTTCATTTGTGTCATTGGATGTACATTTAGGTCATTTTCATCGTCCGTAGGTTTATTCTTGTCCAATTAGGATTTTTAAGCAATCTTGTGCATCCAATAGGTGTGTTTGTGTCATTGGTTGAACGTTTAGGTCATTTTCGTCCTCCCTAGGCTTATTCTTGTCCAATTAGGGTTTTTAACCAATCTTGTGCATCCAATAAGTTCATTTGGGTCATTGGATGTACATTTTTGTCATTTTCGTCCTCCCTAGGTATATTCTTGACCAATTAGGGTTTTTAAGCCATCTTGTGCATCCAATAAGTTAATTTGTGTCATTGGATGTACATTTAGGTCATTTTCATCCTCGCTAGGTTTATTCTTGTCCAATTAGGGTTTTTAAGCAATCTTGTGCATTCAATAGGTGTGTTTGTGTCATTGGAGGAACATTTAAGTCATTTTGTTCCTCCCTAGGCTTATTCTTGTCCGATTAGGGGTTTTAACCTATCTTGTGCATCCAATAAGTTCATTTGCGTCATGGGATGTACATTTAGGTCATTCTTGTCCTCCCTAGATTTATTCTTGTCCAATTAGGGTTTTTAATGAATTTTGAGCATCCAATAGGTGTGTTTGTGTCATTGGATGAACATATAGGTCATTTTGTTCCTCCCTAGCCTTATTCTTGTCCAATTATGGTTTTAACCAATCTTGTGCATCCAATAAGTTCATTTGCGTCATTGGAGG
This sequence comes from Cicer bijugum, assembly GCA_037974875.1. Classification (NCBI taxonomy): domain Eukaryota; kingdom Viridiplantae; phylum Streptophyta; class Magnoliopsida; order Fabales; family Fabaceae; genus Cicer; species Cicer bijugum. The sequence continues at coordinate 58,639 of JBBPBT010000833.1, read as the reverse complement.
TACATTTAAGTCATTTTCGTCCTCCCTAGGTTTATTCTGGTCCAATTAGGGTTTTTAAGCAATCTTGTGCATCCAATAGGTGTGTTTGTGTCATTGGATGAACATTTAGGTCATTTTCGTCCTCCCTAGGCTTATCTTGTCCAATTAGGGTTTTTCACCTATCTTGTGCATCCAATAGGTGTGTTTGTGTCATTCGATGAACATTTAAGTCTTTTTCAACCTCCCTAGTCTTATTCTTGTCCAATTAGAGTTTTTTACCAATCTTGTGCATCCAATAATTCATTTGTGTCATTGGATGTACATTTAGGTCATTATCGTCCTCCCTAGGATTATTCCTGTCCAATAAGGATTTATAAGCAATCTTGTGCATCCAATAGGCGTGTTTGTTTCATTAGATCAACATTTAGGTCATTTTGTTCCTCCTAGGCTTATTCTTGTCCAATTAGGGTTTTAACCAATCTTGTGCATCCATTAAGTTCATTTGTGTGATTGGATGTACATTTAGGTCATTTTCGTCCTCTCTAGGTTTATTCTTGTCCAATTAGGGTTTTTAAGTAATCATTTGCATCCAATAGGTGTGTTTGTGTCATTGGATGAACATTTAGGGCATTTTATTCCTCCCTAGGCTTATTCTTGTCCAATTAGGGTTTTAACCAATCTTGTGCATCCAATAAGTTCATTTACGTCATTGGACGTACATTTAGGTTAGTTTCGTCCTCCCTAGGTTTATTCTTGTCCAATTAGGGTTTTTAAGCATTCTTGTGCACCCTATAGGTGTGTTTGTGTCATTGGACGAGCATTTAGGTCATTTTTGTCCTCCCTATGCTTATCTTGTCCAATTAGGGTTTTTCACCAATCTTGTGCATCCAATAGGTGTGTTTGTGTCATTTGATGAACATTTAAGTCTTTATCGTCCTCCCTAGTCTTATTCTTGACCAATTAGAGTTTTTAACCAATCTTGTGCATCCAATAAGTTCATTTGTGTCATTGGATGTACATTTAGGTCATTTTCATCGTCCATAGGTTTATTCTTGTCCAATTAGGGTTTTTAAGCAATCTTGTGCATCCAATAGGTGTGTTTGTGTCATTGGTTAATCGTTTAGGTCATTTTCGTCCTCCCTAGGCTTATTCTTTTCCAATTAGGGTTTTTAACCAATGTTGTGCATCCAATAATTTCATGTGTGTCATTGGATGTACATTTATGTCATTTTCGTCCTCCCTAGGTATATTCTTGACCAATTAGGGTTTTTAAGCCATCTTGTGCATCCAACAAGTTAATTTGTGTCATTGGATGTACATTTAGGTCATTTTCATCCTCGCTAGGTTTATTCTTGTCCAATAAGGGTTTTTAAGCAATCTTGTGCATTCAATAGGTGTGTTTGTGTCATTGGAGGAACATTTAAGTCATTTTGTTCCTCCCTAGGCTTATTCTTGTCCAATTTGGGTTTTTAACCTATCTTGTGCATCCAATAAGTTCATTTGCGTCATTGGTTGTACATTTATGTCATTTTCGTCCACCCTAGATTTATTCTTGTCCAATTATGGTTTTTAATGAATTTTGTGCATCCAATAGGTGTGTTTGTGTCATTGGATGAACATTTAGGTCATTTTGTTCCTCCCTAGGATTATTCTTGTCCAATTATGGTTTTAACCAATCTTGTGCATCCAATAAGTTCATTTGCGTCATTGGAGGTACATTTAAGTCATTTTCGTCCTCCCTAGGTTTATTCTGGTCCAACTAGGGTTTTTAAGCAATCTTGTGCATCCAATAGGTGTGTTTGTGTCATTTGATGAACATTTAAGTCTTTTTCGTCCTCCCTAGTCTTATTCTTGTCCAATTAGAGTTTTTTACCAATCTTGTGCATCCAATAAGTTCATTTGTGTCATTGGATGTACATTTAGGTCATTATCGTCCTCCCTAGGTTTATTCTTGTCCAATAAGGATTTATAAGAAATCTTGTGTATCCAATAGGTGTGTTTGTGTCATTGGATCAACATTTAGGTCATTTTGTTCCTCCTAGGCTTATTCTTGTCCAATTAGGGTTTTAACCAATCTTGTGCATCCAATAAGTTCATTTGCGTCATTGTATGTACATTTACGTCATTTTTGTCCTCCTAGGTTTATTCTTGTCCAATTAGGGTTTTTAAGCAATCTTGTTCATCCAATTGGTGTGCTTGTGTCATTGGATGAACGTCTAGGTCATTTTCGTCTTCCCTAGGCTTATTCTTGTCCAATTAGGTTTTTAACCAATCTTGTGCATTCATTATGTTCATTTGTGTGATTGGATGTACATTTAGGTCATTTTCATCCTCCCTAGGTTTATTCTTGTTCAATTAGTGTTTTTAAGCAATCAAGTGCATCCAATAAGCTCATTCGTGTCATTGGATGTACATTTAGGTAATTTTCGTCCTCTCTAGGTTTATTCTTGTCCAATTAGGGTTTTTAAGTATTCTTGTGCATCCAATAGGTGTGTTTGTGTAACAGGGTTGAATGATATTATGTAGTCTGGGATTAATCAATCGATGGGTAAAATCGATTTGCACATCCTATTGAAAATTAAACAGGCTATCAATCGATCAGGCAAATCGATTGGTACACTTATTAAAAAATAAGTTGTGCAAGTCAAAGAGCCAGTTAGCCACAAATCGATTAGGCAGTTCGATTGTTTAAATCACTAGGACTGAACTGATTGTTTACATCGATTAGACAAATCGATTGGTAAATTTGCTGAAATTAAAATGTGCAAGTCAGTAGCATGCCTTGCAAGCTAATAGATTTGGAAAATAGATTAGTCCAATCCAATCAAATCTTTATTTTTGTTTGTCTACATCGATTGACATAATCGAGTGTGAATGTCCCAGAGCCAAACCATTTTTCAATAAAGCGATTAGGCTAATCGATTTACTAAAATAAGTTTCAAAATAACCTTGGTCTGGAACATACACAGTCGATTGGCACAATCTACTTATTTACTTCTGTTGAATTAAGTTTGGCATCAATCGACTTGGTAAATCGATTGCATGAACCAACTGTTGAAATGAGCTTCAGATTTAAGTCCACAAACGTTTAGGCAAATCGCTTTGTGAATATCACTGTGTCCCTGGAACCAGTGGAATCAATTGCCTAAAGCGATTGGTACAAAAGTTTTAGAAACAGTGATGACTGAAATGGTTGAATCGATTAAGTACATCGATTGGTTTGATCTCGTTGTTTGAAAAAACACGCCACGTCGATTATGAACATCGATTCAATTATGCACATTCATCCAAGTCTGAAGAACTCATATAAAATAATCGATTTCTTTAATCGATTAGTGTATGCAGTTTCAAGATTCAAGAAAAACAAGATTCGTGAAATCGATTGGACAAATCGATTAGTTTGCTTTATAACTTTAATGAATTGATTGGCCAAATCGATTTGTATGTTGTTTTTCCAGAAACTATATAAACTGCTTTCATACATAACTTTCAAAAACACATGACATAACAGTTTCATAACTTTATCAAAATACAATTTACCACTAACTCTTTCTCAACTGATATCATTTTGAACATTCTTTTTCAGCCATGAATAATGAACACTTGTGATCAATGAGGATTTAAAAAGACTGAATTGAGAAAGATTGCTTTGAGAAGAAGAAAGATCAAGAACTTTGTATAATTGATCTGTTTCAATTTCTATAAACCATTTTCTATAACCAAATTAGTTTGAGAAAATCCAGTTGTTACTGGGGGTGATCTTCGAGGTTGAGGACTGTCAATAAGAAGACGCTTGACTGGATTCTTGGTCAAGTTTATGGGACTTAAACTTGGGAATTCAGGGAGGGAAAGATAGAATAGGGAGAATAGTTTAAGATTGGTGCGAGGCACTGTGTAAAAATCTGTAAACTGATTCTAAGAAGTTCTATTAGACAGGCTAAGATCTAGTTGAAACTTAGGACTGGATGTAGGTCGTCACGAGACGGCTGAACCAATATAAAAATCTGCGTACACTTTTCTTTCCCTTATCTAGGTTAAATTACTGCAATTATTACGTTTCTGATATTGATTGAATGCATGATAAAGATTCCATGTTAAGTGAATTTGCATGATTAATTGTCTTAACATGATTGCATGAAAATCAACATCTTGAATAATAATTGTTTTCTGATGCATTTCTCCATATATACCATAACCCATATAGTTTGACATTCATTAGAATTGTTTATAAGGGACCTTATTCAATCTTGTGTTTAATAAATTTCAAATTTATTAAACTGCTGCGCATATTGTTAGAATAGGCATTATTCTGCATAATTCTTCCGCGAATCAGAGGTCGTATCCCCCATCAATTGTGGCATCAAGAGCATGCCTTTTTTAAAAAGAGTTGTTTTTTTTCTCAAAAAAAAGGGTCATGACTTCTGATTTTTTAGGAGAAGGAGCATCATTAGCTAGGTCTCCTGCTTTTAATGGAGCCGCATACTTGTATTGGAAACAACGCATGCTAATTTTTCTTGAAGCTAGTGGTATTGACATTCTAGATGCTGTAGAAAATGGACCGTTTGTGCCAACCATAGCAGGTACAAGTGAATCAGCAATCCTAAAACCTAAAAGTGACTGGACTGAGGATGACAAAAAGAAAGTTGGGTACAACGCCAAAGCCAAGAACATTATCACTATAGCCATGAGTCATGATGAATTCCTCAGAGTCTCAAATTGCAAGACAGCAAAACAGATGTCGGACACACTTCACCAAACGCATGAAGGAACCAAAGACGTAAAGAGAGCTCGGATAAATACCCTCATGCACGAGTTCGAATTGTTTAGCATGAAGAAAGAAGAATCAGTGAATGACATGCAGACCTGGTTTACACACATAGTCAACAACCTAAATGCCTTAGGAAACGAGATTGATAATGATCAACAAATCAGCAAAGTAATGAGGTGTTTGACTAGGGAATGGCAACCAAAAATCACTGCCATTGCAGAATCGAAAGATCTAGGAAGCATGACGATAACTACATTGTTTGGAAAACTGAGGGAGCATGAAATGGAACTACATAGACTCAATGAAGCTGAGCAAGTTGACAGAAAACGAAAAGGATTGTCGTTGAAAGCCCATACACAGCAGTCTAAATCTGAACGTGAGAGCAGCTCAGATGAATCAAGCAGTTAGATGATGAGGAACCTGAACTTGGATTACTTGTCAAGAAGTTTAAGAAATTTCTGAAAAAGAAAGACAGTAAATTTAGAAAACAATCCAGCTCAAAGAACAATGACAGTAAGACAATCACATGCTATGAGTGTGGAAAAACTGGTCATATCAAGGCTGATTGTTACAAGCTGCGGAACAAAAACAGAAATTCTAAGACTTAAGGCAAGGAACCAGCTCAGAAAAATAGAAAAGCATATATTGCATGGAATGACAATGAAGAATGCTCCATATCTTCAGAAACTGAAGAAGCAAATCTGTGCCTCATTGCTAACACGGATTCTAAATCAGAAAGTGAGGTAAGTTCTCAATATAATCCATCTTTTGATGAACTGCAAGATGCAATAGATGAACTGCATGATGAATATGTTAAATCTGTTAAGCTGTTAGTTAGCACTAAGAAAATGCTTGAACAACAATGTATGTAGCATGATCAAATGAAAACTGATTATAGCAAGATTGAGGACTTGTATGAACAATTGAAAAAGGACTCACATGATAAATCTGCCAAATGCATTGAACTTAAGAATTCTGCTGCATTATTGAAATCTGATTTATTGAAATTCTCTAGTAGCAAGGATAAACTAAATAATATTCTTAGCAACCAGAGAAATGTCAATATAAGATCTGGACTTGGTTTTAACCATAATATGCATGCTAATCAGAATAGGACTAAACATGGCATAGGATATGGTAATGTTAAGCATAACCAGAATTTTGTGAAACCTAGCCACTTGCATAATGTCTTTGTCAAACCAAAACAGTATGCATCCTCTACTGTCACTTGTCATTTTTGTTGTAGAAAAGGACATTTTGTTTACAACTGCAAATTAAAAAGACTTGCCAATAGAGGATGTAAACAGATTTGGAAAATCAAGACAAAAGATGTTAAAACTGACCCCCCAGGTATGCTTGAGATCCACTAAACACCAATGATATCTTGATAGTGGATGCTCGAAGCATATGACAGGGGACAAGTCAATGTTTCTGTCCCTAAATCTGAAAGAAGGTGGATTTGAAAAGTACGGCGATAATAACAAAGGCAAGATATGCGGTGAAGGTAACATTGGCAGCGAATCAACTGCCATAATTAAAAATGTCTTATACGTGGAAGGGCTGAAACATAACCTTCTAAGTATAAGTCAGCTATGTGACAATGGTTTTCAAGTAAGCTTTTCACCACTTTCTTGCATAATTGAGAACAAGCATGATAAAAGTATGAAATTAGTAGGTGATAGAGTTAATAACATTTATATGCTGGATTTGACTGCTATGCCTGCTAATTCTGTTTGTTGCTTATTATCAAATGCTGATGAAACATGGTTATGGTATAAACACATTGCACACATTCATATTGATCATTTGAATAGACTTGTTAGCAAGCAGTTAGTCATAGGTCTTCCCAATAGAAAGTTTTCTAAGGATAGGTTGTCTGATTCTTGTGAAAAAAGTAAGCTTGTCAAGTCTACTTTTCCCCCAATAGATATGGTCAAAACCAATAGGGTTTTGCAACTTATCCACATGGATTTGTTTGGACCATCCCAAGTGAGAAGTTTTGAAGGTAACCTATATGGATTTGTGTTAATCGATGACTATTCTAGATTCACTTCGACTTATTTTCAGACTCATAAAAGTGACACATTTTCTGTTTTCAAAAAGTTTGCAAACTTAGTTCAAAATGAAACAAGTCAGAAAATTATGTCCATCAAAAGTGATCATGGAGGTGAATTCCAAAATGATTCTTTTGATACTTACTGTGAAGAGAATGGCATACATCACATGTTTTCAGCCCCTAGGACACCACAGCAAAATGGTGTAGTGGAGAGGAAGAATCGGTCTTTAGAGGAGTTAGCTAGGACCATGCTGAATGATTCAAATACTCCCAAGTATTTCTGGGCTCATGCGATTAACGCTGCCACACATGTTGTCAACGGGGTTTTGATTAGGCCATTACTTAGGAAAACTCCTCATGAGTTGTACAAGGGTAGAAAGCCTAATATTTCCTACTTTAGAGTGTTTGGTTGCAAGTGCTTTGTTTTGAACAATGGTAAAGAACACCTAGGCAAGTTTGATCTCAAGGCAGATGAGGGTATCTTTCTTGGTTATTCCCAAACTAGCAAAGCCTATAGAATCTATAACAAGAGAACAAAGACAATAGAAGAGTCAGTTCATGTGAAATTTGATGAACTTTCTAAAGAAAACTTGAACAACACTCCTTAGAGAATCTGAATCTTTAGAACCAAAGGAACCTACACTTCCAACAAATAATGACTCTGTTGAACCTATTAGAATAGATGAGTTATCAAAGGAGTGGAAGTTCAATAGAAACCATCCCATAGATAACATCATAGGTGACATCTCAAAAGGAGTGGCAACTAGAAGGATCCTTAGACACTTTTGTAACCTTACAGCCTTTGTATCTTAGATTGAGCCTAAGAACATTAAGGAAGCCTTACTAGATATTGAGTGGATACTTGCTATGCAAGAGGAGCTAAACCAATTTGAGAGGAACAAAGTGTGGCAGCTAGTACCTAAACCAGAAAACCAGCACATCATAGGAACTAGATGGGTGTTTAGGAACAAGCTAGATGAGAATGGTGTCATAACTAGAAACATAGCTAGGTTAGTGGCCAAGGGTTACAACCAAGAGGAGGGAATAAATTTTGATGAAACCTATGCCCCTGTAGCTAGACTAGAAACCATTAGAATACTCCTTACTTATGCATGTATAATGGACTTTAAGCTTCATCAAATGGATGTGAAAAGTGCCTTTTTCAATGGTAAGATCCAAGAGGAAGTTTTTGTTAGCCAAACACTTGATTTTGAAAATCAAGAATTTCCTAATCATGTGTACAAGCTAACAAAAGCCCTCTATGGGTTGAAACAAGCTCCTATAGCTTGGTATGAGAAGCTTAGCAATTTCCTCATTTCACAAAACTTTTTAAGAGGAAATGTTGACAAGACACTTTTCATAAAAACTAATGAAAAGGATATCTTCCTGGTCCAAGAATATGTTGATGACATAATCTTTGGATCCACAAATGAAAAATTGTGCAAAAATTTTGAAAATTTGATGAAAGGTCAATTTGAAATGTCAATGATGGGTGAACTATCATACTTTTTGGGATTTCAAATTAACCAAAGCAAGCAAGGTATCTTCATTAGTCAAACAAAGTATTGTAATGATTTGATAAAGAAATTCTCCTTTGATAGCCTAAAGCCCATTGATACTCCAATGAGCCAAGGAAACCTTCTAGATAGAGATGAAATAGGAAAACCAGTGGATGTTACTAGGTATAGAGGCATGATAGGATCATTGCTCTATTTCACAGCAAGCAGGCCTGACATTATGTTCAGTGTTTGCATGTGTGCGAGATATCAATCCAATCCTAAAGAGTCTCACCTTAGTGCAGTTAAGAGGATTTTCAGGTATTTAGTTGGAACTAGGAGCCTTGGATTGTGGTATCCTAAGGGATCAACTTGTTCTTTAGTTGGTTTTTTAGATTCAGATTTTGCTGGATGCAAACTGGATAGGAAAAGTACCTCTGGTACTTGTCATTTGCTAGGCAATTCACTTGTATCTTGGTTCAGCAAGAAACAAACCAGTATTGCTTTGTCAACAGCTGAAGCTGAGTACATTGCAGCTGGAAGTTGCTGTGCCCAGATCATGTGGATGAAATAGCACCTGTTAGATTTTGGTGTGGACTTAGGAACTATTCCCATCTTGTGCGACAACACAAGTGCGATCAGTATGACTAAGAACCCAGTTATGCATTCCCAGACCAAACATATCGAAATTCGGCATGATTTCATTCGAGATCAGTTTCAGTGTGGAAACATCAAGTTGGAGTACGTCAACACAATAGAGCAATTAGCAGACATCTTCACCAAAGGATAGCTTCCATTACATTAGGATGAAACTGGGCATAATAGATCCTAGTCAGATCTGAGTTATGTGTCTAATCGACTGGCTAAATCGACTGTCCTGTGGATACACAAGAAAATGTCTTTATAGAATCGATTGCCCTAGTCGACTTGACCCATAATATATCTATTTTCTCAAGGTTTACACTCAAAATCAATTTAGAAGGTCGATTTGACATTTCCACGAAGCTTTAGATGTACTTACTTTCCCAGTTCAATCGATTATGGAATTCGACTGACTTCATGTTTTAGTGGTTAAAGAATCGATTTGGAAAATCGATTAGTTTAGACCCAGACTTCAAAGTTGAAGAATTCCTCCTGACTCTGCCTCGAATTGGATTTGAAAAATCGATTGTTTTAAATTTGTTTGAAATATTCATTCAAAAGAATCGATTTGGATAATCGATGCTGATACAACTTAGGTTCTGGACGGATATGAAAAATTTCTGAACAAATTCGAATTCGATTTGGGAAATCGATTGTTAAGAGTTTCACTTAAAGAATCGATGTGCGAAATCGATGCTGAGATGGATTCCTGTCTGGTCTGTTATTTGAAGTTTCTGAACTAATACGAAATCGATTGTAACAATCGATTAGGTAACTATGGACATCGATTTGGGTAATCAACAGACTTTATTACCGTTACGTGTTTGTACTAGCCGTTACACACCCGTTCTTTGATCTTCCCCAGCAACGGTAACTAAATCGATTGGACCAATCATTTTCATACCCAGTAGTATAAAAGCAACAGTGGCAATCGAACCCCAACATCGACTTCTCATTACTCCAGCACTCAAACCTCTGCAAATCTCAATTTTTCTCTCTGTTTTGATCCATACTAACTACAATCTTGCTCATACAACTTCAGATACATTCACAAATCAAAGTACTATGGCAAGAGTTAAGAGAACTTCTCCCTCTACTCTTTCTACTTCATCTTCTTCAAGTGGAAGAACACCATCACCCCCACCCACTCTTTCCAAAACGGTTCCCATTCCTACTCATAAGATTGCAGCACAAGATAAGGGCAAAGGTGTTGCAACAGAGCAATTAGGGTTTTTAACCAATCTTGTGCATCCAATAAGTTCATTTGTGTCATTGGATGTACATTTAGGTCATTTTCGTCCTCGCTAGGTTTATTCTTGTCCAATTAGGGTTTTTAAGCAATCTTTTGCATTCAATAGGTGTGTTTGTGTCATTGGATGAACATTTAGGTCATTTTGTTCCTCCCTAGGCTTATTCTTGTCCTATTAGGGTTTTTAATCTATCTTGTGCATCCAATAAGTTCATTTGCGTCATTGGATGTACATTTAGGTCATTTTCGTCCTCTCTAGATTTATTCTTGTCCAATTACGGTTTTTTAGCAATTTTGTGCATCCAATAGGTGTGTTTGTGTCAATTGATGAATCTTTAGGAGATTTTGTTCCTCCCTAGGCTTATTCTTGTCCAATTAGGGTTTTACCCAATCTTGTGCTTCCAATAAGTTCATTTGCGTCATTGGAGGTACATTTAGGTCATTTTCGTCCTCCTTTGGTTTATTCTGGTTCAATTAGGGTTTTTAAGCAATCTTGTGCATCCAATAGGTGTGTTTCTGTCATTGGATGAACGTTTAGGTCATTTTCGTCCTCCATATGCTTATCTTGTCCAATTAGGGTTTTTCACCAATGTTGTGCATCCAATAGGTGTGTTTGTGTCATTTGATGAACATTTAAGTCTTTTACGTCCTCCCTAGTCTTATTCTTGTCCAATTAGAGTTTTTAACCAATCTTGTGCATCCAATAAGTTCATTTGTGTCATTGGATGTATATTTAGGCCATCTTCGTCCTCCTTAGGTTTATTCTTGTCCAATTAGGGTTTTTAACCAATCTTGTGCATCCAATAAGTTCATTTGTGACATTGGATGTACATTTATGTCATTTTCGTCCTCCCTAGGCATATTCTTGTACAATTAGGGTTTCAAGCTATCTTGGGCATCCAATAAGTTCATTTGTGTCATTGGATGTACATTTAGGTCATTTTCGTCTTCCCTAGGTTTATTCTTGTCCAATTAGGGTTTTTAAGCAATCTTGTGCATCCAATAGGTGTGTTTGTGTCATTGGATGAACATTTAGGTCATTCTGTACCTCACTAGGCTTATTCTTGTCCAATTAGGGTTTTAACCAATCTTGTGCATCCAATAAGTTCATTTGCGACATTGGAGGTACATTTAGGTCATTTTCGTCCTGCCTAGGTTTATTCTGGTCCAATTAGGGTTTTTAAGCAATCTTGTGCATCCAATAGGTGTGTTTGTGTCATTGGATGAACATTTAGGTCATTTTCGTCCTTCCTAGGCTTATCTTGTCCAATTAGGGTTTTTCACCAATCTTGTGCATCCAATAGGTGTGTTTGTGTCATTTGATGAACATTTAAGTCTTTTACGTCCTCCCTAGTCATATTCTTGTCCAATTAGGGTTTTTAACCCATCATGTGCATCCAATAAGTTCATTTGTGTCATTGGATGTACATTTAGGTCATTTTCGTCCTCCCTAGCCATATTCTTGTCCAATTAGGGTTTCAAGATATCTAGTGAATCCAATAAGTTCATTTGTGTCATTGGCTTTACATTTAGGTCATTTTTATCCTCGTTAGGTTTATTCTTGTCCAATTAGGGTTTTTAGGCAATCTTGTGCATCCAATAGGTGTGTTTGTGTAATTGGATGAACATTTAGGTCATTTTGTTCCTCCCTAGGTTTATTCTTGTCCAATTAGGGTTTTTAACCAATCTTATGCATCCAATAAGTTCATTTGCGTCAATGGATGTACATTTAGCTCATTTTTCGTTCTCCCTAGGTTTATTCTTGTCCATTTATGGATTTTAAGCATTCTTATGCATTCAATAGGTGTCTTTTAGTCATTGGATGAACATTTCTGATATTTTTGTCCTCCCTAGGCATATTCTTGTCCAATTAGGGTTTTTAAGCATTCTTTTCCATTCATTAGGTGTCTTTTATTTATTGGTTGAACATTTAGGTGTCCTCCCTAGGCTTATTCTTTTCCAATTAGGGTTTTTAACCAATCTTGTGCATCCAATAGGTGTATTTGTGTCAATTGATGAACAATTAAGTCTTTTTCGTCCTCCCTAGTCTTATTCTTTTCGAATTAGGGTTTTTAACCAATCTTGTGCATCCAATAAGTTCCATTGTGTCATTGGATATACATTTAGGTCATTTTCGACCTCCCTTGGTTTATTCTTGTCCAATTAGTGTTTTTAAGCAATGTTGTGCATCCAATTGGTGTGTTTGTGTCATTGGATTAACGTTTAGGTAATTTTCGTCCTCCCTAGGATTATTCTTGTCCCATTCGGGTTTTTAACTAATCTTGTGCATCCATTAAGTTCATTAATGCCATTGGATGTACATTTAGGTCATTTTCGTCCTCCCTAGTGTTACTCTTGTCCAATTAGGGTTTTCAGCAATCTTGTGCATCCAATAAGTTAATTTGTTTCACTGGATGTACATTTAGGTCATTTTCGTCCTCCCTAGGTTTATTCTTGTCCAATTAGCGTTTTTAAGCAATCTTGTGCATCCAATAGGTGTGTTTGTGTCATTGGATGAACTTTCAGGTCATTTTGTTACTCCCTGGCCTTATTCTTGACCAATTAGGGTTTTCACCAATCTTGTGCATCCAATAAGTTCAATTGCGTCATTGGATGTACGTTTAGGTCATTTTCGTCCTCCCTAGGTTTATTCTTGTCCAATTAGGGTTTTTAAGCAATCTTGTGCATCCAATTGGTGTGTTTGTGTCATTGGACGAACATTTAGGTCATTTTTTTTCCTCCGTAGGCTTTTTCTTGTCCCATTAGGGTTTTTAATCAATCTTGTGCATCCAATATGTTTATTTAGGTCCTTTTGTTCCTCCCAAGGCTTATTCATGTCATATTAGGGTTTTTAACCAATCTTGTGCGTCCAATAAGTTCATTTGTGCCATTGGATGTACATTTACGTCATTTTGGTCCACCCTAGGCTTATTCTTGTCCAATTTGGGTTTTTAACCAATCTTGTGCATCCAATAGGTGTATTTGTGTCAATTGATGAACATTTAAGTCTTTTTCGTCCTCCCTAGCCTTTTTCTTGTCCAATTAGGGTTTTTAACCAATCATGTGCATCCAATAAGTTCAGTTGTGTCATTGGATGTACATTTAGGTCATTTTTGACCTCCCAAGGTTTATTCATGTCCAATTAGTGTATTTAAGCAATATTGTGCATCGAATAGGTGTGTTTGTGTCATTGGATGAACATTAAGGTCGTTTTCGTCATCCCTAGGCTTATCTTGCCCAATTAGGGTTTTTAACCAATCTTGTGCATCCAATAGGTGAGTTTGTGTCGTATGATGAGCATTTAAGTCTTTTTAGTCCTACCTAGTCTTATTCTTGTCCAATTTGAGTTTTTAACCAGTCTTCTGCATCCAATAAGTTCATTTGTGTCATTGGATGTACATTTAGGTCATTCTCGTCCTCCCTAGGTCTATTCTTGTCCAATTAGGTTTTTTAAGCATTCTTGTGCATCCAATAAGTGTGTTTGTGTCATTGGATGAACGTTTAGGTCATTTTCGTCTTCCCTAGGCTTATTCTTGTCCCATTAGGGTTTTTAACCAATCTTGTGCATCCAATAAGTTCATTTGTGTAATTGGATGTACATTTCCGTCATTTTCGTCCTCCCTAGGTTTATTCTTGTCCTATTAGGGTTTTTAAGCAATCTTGTGCATCCAATAGGGGTGTTTGTGTCATTGGATGAACATTTAGGTCATTTTGTTCCTCCCAAGGCTTATTCTTGTCCAATTATGGTTTTTAACCAATCTTGAGCGTCCAATAAGTTCATTTGTCTCATTGGATGATCATTTATGTCATTTTGGTCCTCCCTAGGATTATTCTTGTCCAATTACGGTTTTTAAGCAATCTTTTGCGTCCAATAAGCTCATTTGCGTCATTGGATGTACACTTAGGTCATTTTCGTCCTCCCTAGGTTTATTCTTGTCCAATTAGGGTTTTTAAGCATTCTTGTCCATTCAATAGGTGTATTTTAGTGATTGGATGATCATTTAGGTCATATTCGTCCTCCCTTGGCTTATTCTTGTCCAATTAGGGTTTTTAACCAATCTAGTGCATCCAATAGGTGTGTTTGTGTCAATTGATGATCATTTAGGTCATTTTCCTCCTCCCTAGGTTTATTCTTGTCCTATTTGGGTTTTTAAGCACTCTTGTACATCCAATATGGGTGTTTGTGTCATTGGATGAACATTTAAGTCATTTTGTTCCTCCCTAGGCTTATTCTTGTTCAATTAGGGTTTTTAAGCAATCTTGTGCATCAAATAAGTTCATTTCTGTCATTGGATGCACATTTAGGTCATTTTCGTCCTCCCTAGGTTTATTCTTGTCCAATTACGGTTTTTAAGCAATCTTTTGCGTCCAATAAGCTCATTTGCGTCATTGGATGTACAATAAGGTCATTTTTGTCCTCCCTAGGTTTATTCTTGTCCAATTAGGGTTTTTAAGCATTCTTGTCCATTCAATAGGTGTATTTTAGTGATTGGATGATCATTTAGGTCATATTCGTTCTCCCATGGCTTATTCTTGTCCAATTAGGGTTTTTAACCAATCTAGTGCATCCAATAGGTGTGTTTGTGTCAATTGATGATCATTTAGGTCATTTTCGTCCTGCCTAGGTTTATTCTTGTCCTATTAGGGTTTTTAAGCACTCGTGTGCATCCAATAGGGGTGTTTGTGTCATTGGATGAACATTTAGGTCATTTTGTTCCTCCCTAGGCTTATTCTTTTCCAATTAGGGTTTTTAAGCAATCTTGTGCATCCAATAAGTTCATTTCTGTCATTGGATGTACATTTAGGTCATTTTCGTCCTCCGTAGGTTTATTCTTGTCCAATTACGGTTTTTAAGAAATCTTTTGCGTCCAATAAGTTCATCTGCGTCATTGGATGTACATTTAGGTAATTTTCCCCCTCCCTAGGCATATTCTTGTCCAATTGGGGTTTCAAGCTATCTTGGGCATCCAATAAGTTCATTTGTGCATTCAATAGGTGTCTTTTAGTTATTGCATGAACGTTTAGGTCATTTTCGTCCTCCCTAGGCTTATTCTTGTCCAATTAGTGTTTTTATTCGATCTTGGGCATCCAATAGGTGTGTTTGTGTCAAGTGATGAACATTTAAGTCTTTTCCGTCCACCCTAGTCTTATTCTTGTCCAATTAGTGTTTTTAACCAATCTTGGGCATCCAATAAGTTCATTTGTGTCATTGGATGTACATTTAGGTCATTTTCGACCTCCCTAGGTTTTTTCTTGTCCAATTAGTGTTTTTAAGCAATCTTGTGCATCCAATAGGTGTGTTTGTGTCATTGGATGAACGTTTAGGCCATTTTCCTCCTCCCTAGGCTTATTCTTGTCCCATTAGGGTTTTTAACTAAACTAGTGCATCCAATAAGTTAATTTGTGTCATTGGATGTACATTTAGGTCATTGTCGTCCTCCCTAGGTTTGTTCTTGTCCAATTAGGGTTTTTAAGCAATCTTGTGCATCCAATAGGTGTGTTTGTGTCATTGGATCAACATTTAGGTCATTTTCGTCCTCCCTAGGCTTATTCTTGTCCAATTAGGTTTTTAACCAATCTTGTGCATCCATTAAGTTCATTTGTGTGATTGGATGTACATCTAGGTCATTTTCGTCCTCCCTAGGTTTATTCTTGTCCAATTAGTGTTTTTAAGCAATCTAGTGCATTCAATAAGTTCATTTGTGTCATTGGATGTACATTTAGGTCATTTTCATCCTCTCTAGGTTTATTCTTGTCCAATTAGGGTTTTTAACCAATCTTGAGTTTCCAATTAGTTCAGTTGTGTCATTGGATGTACATTTAGGTCATTTTCGACCTCCCTAGGTTTATTCTTGTCCAATTAGTGTTTTTAAGCAATCTTGTGCATCCAATAGGTGTGTTTGTGTCATTGGATGAACGTTTAGGCCATTTTCCTCCTCCCTAGGCTTATTCTTGTCCCATTAGGGTTTTTAACTAAACTTGCGCATCCATTATGTTCATTTATGCCATTGAATGTACATTTAGGTCATTTTCGTCCTCCCTAGTGTTACTCTTGTCTAATTATGGTTTTTAAGCAATCTTGTGCATCCAATAAGTTAACTTGTGTCATTGGATGTACATTGAGGTCATTGTCGTCCTCCCTTGAATTATTCTTGTCCAAATAGGGTTTTTAAGCAATCTTGTGCATCCAATAGGTGTGTTTGTGTCATTGGATCAACATTTAGGTCATTTTGTTCCTCCTAGGCTAATTCATGTCCAATTAGGATTTTAACCAATCATGTGCATCCAATAAGTTCATTTGCGTCGTTGGATGTACATTTACGTCATTTTCTTCCTCCTAGGTTTATTCTTGTCCAATTAATGTTTTTAAGCAATCTTGTGCATCCAATTGGTGTGTTTGTGTCATTGGATGAACATCTAGGTCATTTTCGTCCTCCCTAGGCTTATTCTTGTCCAATTAGGTTTTTAACCAATATTGTGCATCC
Organism: Cicer bijugum; assembly: GCA_037974875.1. NCBI lineage: Eukaryota > Viridiplantae > Streptophyta > Magnoliopsida > Fabales > Fabaceae > Cicer > Cicer bijugum. The sequence goes on along the minus strand of JBBPBT010000833.1, from coordinate 41,964 downwards.
ATTAAGTTCATTTGTGTGATTGGATGTACATTTAGGTCATTTTCTTCCTCCCAAGGTTTATTCTTGTCCAATTAGTGTTTTTAAGCAATCTAATGCATCTAATCAGTTCATTTGTATCATTGGATGTACATTTAGGTCATTTTCATCCTCTCTAGGTTTATTCTTGTCCAATTAAGGTTTTTAACCAATCTTGTGCATCCATTAAGTTCATTTGTGTGGTTGGATGTACATTTAGGTCATTTTCGTCCTCCATAGGTTTACTCTTGTCCAATTAGTGTTTTCAAGCAATCTAGTGCATCCAATAAGTTCATTTGTGTCATTGGATGTACATTTAGGTCATTTTCATCCTCTCTAGGTTTATTCTTGTCCAATTAGGGTTTTTAAGCAATGTTGTGCACCAAATAGATGTGTGGATGTGTCATTGGATGAACATTTAGGTCATTTTGTTCCTGCCTAGGCTTATTCTTGTCCAATTAGGGTTTTAACCAATCTTGTGCGTCCAATAAGTTCATTTGCGTCATTGGATGAACATTTAGGTTATTTTCGACCTCCCTAGGTTTATTCTTGTCCAATTAGGGTTTTTAAGCTTTCTTGTGCATCCAATAGGTGTGTTTGTGTCATTGGATGAACGTTTAGGCCATTTTCCTCCTCCCTAGGCTTATTCTTGTCCCATTAGGGTTTTTAACTAAACTTGTGCATCCATTAAGTTCATTTGTGCCATTGGATGTACATTTAGGTCATTTTCGTCCTCCCTAGGGTTACTCTTGTCCAATTTGGGTTTTTAAGCAATCTTGTGCATCCAATAAGTTAATTTGTGTCATTGGATATACATTTAGGTCATTATCGTCCTCTCTAGGTTTATTCTTGTCCAATTAGGGTTTTTAAGCAATCTTGGGCATCCAATAGGTGTGTTTGTGTCATTGGATCAACATTTAGGTCATTTTCGTCCTCCCTAGGTTTATTCTTGTCCAATTAGTGTTTTTTGTTGGTGTATATGACCTCTGATTTTCAGAAGACTTACACAGAATGATATCTAGTGTAACAAAGATGCACAGGGGATTATCAAATTCAATCATATTTCACACCAAATTGAATTACGGTCCCTAGTTAACAATTCAAATGAATGTCAAGCTATATGGATCAAGGAAGATATGGAGAAATGCATTAGACAAGTATGATTATTATGAATCCTGATTTACATGCAATTATTATCAAGACTCTCAATCAATGCTAGAAACGAAATAATTGCAGAATGTAAAACAAGATAAAGGAAAAGAAGAGATGAACGCAGGATTTTATACTGGTTCAGCCGTCTCGTGACGACCTACGTCCAGTCCTAAGATCCAACAAGATCTTAGCCTATCCAATAGAACTTCTTAGAATCAGTTTACAGATTATTACAGCGTGCCTCACACCAATCTTAAACTATTCTCCTTGTTCTAACTTTTCCCTTCCCTGAATTCCCAAGTTTAAATCCCATAAACTTGACCAAGAATTCAATCAAGCGTCTTCTTGTTGACAACCCTCAACCCCGAAGAACACCACCAGTAAAGACTGGATTTTCTCACAGTACCAAAGTAATTTGTTTACAGTATATGGTGTGCAGAAATTAAAAACAGATCAATTATACAAAGTTCTTGATCTTCATTCTTCTAAAAGCTTTCTTTCTCGATTCATTCTTTTTCAATCCTCATTGATCATCAACATTGATTGTTCATGGCTGAAAAAGATGTTTAACGTAATTTCAGTTGAGAAAGATATTGTGGTAAAAGATTGTTATCATCAGATGTGTAAAATGTGTATGTGTATCTTGTCATATATTCTCTAAGAAGAAAGTTGTGAAAGCAGTTTATATAGTTTCTGAAAAAACAACGTATGAATCGATTTGGCTAATCGATTCATTAAGGTTATAAAACATACTAATCGATATAACCAATCGATTTCGCGTATCTTGTTTTTCTTGAATCTTGAAACTGCTTACACTAATCGATTTAACGAATCGATTATTTTAACTGAGTTCTTCAGACTTGGATAACTGTACTTAATTGAATCGATGTGCATAATCGATTTGGCGTGTTTTGTTCCAACAACGAGATCAAAACAATCGATGTACTAGATCGATTAAACCAATACAGTCATCTCTGTTTCTAAAACATTTTGCATCAATCGATTTAGTCAATCGATTTCACTGGTTCCAGGGACACAGTGTTTTTTCACAAATCGATTTGCCTAACCGATTGTAAACTCAAGTCTGAAGCTTATTTCAACTGTTGGCTCATTCAATCGATTTACCACGTCGATTGATGCCAAACTTAATTCAACTGAAGTAAAATAGTTGATAGTACTAATCGATACTGTATGTTCCAGACCAAGTTTATTTCAAAACTTATTTTAGTCAATCGATTGGCCAAATCGATTTAGTAGTCATTGGTTTGGCTCTGGGACATTCACTCTCGATTGTGCTAATCGATGTAGATATACAAAAAAAAGAAGTAATAGGATTAATCGATTTGCCAAATCGATTAGCTTGCAAGGCATGCTTCTGACTTGCGCATTTTTCAATCCAGTGAAAGTGCTAATCGCTTTGTCTAATCGATGTATGCTATCAGGTTAGTCCTTGTGATTTGCATAGGCGATGTGCCATATCGATTTGTATCAAACTATCTCTCTGACTTGCACAATTTATTTGCTAAAAAGTGTACCAATCGATTGGTCAAATCGATGGATAACCTGTTTGATTTTTCATAGATCGTGCAAATCGATTTGGCCTGTCGATTGATTATTCACAGACTGAATAAAAACATTCAACCCTGTTACAGAATCGATTGGAACAATGGATTTGCTTATGAATCTGCATGCTTTTGTTGATTTCTTGAGTTCCAAGCAATTGTCTAAAGATTGTAGGATTGAGTTGATGTTCCTGAAATTTTTCTCAATTCATAATGTCAGATTTATTTCAAGATGTATGTTTGTCAATAATATCAAAAACAACCAAATGTCTTACAATCTCCCCCTTTTTGATTTAAGTGACAAACATGCAATTTTAACTTGAGAAACATTTTAAATGGAAGCAAATTAATAATAACAGTCTAGTAAAGCTCCCCGTAAATATGAGTATCATTCTTTACGAGGGTTGGAGCTAACATGAACCTGCTACCTGTATCAGAACTTCATGCTACTAGTATCACAAGTGTTAGAAAGTGTCAAAGCATGTTAAAAACAGTCAGAGCATATAAAAAAATAAAAAAATCCTGGTGCAAGTTAAAAATTTCTCTCCCCCTTTGTCAATTAAGTCAAAAAGAGGTAAAGGAGATAATAATCAGAAGGTTGCTCCCCCTGAGTTGGTAGCAAACCTGAAAAACTGAAATGCTGCTAAAATTGAAACTTTACGAGATTAGTGACAAGAGCAGAAAATTCAGTATTAACTTAAAACAAATATATCAGTTCAAATAGCAGAAACTTGATTATGGCATGCACTTGAAATATGCAAAATAAAATGAAACAGGCACAATAAGATCAATAAACTTGTTCAAACAATTCATTCAACAAAAAGGATTGATACAATCAACTGAAATATTACAAGGAATAGAGCAACACAGAAAACAAAACAGCCAAGAAAGACAAAAACCTAAACATCTAAAGCTTGCTGGTCCTCATTATTAACTGGGGATGAGGCTGAGACCGCTGTATTACCCTCAGCTGGTGTCTCCTCATCATGAGTTGCAGCAACCTCTACTTGCGTCGGAGTCGGTTCTTCGGCTGCTTGTCTTCCGATTTCAGCAACATCACTGAAGGACAATTTAATGCCCAAATGTTCCTGAATTGAAGCTATGTCTTGTGCCATCTGTTGTTCATCCGATTGTACCTTCTGGATAGCAGCATCCATCCTTTCATTCAAAGCCACCATTCTTTCACTCAATGCCTCCATCTTAGCATTGTGAGTCATTTGAGCTGCCACAAACTCAAGCAGTTTAGAGAGTACCTCAGACCCTGCTGGAGCTGACTCAGCAGCTGGTAGTTCAACACTCTGTTGGGTTGGTTCAGCAATGGTTTGAGGTCGGCTCCAAACTCCGTTGACCTTGCGCAGCTGCATTTGGTTCACGATGGATTCACCAAATGTCAGAATAGTTTTGGACAAATCTTCACCCTTCACAACTACCTTGAAGTGAGTGAGGATCTTAGTAATTAGCTGTGGATACGGAAGCACCATTTTCCCTTGTGCTGCTTCCTACATGTGCCTAAGCACGATCCATGCCCAACTCATCTTGAGCTGTTTGCAAAGACCCCACAGTAATACAATGTCCAATCCCTGGACAATAGCATGATTACCAAAACGTGGAACGAGCATTGTGGTGAGTGCATACATCAGCATCCGATGCTGAACCTTCATTTGGCTGATGGGAAGTGAAACTGATTCCACAAAACCTTCGACCATCATGTCCTGCACAGCATCTTGTCTCACCAGAGACTCTTCCAACCCTTCATTAGTATCGTCCGCTATAGTGCTGTCGTCCACTGAGTTGCCGTGGTAGGGAAGTCCCGACAAACTTGAGAACTCCGCAAAAGTCATTGAGATCTTCTTCCCTTTTACTGTTGCCTTGAATCCTGCATCCGTCATTTTGAATGTGGCATAGAATGCCCTCATCATGATTGGATAAGTATCAAGAGAACAAGACAAGAGAACCTCCAAACCATGAAACCTGAGATGGTTTTGAAAAGTAAAGCCATCATTATCGAAATAGTTGAAGTCCAATAAATGAGCTTCGTGTATTTTCCTCTTGATGAAGGCTGGAGGAAGCTTGAATTCCTCAGCTGTCTTGCTTTGCTGATTGGGGGTTTTCTGTTGTGTAGTAGATTTACCCTAAGGTGTGGTCTTCTTCTGTGGAGTTGAAGAAGTACTCTTTTTCTTTTTCTTCTTCTGCGATGCATCCTTCATCGCATCAGCCATCAATTTTTCAGTTGGATGCTCCTTTCTTTTCTTCGTCTTTCCTTGATCCACTGCAATACTTTTACCTTTGTCTAGTGCAGCGATCTTGTGTGTTGGAATAGGTACACGTTTAGAAAGAGTAGGTGGAGGTGATGGAGTGCCTGAAGAAGATGAAGTTGAAGGAGTAGAGGGAGAGGTTCGTTTAACTCTAGCCATTTGGATTGATCTAAGATGAAATCTATAGTTGTAATAGTAAGATCACAGTTGGAATGAGTCAAAACAGAGGGAAAATATGAATTTTGCAGAGGTTAGGATGAATGAGCAATGAGAAATCGATGTTAGGGTTCGATAGTAACTGTTCTTTTTATACTGCTAGGTACGCCAATCGATTAGCCCAATCGATGTAGTTACCGTTGCTTGGGAAGATCAAAAGACGAGTGTGTAACGGCTAGTAACAATCCGTAATGGTAATAACTTTAGTAGATTACCCAAATTGATGTCCATAGTTACCTAATCGATGTCCCAAATCGATTTCGTATCAGTTCAGAAACCTCAAATAACAGATCAGACAGGAATCCATCTCAGCATCGATTATCCAAATCGTTTATTTTGAATGAAGAATTCAAACATCTTTAAAATAAGCGCTTGTCCAAATCGATTTCGAGGCAGAGTCAAAAACAATTCCTTAACTTTGAAGTCTGGGTCTTAAATAATCGAATGTCCGTATCGATTCTTTAAACATAACAACATGAAGTCAATCGAATTCCATAGTCGATTGGACTTGGAATGTAAGAACAACTGAATCTTCCTGAAATTGTCAAATCGATTGTCCAAATCGATTTCGTGTGAAAAACTTGAGAAAATAGACATATTATGAGTCATGTCGACTACGGCAATCGATTCTATAAAGATACTTTCCTGTGTATCCACAAGATAGTCGATGTACCCAGTCGATTAGACTCATAACACAGATCTGACTAGGATCTATTATGCCCAGTTTCATCCTGATGTACTGGAAGCTATCCTTTGGCAGAGCTTTAGTGAAGATGTCTGCTAACTGTTGAGTTGTGTTGATGTACTCTAACTTGATGTTCCCACTCTAGAACTGATCTCGGATGAAATGATGCCGAATCTCGATGTGCTTGGTCCGGGAATGCATGACAGGATTCTTAGTGATACTGATCGCACTTGTGTTGTCGCACAAGATGGGAACAATTCCTAAGTCTACACCAAAATCTAGCAAATGCTGTTTCATCCACATGATCTGGGCACAGCAACTGCCGGCTGCAATGTACTCAGCTTCAGTTGTTGACAAAGCAATACTGGTTGGTTTCTTGCTGAACCAGAATACAAGTGAATTACCTAGCAAATGACAAGTACCTGAGGTACTCTTCCTATCTAGTTTGCATCCCGCAAAATCTGAATCCGAATAGCCCACCAAAGAACAAGTTGATCCCTTTGGATTCCCCAATCCAAGGCTCCTAGTCCCAACTAAATACCAGAAAATCCTCTTAACAGCACTAAGGTGAGACTCTTTAGGGTTGGATTGGTATCTCGCACACATGCAAACACTTAACATAATATCAGGCATGCTTGCTGTGAGATACAACAGGGATCCGCTGGTTTTCCTAATTCATCTCTATCTAGAATATTTCCTTGGCTCATTAGAGTATCTATGGACTTGAGATTATTAAAACCAAACTTTTTAACAAATCAGTGCAATATTTTGTTTGACTAATGAAGATACCTTGCTTAGATTGGTTAATTTGAAATCCCAAAAAGTATGACAGTTCACCCATCATAGACATTTCAAATTGACTTTTCATTAGATTTCCAAAATTTTTGCACAATTGTCATTTGTTGATCCAAAGACTATGTCATCGACATAAATTTGGACCAGCAAGATATCTTTCCCACTAGTTAGAATGAAAAGAGTTTCATCCACATTTCCTCTTAAAAAGTTTTGTTGAATGAGGAAATTGCTTAGCTTTTCATACCAAGCTCTTGGAGCTTGTTTCAAACCATAAAGGGCCTTTTTTAGCTTAAACACATGGTTAGGAAATTCTGAATTCTCAAATCCAGGTGTTTGGCTAACATACACCTCTTCATGAATGTCACCATTTAAAAAAGCACTTTTAACATCCATTTGGAATAGTCTAAAGTCCATGATACTAGCATAAGCCATGAGTATCCTAATAGCCTCTAATCTTGCTACAGGGGCGTAGGTTTCGTCGAAGTCTATGCCCTCCTCTTGGTGGTACCCTTTGGCCACTAGCCTAGGTTTATTCTAGTTATGACACCAGGCTCATCTAGCTTGTTCCTAAAAACCCACCTAGTTCCTATGATGTGATGGTGTTCTGGTTTAGGTACTATCTCCCACACCTTGTTCCTCTCAAATTGGTTCAGTTCTTCTTGCATAGCAAGTATCCACTCACTATCTAGTAAGGCTTCCGTAATGTTCTTAGGTTAAATCTGAGATACAAAGGCTGTAAGGTTGCAAAAGTGTCTAAGGTTCCTTCTAGTTGCCACTCCTTTTGAGATGTCACCTATGATGTTATCTATGGGATGGTTTCTATTGAACTTCCACTCCTTAGGTAACTCATCAAATCTAATGGGTTCAACACAGTCACTGTTTGTTGGAGGTGTAGGTTCCTTTGGATCTAAAGGTTTAGATTCTATAACTTCATCTAAAGAAGCATCAACAATAGAAGGAGTATTGTTCAAGTTTTCTTTAAAAAGTTCATCGAATTTCACATGAACTGATTCTTCTATTGTCTTTGTTCTCTTGTTATAGATTCTATAGGCTTTGCTGGTTTGGGAATACCCTAGAAAGATACCCTCATCCGCCTTGGGATCAAACTTGCCTAGGTGTTCTTTCCCATTATTCAAAACAAAGCACTTGCAACCAAACACTCTAAAATAGGAAATATTAGGCTTTCTACCCATGAACAACTCATAAGGAGTTTTCTTAAGTATTGGCCTATTCAAAACCTGATGACAACATGTGTGGCAGTGTTAATTGCATCAGCCCAGAAATACTTGGGAGTATTTGAATCTTTCCGCATGGTCCTAGCTAACTCCTCTAGGGACCTATTCTTCCTCTCTACAACACCATTTTGTTGTGGTGTTCTAGGGGCAGAATACATGTGATGAATGCCATTTTCTTCACAAAAAGTGTCAAAAGAATTATTTTGGAATTCACCTCCATGATCACTTTTGATAGACAAAATTTTCTAACTTGTTTCATTTTGAACCAAGTTTGCAAACTTTTTGAAAACAGAAAATGTGTCACTTTTATGAGTTAGAAAATAAGTCCAAGTAAATCTAGAATAGTCATCAATTAACACAAATCCATACAGGTTTCCACCAAAGCTTTTCACTAGGGATAGTCCAAACAAATCCATGTGGATAAGTTGTAAAACCCTATTGGTTTTGACTATATCTTTTGGGGGAAAAGAAGACTTAACAAGCTTACTTTTCTCACAAGCATCACACAACCTATCCTTAGAAAACTTTCTATTGGGAAGACCTATGACTAACTGCTTACTAACAAGTCTATTCAAGTGATCAATATGAATGTGTGCAATGCGTTTATGCCATAACCATGTTTCATCAGCATTTGATAATAAGCAACAAACAGAATTAGCAGGCATAGCAGTCAAATCTAGCATATAGATGTTATTAACTTTATCTCCTACTAATTTCATACTCTTATCATGCTTGTTTTCAATTGTGCAAGAAAGTGGTGAAAAGCTTACTTGAAAACCATTGTCACATAGCTGACTTATACTCAGAAGGTTATGCTTCAGCCCTTCCATATATAAGACATTTTTAATTATTGCAGTTGATTCGCTGCCAATGTTACCTTCACCGCAGATCTTGCCTTTGTTATTATAGTCGTACTTTACAAATCCACCTTCTTTTAAATTCAGGGACATAAACATTGACTTGTCCCCTATCATGTGCTTTGAGCATCCACTATCAAGATACCATTGATGTTTAGTGGATCTCAAGTATACCTGTAATAAAATCAGAATTTTGATGTAGGTCCCCAATTTAAATTGGGTCCTGGGGGGTCAGTTTTAACATCTTTTGTCTTAATTTTTCAAATCTGTTTGCATCCTCTATTTGCAAGTCTTTTGAATATGCAATTGTAAACAAAATGACCTTTTCTACAACAAAAATGACCAGTAACAACAGAGGATGCATATTGTTTTGGTTTGACAAAGACATTATGCAAATGGCTAGGTTTCACAAAATTCAGGTTATGCTTAACATTACCATATCCTATGCCATGTTTAGTCTTTTTCTGATAAGTATGCATATTCTGTTTAAAACCAAGTCCAGATTTTATATTGACATTTCTCTGGTTGCTAAGAATATCATTTAATTTATCCTTGCTACTAGAGAATTTCAATAAATCTGATTTCAATGATGCAACAGAATTTTCATGTTTAATGCATTTGGCAGATTTATCATGTGAGTCCTTTTTCAAATGTTCACACAAGTCCTTAATCCTCTTATAATCAGTTTTCATTTGATCATGCAATATGCATTGTTGTTCAAGCATTTTCTTAGTGCTAACTAACTGCTTAACAGATTTAACATCTTCATCATGCAGTTCATTAAATGCATCTTGTTGTTCATCAAAAGAAGGATTATATGGAGAACTTACCTCACTTTCTGATTCAGAATCCGTATTAGCCATGAGACACATATTTGCTTCTTCAGTTTCTGAAGATGTGGAGGATTCTTCATTATCGTTCCATGCAATATAAGCATTTTTGTTTTTCTGAGCTGGCTCCTTGACTTTGGTCTTAGAATTTATGTTTTTGTTCTGCAGCTTGTAACAATCAGCCTTGATATGACCAGTTTTTCCACACTCATAGCATGTGATTGTCTTACTGTCGTTGTTCTTTGAGCTGGATTGTTTTCTGAATTTGTTGTCTTTCTTTTTCAGAAATTTCTTAAACTTTTTGACAAGTAGTCCAAGTTCAAGTTCCTCATCATCTTCACTGCTTGATTCATCTGAGCTGCTCTCATGTTCAGATTTGGACTGCTGTGTTTGAGCCTTCAACGACAACCCTTTACGTTTTCTGTCACCTTGCTCAGCTTCATTGAGTCTATCCAGTTCCATTTCATGCTCCCTCAGTTTGCCAAACAATGTAGCTATTGTCATGCTTGCTAGATCTTTAGATACTGCAATGGCAGTGATTTTTGGCTGCCATTCCCTGGTCAAGCACCTCATTACATTTCCAATTTGTTGATCATTGTCTATTTCTTTCCCTAAGGCATTCAGGTTGTTGACTATATGCGTAAACCGGGTCTGCATGTCATTCACTGATTCTTCTTTCTTCATGCTAAACAGTTCGTATTCGTGCATGAGGGTGTTTATCTGAGCTCTCTTTACGTCTGTGGTACCTTCATGCGTCTACTGAAGTGTATCCCACATCTGTTTTGCTGTCTTGCAATTTGAGACTCTAAAGAATTCATCAGGTTTTGAAGCAATCTTGTGAATCCAATTGGTGTGTTTGTGTCATTGGACTATCATTTAGGTCATTTTGATCTTCCTTAGGCTTATTCTTGTCCTATTAGGATTTTTAACCAATCTTGTGCGTCCAATAACATCATTTGTGTGATTGGATGCACATTTATGTCATTTTGGTCCTCCCTAGGCTTATTCTTGTCCAATTAGGGTTTTTAACCAATCTTGTGCATCCAATAAGTTCCTTTGTTTCGTTGGATGAACATTTAGGTCATTTTCGTCCTCCCTAGGCTTGTTCTTGTCCAATTAGTGTTTTTAACCAATCTTGTGCACCCAATAGGTGTGTTTGTGTCATTTGATGAACATATAATTCTTTTTCTTCCTCCCTAGTCGTATTCTTGTCCAATTAGAGTTTTTAACCAATCTTTTGCATTCAATAAGTTCATTTGAGTCATTGGATGTACATTTAGGACATGTTCATCATCCCTAGGTTTATTCATGTCCAATTAGGGTTTTTAAGCATTCTTGTGCGTCCAATATTTGTGTTTGTGTCATTGGATGAATGTTTAGGTCATTTTCGTCCTCCCTATGCTTATTCTTGTCCAATTAGGGTTTTTAACCAATCTTGTGCATACAATAAGTGCATTTGTGTAATTGGATTTACATTTACGTCATTTTCGTCCTCCCTAGGTTTATTCTTGTCCTATTAGGGTTTTTAAGCAATCTTGTGCATCCAATATGGGAGTTTATTTCATTGGATGATCATTTAGGTCATTTTGTTCCTCCCTAGGCTTATTCTTGTACAATTTGGGTTTTTAACCAATCTTGTGCATCCAATAAGTTCATTTGCGTCATTGGATGATCATTTAGGTCATTTTGGTCCCCTCTAGGCTTATTCTTGTCCTATTAGGGTTTTTAACCAATCTTGTGCGTCCAATAACTTCATTTGTCTCATTGGATGATCATTTAAGTCAATTTGGTCCTCCCTAGGCTTATTCTTGTCCTAATAGGGTTTTTAAGCAATCTTGTGCATCCAATAAGTTCATTTCTGTCATTGGTTGTACATTTAGGTCACTTTCGTCCTCCCTAGGTTTATTCTTGTCTAATTAGGGTTTTTAAACAATCTTGTGCATCCAATAAGCTCATTTGCATCATTGGATGTACATTTAGGTTATTTTCGTCCTCCCTAGGTTTATTCTTGTCCAATTAGGGTTTTTAAGCATTCTTGTGCATTCAATAGGTGTCTTTTAGTCATTGGATGAGCATTTAGGTCATATTCGTCCTCCCATGGCTTATTCTTGTCCAATTGGGGTTTTTAACCAATCTTGTGCATCCAATACGTGTGTTTGTGTCAATTGATGAACATTTAATTCTTTTTCGTCCTCCCTAGTCTTATTCTTGTCCAATTAGGATTTTTAACCAATCTGGTGCATCCATTAAGTTCATTTGTGTCATTGGATGTACATTTAGGTCATTTTCGTCCTCCCTAGGTTTATTCTTGTCTAATTAGGGTTTTTAAGCAATCTTGTGCGTCCAATAAGTTCATTTGTGTCATTGGATGTACATTTAGGTCATTTTCATCCTCCCAAGGTTTATTCTAGTCCAATAAGGATTTTTAAGCAATCTTGTGCATCCAATAGGTGTGTTCGTGTCATTGGATGAACATTTAGGTCATTTTGTTCCTCCCTATGCTTATTCTTGTCCAATTAGGGTTCTTAACCAATCTTGTGCATCCAATAAGTTCATCTGCGTCATTGGATGTACATTTAAGTCATTTTCTTCCTCCCTAGGTTTATTCATGTCCAATTAGAGTTTTTAAGCAATCTTGTGCATCCTATAGGTGTGTTTTAGTCATTGGATGAACATTTAGGTCATTTTGTTCCTCCCTTTGCTTATTCTTGTCCAATTAGGGTTTTTAACCAATCTTGTACCTCCAATAAGTTAATTTGTGTCATTGGATGTACATTTAGGTCATTTTCGTCCTCCCTAGGTTTATTCTTGTCCAATTAGGGTTTTTAAGCAATCTTGTGCATCCAATAAGTGTGTTTGTGTCATTGAATGATCACTTAGGTCATTGTGGTCCTCCCTAGGCTTATTCTTGTCCTATAAGGGTTTTTAACCAATCATGTGCGTCCAATAAGTTCATTTGTGTCATTGGATGTACATTTAGTTCATTTCCGTCCTCCCTAGGTTTATTCTTGTCCAATTAGGGTTTTTAAGCAATCTTGTGCATCCAATAGGTGTGTTTGTGTCATTGGATGAACATTTAGGTCATTTTGTTCCTCCCTAGGCTTTTTCTAGTCCAATTAGGGTTTTTAACCAATCTTTTGCGTCCAATAAGTTCATTTGTGTCATTGGATGTACATTTAGGTCATTTCCGTCCTCCCTAGGTTTATTCTTGTCCAATTAGGATTTTTAAGCAATCTTGTGCATCCAATAGGTCTGTTTGGGTCATTGGATGAACATTTAGGTCATTTTGTTCCTCCATAGGCTTTCTCTGGTCCAATTAGGGTTTTTAACCAATTTTGTGCATCCAATAAGTTCATTTGTGTTATTGGACGATCATATAGGTCATTTTCTTCCTCCCTAGGTTTTTTCTTGACCAATTAGGGTTTTTGAGCAATCTTTGGCATCCAATAGGTGTGTTTGAGTCATTGGATGAACATTTAGGTCATTTTCTTCCACCCTAGGCTTTTTCCTGTCCAATTAGAGTTTTTAACCAATCTTGTGCGTCCAATAAGTTCATTTGTGTCATTGGACGTACATTTAGGTCATTTCTGTCCTCCCTAGGTTTATTTTTGTCCAATTAGGGTTTTTAAGCAATCTTGTGCATCCAATCGGTGTGTTTGTGTCATTGGATGAACATTTAGGTCATTTTGTTCCTCCCTAGGCTTTTTCTTGTCCATTTAGGGTTTTTAAGCAATCTTGTGCATCCAATAAGTTCATTTGCTTCATTGGATGTACATTTAGGTCATTTTCGTCCTCCATAGGTTTTTTCTTGACCAATTAGGGTTTTTAAGCAATCTTTGGCATCCAATAGGTGTGTTTGAGTCATTGGCTGAACATTTAGGTCATTTTCTTTCTCCCTAGGCTTATTCTTGTCCTATTAGGGTTTTTAACCAATCTTGTGCGTCCAATAAGTTCATTTGTGTCATTGGATGTACATTTAGGTCGTTTTCGTCCTCCCTAGGCTTATCTTGTCAAATTAGGGTTTTTAACCAATCTTGTGCAACCAATAGGTGTGTTTGTGTCATTTGATAAGTCTTTTTCGTCCTCCCTAGTGTTATTCTTGTCCAATTAAAGTTTTTAACCAATCTTGTGCATCCAATATGTTCATTTGAGTCATTGGATGTACATTTAGGTCATTTTCGTCCTCCCTATGTTTATTCTTGTCCAATTTGTGTTTTTAAGCAATCTTGTGCATCCAATAGGTGTGTTTGTGTCATTGGATGAACGTTTAGGTCATTTTGTTCCGCCCTTGGCTGATTCTTGTCCAATTTGGGTTTTTAACAAATATTGTGCATCCAATAAGTTCATTTGTGTCATTTGATGCACATTTAGGTCATTTTCGTCCTCCCTAGCCTTATTGTTGTCCAATTAGGGTTTTTAACCAATGTTGTGCATCCAATAGGTGTGTTTGTGTCATTGGATGAACGTTTAGGTCATTTTTGTCCTCCCTAGGCTTATTCTTGTCCAATTAAGGTTTTTAACCAATCTTGTGCATGCAATAGGTTTGTTTGTGTCATTTGATGTACATTTACGTCATTTTCGTCCTCCCTAGGCTTATTCTTGTCCAATTATGGTTTTTAACCAATCTTTTGCATCCAAAAGGTTTGTTTGTGTCATTTGATGAACATTTAGGTCTTTTTCGTCCTTCCCAGTCTTATTGTTGTCCAATTAAGATTTTTAACCAATCTTGTGCATCCAATAAGATGTTCATCCAATGACACAAATGAACTTATTGGATGCACAAGATTGGTTAAAAACCCTAATTGGACAAGAATAAGCCTATCGAGGAAGAAATTGACCTAAATGTTCATCCAATGACACAAATGAACCTATTGGATGCACAAGATTGGTTAAAAACCATAATTGGACAAGAATAAGCCTAAGGAGGACGAAAATGACCTAAATGTACATCCAATGGCTCAACTGAACTTATTGGATGCACAAGATTGGTTAAAAACCCTAATTGGACAAGAAAAAGCCTAAGGAGGACGAAAATGACTTAAACGTTCATCCAATAACACAAACACACCTATTGGATGCACAACATTGGTTAAAAACCCTAATTGGACAAGAATAATCCTAGGGAGGACGAAAACGACTTTAACGTTCATCCAATGGCACAAACACACTTATTGGATGCACAAGATTGCTTGAAAAACCTAATTGGACAAGAATAAACCTAGGGAGGACGAAAATGAAATAAATGTAGATCCAATGACACAAATGAACTTATTGGATGCACAATATTGGTTAAAAACCCTAATTGGACAAGAACAATACTAGGGAGGAACAAAATGACTTAAACGTTCATCCAATGACACAAGCACACCAATTGGATGCACATGATTGCTTAAAAACCGTAATTGGACAAGAATAAGCCTAGGGAGGACGAAAATGACCTAAACGTTCATCCAATGACACAGACACACCTATTGGATGCACAAGATTGGTTAAAAACCCTAATTGGACAACAATAAGGCTAGGGAGGACGAAAATGACCTAAATGTGCACCGAATGACACAAATGAACTTATTGGATGCACAATATTGGTTAAAAACCCAAATTGAACAAGAACAAGACTTGGGAGGAACAAAATGACCTAAACGTTCATCCAATGACACAAGCACACCTATTGGATGCACAAGATTGCTTCAAAACACTAATTGTTCAAGAATAACCCTAGGGAGGACGAAAATGACCTAAATGTACATCCAATGACACAAATGAACTTATTGGATGCACAAGATTGGTTAAAAACCCTAATTGGACAAGAATAAGCCTATCGAGTAGGAAATTGACCTAAATGTTCATCCAATGACACAAATGAACCTATTGGATGCACAAGATTGGTTAAAAACCATAATTGGACAAGAATAAGCCTAAGGGGGACAAAAATGACCTAAATGTACATCCAATGGCACAAATGAACTTATTGGATGCACAAGATTGGTTAAAAACCCTAATTGGAATAGAATAAGCCTAAGGAGGACGAAAATGACCTAAATGTACATCAAATGACACAGATGAACTTATTGGATGCACAAGATTGGTTAAAAACCCTAATTGGACAACAATAAGACTAGGAAGGACGAAAAAGACCTAAATGTTCATCAAATAACACAAACAAACCTTTTGAATGCACAAGATTGGTTACAAACCCTAATTGGACAAGAATAAGCCTAGGGAGGACGAAAATGACGTAAATGTACATCAAATGACACAAACAAACCTATTGGATGCACAAGATTGGTTAAAAACCTTAATTGGACAAGAATAAGCCTGGGGAGGACGAAAATGACCTAAACGTTCATCCAATGACACAAACACACCTATTGGATGCACAGGATAGGTTAAAAACCCTAATAGGACAACAATAAGGCTAGGGAGGACGAAAATGACTTAAATGTACTTCAAATGACACAAATGAACTTATTCGAAGCACAAGATTGGTTAAATACCCTAATTGGACAAGAATAAGCCTAGGGAGGAAAAAAATGCCCTAAATGTTCATCCAATGATACAAACACACCTTTTGGATGCACAAGATGGCTTCAAAACCCAAATTGTTCAAGAATAACCATATGGAGGACGAAAATGACCTAAATGTACTTCCAATGACACAAACGAACTTATTGGATGCACAATATTGGTTAAAAACCCAAATTGAACAAGAATAAGACTTGGGAGGAACAAAATGACCTAAACGTTCGTCCAATGACACAAACACACCTATTGGATGCACAAAATAGCTTCAAAACACTAATTGCTCAAGAATAACCCTAGGGAGGACGAAAATGACCTAAATATAAATCCAATGACACAAATGAACTGATTGGAAGCACAAGATTGGTTAAAAACCCTAATTGGACAAGAATAAGCATATTGAGGAAGAAACTGACCTAAATGTTCATCCAATGACACAAATGAACCTATTGGATGCACAAGATTGGTTAAAAACCTAATTGGACAAGAATAATCCTAGGGAGGACGAAAACGACTTAAACGTTCATCCAATGGCACAAACACACTTATTGGATGCACAAGATTGCTTAAAAAACCAAATTGGACAAGAATAAACCTATGGAGGACGAAAATGAAATAAATGTACATCCAATGACACTAATGAACTTATTGGATGCACAATATTGGTTAAAAACCCTAATTGGACAAGAATAATACTAGGGAGGAACAAAATGACCTAATCGTTCATCCAATGACACAAACACACCTATTGGATGCACAAGATTGCTTCGAAACCCAAATTGTTCAAGAATAACCATATGGAGGACGAAAATGACCTAAATGTATATCCAATGACACAAACGAACTTATTGGATGCACAAGATTGGTTAAAAACCCTAATTGGACAAGAATAAGCCTATCGAGGAAGAAATTGACCTAAATGTTCATCCAATGACACAAATGAACCTATTGGATACACAAGATTGGTTAAAAACCCTAATTGGACAAGAATAAGCCTAAGGAGGACGAAAATGACCTAAACGTTCATCCAATAACACAAACACACCTATTGGATGCACAAGATTGGTTAAAAACCCTAATTGGACAAGAATAATCCTAGGGAGGACGAAAACGACTTAAACGTTCATCCAATGGCACAAACACACTTATTGGATGCACAAGATTGCTTAAAAAACCTAATTGGACAAGAATAAACCTAGGCAGGACGAAAATGAAATAAATGTACATCCAATGACACAAATGAACTTATTGGATGCACAATATTGGTTGAAAACCCTAATTGGACAAGAATAATACTAGGGAGGAACAAAATGACCTAAACGTTCATCCAATGACACAAACACACCTATTGAATGCACAAGATTACTTAAAAACCCTAGTTGGACAAGAATAAACCTAGGGAGGACGAAAATGACCTAAATGTACATCAAATGACACAAATGAACTTATTGGATGCACAAGATTGGTTAAAAACCCTAATTGGACAACAATAAGACTGGGAAGGACGAAAAAGACCTAAATGTTCATCAAATGACACAAACAAACCTTTTGGATGCAAAAGATTGGTTAAAAACCATAATTGGAGAAGAATAAGCCTAGGGAGGACGAAAATGACGTAAATGTACATCAAATGACACAAACAAACCTATTGCATGCACAAGATTGGTTAAAAACCTTAATTGGACAAGAATAAGCCTAGGGAGGACGAAAATGACCTAAACGTTCATCCAATGACACAAACACACCTATTGGATGCACAAGATTGGTTAAAAACCCTAATTGGACAACAATAAGGCTAGGGAGGACGAAAATGACCTAAATGTGCATCAAATGACACAAATGAACTTATTGGACGCACAATATTGGTTAAAAACCCAAATTGAACAAGAGTAAGACTTGGGAGGAACAAAATGACCTAAACGTTCATCCAATGACACAAGCACACCTATTGGATGCACAAGATTGCTTCAAAACACTAATTGTTCAAGAATAACCCTAGGGAGGACGAAAATGACCTAAATGTACATCCAATGACACAAATGAACTTATTGGATGCACAAGATTGGTTAAAAACCCTAATTGGACAAGAATAAGCCTATCGAGTAGGAAATTGACCTAAATGTTCATCCAATGACACAAATGAACCTATTGGATGCACAAGATTGGTTAAAAACCATAATTGGACAAGAATAAGCCTAAGGGGGACAAAAATGACCTAAATGTACATCCAATGGCACAAATGAACTTATTGGATGCACAAGATTGGTTAAAAACCCTAATTGGAATAGAATAAGCCTAAGGAGGACGAAAATGACCTAAATGTACATCAAATGACACAGATGAACTTATTGGATGCACAAGATTGGTTAAAAACCCTAATTGGACAACAATAAGACTAGGAAGGACGAAAAAGACCTAAATGTTCATCAAATAACACAAACAAACCTTTTGAATGCACAAGATTGGTTACAAACCCTAATTGGACAAGAATAAGCCTAGGGAGGACGAAAATGACGTAAATGTACATCAAATGACACAAACAAACCTATTGGATGCACAAGATTGGTTAAAAACCTTAATTGGACAAGAATAAGCCTAGGGAGGACGAAAATGACCTAAACATTCATCCAATGACACAAACACACCTATTGGATGCACATGATAGGTTAAAAACCCTAATTGGACAACAATAAGGATAGGGAGGACGAAAATGACTTAAATGTACCTCAAATGACACAAATGAACTTATTCGATGCACAAGATTGGTTAAATACCCTAATTGGACAAGAATAAGCCTAGGGAGGAAAAAAATGCCCTAAACGTTGATCCAATAACACAAACTCACCTATTGGATGCACAAGATTGCTTCAAAACCCATATTGTTCAAGAATAACCATATGGAGGACGAAAATGACCTAAATGTACATCCAATGACACAAACGAACTTATTGGATGCACAAGATTTGTTAAAAACCCTAATTGGACAAGAATAAGCTTATCGAGGAAGAAATTGACCTAAATGTTCATCCAATGACACAAATGAACCTATTGGATGCACAAGATTGGTTAAAAACCCTAATTGGACAAGAATAAGCCTAAGGAGGACGAAAATGAACTAAACGTTCATCCAATAACACAAACACACCTATTGGATGCACAAGATTGGTTAAAAACCCTAATTGGACAAGAATAATCCTAGGGAGGACGAAAACGACTTAAACGTTCATCCAATGGCACAAACACACTTATTGGATGCACAAGATTGCTTAAAAAACCTAATTGGACAAGAATAAACCTAGGGAGGACGAAAATGAAATAAATGTACATCCAATGACACAAATGAACTTATTGGATGCACAATATTGGTTAAAAACCCTAATTGGACAAGAATAATACTAGGGAGGAACAAAATGACCTAAATGTTCATCCAATGACACAAACACACCTATTGGATGCACAAGATTGCTTCAAAACCATAATTGTTCAAGAATAACCCTAGGGAGGACGAAAATGACCTAAATGTACATCCAATGACACAAATGAACTTATTGGATGCACAATATTGGTTAAAAACCCTAATTGGACAAGAATAAGACTAGGGAGGAACAAAATGACCAAAACGTTCATCCAATGACACAAACACACCTATTGAATGCACAAGATTACTTAAAAACCCTAGTTGGACAAGAATAAACCTAGGGAGGACGAAAATGACCTAAATGTACATCAAATGACACAAATGAACTTATTGGATGCACAAGATTGGTTAAAAACCCTAATTGGACAACAATAAGACTAGGAAGGACGAAAAAGACCTAAATGTTCATCAAATGACACAAACAAACCTTTTGGATGCAAAAGATTGGTTAAAAACCATAATTGGACAAGAATAAGCCTAGGGAGGACGAAAATGACGTAAATGTACATCAAATGACACAAACAAACCTATTGCATGCACAAGATTGGTTAAAAACCGTAATTGGACTAGAATAAGCCTAGGGAGGACGAAAATGACCTAAACGTTCATCCAATGACACAAACACACCTATTGGATGCACAAGATTGGTTAAAAAACCTAATTGGACAACAATAAGGCTAGGGAGGACGAAAATGACCTAAATGTGCATCGAATGACACAAATGAACTTATTGGATGCACGATATTGGTTAAAAACCCAAATTGAACAAGAATAAGACTTGGGAGGAACAAAATGACCTAAACGTTCATCCAATGACACAAGCACACCTATTGGATGCACAAGATTGCTTCAAAACACTAATTGTTCAAGAATAACCCTAGGGAGGACGAAAATGACCTAAATGTACATCCAATGACACAAATGAACTTATTGGATGCACAAGATTGGTTAAAAACCCTAATTGGACAAGAATAAGTCTATCGAGAAGGAAATTGACCTAAATGTTCATCCAATGACACAAATGAACCTATTGGATGCACAAGATTGGTTAAAAACCATAATTGGACAAGAATAAGCCTAAGGAGGACAAAAATGACCTAAATGTACATCCAATGACACAAATGAACTTATTGGATGCACAATATTGGTTAAAAACCCTAATTGGACAAGAATAAGACTAGGGAGGACGAAAATGACGTAAATGTACATCAAATGACACAAACAAACCTATTGCATGCACAAGATTGGTTAAAAACCTTAATTGGACAAGAATAAGCCTAGGGAGGACGAAAATGACCTAAACGTTCATCCAATGACACAAACACACCTATTGGATGCACAAGATTGCTTCAAAACCCAAATTGTTCAAGAATAACCATATGGAGGACGAAAATGACCTAAATGTATATCCAATGACACAAACGAACATATTGGATGCACAATATTGGTTAAAAACCCAAACTGAACAAGAATAAGACTTGGGAGGAACAAAATGACCTAAACGTTCATCCAATGACACAAGCACACCTATTGGATGCACCAGATTGCTTCAAAACACTAATTGTTCAAGAATAACCCTAGGGAGGACGAAAAAGACCTAAATGTACATCCAATGACACAAATGAACTTATTGGATGCACAAGATTGGTTAAAAACCCTAATTGGACAAGAATAAGCCTATCGAGGAAGAAATTGACCTAAATGTTCATCCAATGACACAAATAAACCTATTGGATGCACAAGATTGGTTAAAAACCATAATTGTACAAGAATAAGCCTAAGGAGGACGAAAATGACCTAAATGTACATCCATTGGCACAACTAAACTTATTGGATGCACAAGATTGGTTAAAAACCCTAATTGGACAAGAATAAGCCTAAGGAGGAAGAAAATGACCTAAATCTACATCAAATGACACAAATGAACTTATTGGATGCACAAGATTGGTTAAAAACCCTAATTGGACAAGAATAAGCCTATCGAGGAAGAAATTGACCTAAATGTTCATCCAATGACACAAATGAACCTATTGGATGCACAAGATTGGTTAAAAACCCTAATTGGACAAGAATAAGCCTAAGGAGGACGAAAATGACCTAAACGTTCATCCAATAACACAAACACACCTATTGGATGCACAAGATTGGTTAAAAACCCTAATTGGACAAGAATAAGCCTATCGAGGAAGAAATTGACCTAAATGTTCATCCAATGACACAAATGAACCTATTGGATGCACAAGATTGGTTAAAAACCATAATTGGACAAGAATAAGCCTAAGGAGGACGAAAATGACCTAAATGTATATCCAATGGCACAACTGAACTTATTGGATGCACAAGATTGGTTAAAAACCCTAATTGGACAAGAAAAAGCCTAAGGAGGACGAAAATGACCTAAATGTACATCAAATGACACAAATGAACTTATTGGATGCACAAGATTGGTTAAAAACCTTAATTGGACAAGAATAAACCTATCGAGGAAGAAGTTGACCTAAATGTTCATCCAATGACACAAATGAACCTATTGGATGCACAAGTTTGGTTAAAAACCCTAATTGGACAAGAATAAGCCTAAGGAGGACGAAAATGACCTAAACGTTCATCCAATAACACAAACACACCTATTGGATGCACAAGATTGGTTAAAAACGCTAATTGGACAAGAATAATCCTAGGGAGGACGAAAACGACTTAAACGTTCATCCAATGGCACAAACACACTTATTGGATGCACAAGATTGCTTAAAAAACCTAATTGGACAAGAATAAACCTAGGCAGGACGAAAATGAAATAAATGTACATCCAATGACACAAATGAACTTATTGGATGCACAATATTGGTTGAAAACCCTAATTGGACAAGAATAATACTAGGGAGGAACCAAATGACCTAAACGTTCATCCAATGACACAAACACACCTATTGAATGCACAAGATTACTTAAAAACCCTAGTTGGACAAGAATAAACCTAGGGAGGACGAAAATGACCTAAATGTACATCAAATGACACAAATGAACTTATTAGATGCACAATATTGGTTAAAAAGCCTAATTGGACAAGAATAAGACTAGGGAGGAACAAAATGACCTAAACGTTCATCAAATGACACAAACACACCTATTGAATGCACAAGATTATTTAAAAACCCTAGTTGGACAAGAATAAACCTAGGGTGGACGAAAATGACCTAAATGTACATCAAATGACACAAATGAACTTATTGGATGCACAAGATTGGTTAAAAACCCTAATTGGACAACAATAAGACTGGGAAGGACGAAAAAGACCTAAATGTTCATCAAATGACACAAACAAACCTTTTGGATGCAAAAGATTGGTTAAAAACCATAATTGGACAAGAATAAGCCTAGGGAGGGAGGACGAAAATGACGTAAATGTACATCAAATGACACAAACAAACCTATTGCATGCACAAGATTGGTTAAAAACCTTAATTGGACAAGAATAAGCCTAGGGAGGACGAAAATGACCTAAACGTTCATCCAATGACACAAACACACCTATTGGATGTACAAGATTGGTTAAAAACCCTAATTGGACAACAACAAGGCTAGGGAGGACGAAAATGACCTAAATGTGCATCAAATGACACAAATGAACTTATTGGATGCACAATATTGGTTAAAAACCCAAATTGAATAAGAATAAGACTTGGGAGGAACAAAATGACCTAAACGTTCATCAAATGACACAAGCACACCTATTGGATGCACAAGATTGCTTCAAAACACTAATTGTTCAAGAATAACCCTAGGGAGGACGAAAATGACCTAAATGTACATCCAATGACCCAAATGAACTTATTGGATGCACAAGATTGGTTAAAAACCCTAATTGGACAAGAATAAGCCTATCGAGGAAGAAATTGACCTAAATGTTCATCCAATGACACAAATGAACCTATTGGATGCACAAGATTGGTTAAAAACCCTAATTGGACAAGAATAAGCCTAAGGAGGACGAAAATGACCTAAACGTTCATCCAATAACACAAACACACCTATTGGATGCACAAGATTGGTTAAAAACCCTAATTGGACAAGAATAAGCCTATCGAGGAAGAAATTGACCTAAATGTTCATCCAATGACACAAATGAACCTATTGGATGCACAAGATTGGTTAAAAACCATAATTGGACAAGAATAAGCCTATGGAGGACGAAAATGACCTAAACGTTCGTCCAATGACACAAGCACACCTATTGGATGCACAAGATTGCTTCAAAACACTAATTGTTCAAGAATAACCCTAGGGAGGACGAAAATGACCTAAATGTAAATCCAATGACACAAATGAACTGATTGGAAGCACAAGATTGGTTAAAAACCCTAATTGGACAAGAATAAGCATATCGAGGAAGAAATTGACCTAAATGTTCATCCAATGACACAAATGAACCTATTGGATGCACAAGATTGGTTAAAAACCTAATTGGACAAGAATAATCCTTGGGAGGACGAAAACGACTTAAACGTTCATCCAATGGCACAAACACACTTATTGGATACACAAGATTGCTTAAAAAACCTAATTGGACAAGAATAAACCTATGGAGGACGAAAATGAAATAAATGTACATCCAATGACACTAATGAACTTATTGGATGCACAATATTGGTTAAAAACCCTAATTGGAGAAGAATAATACTATGGAGGAACAAAATGACCTAAATGTTCATCCAATGACACAAACACACCTATTGGATGCACAAGATTGCTTCAAAACCATAATTGTTCAAGAATAACCCTAGGGAGGACGAAAACGACCTAAATGTATATCCAATGACACAAACGAACTTATTGGATGCACAAGATTGGTTAAAAACCCTAATTGGACAAGAATAAGACTTGGGAGGAACAAAATGACCTAAACGTTCATCCAATGACACAAGCACACCTATTGGATGCACAAGATTGCTTCAAAACACTAATTGTTCTAGAATAACCCTAGGGAGGACGAAAATGACCTAAATGTACATCCAATGACACAAATGAACTTATTGGATGCACAAGATTGGTTAAAAACCCTAATTGGACAAGAATAAGCCTATCGAGGAACAAAATGACCTAAACGTTCATCCAATGACACAAATGAACCTATTGGATGCACAAGATTGGTTAAAAACCATAATTGGACAAGAATAAGCCTAAGGAGGACGAAAATGACCTAAATGTACATCCAATGGCACAAATGAACTTATTGGATGCACAAGATTGGTTAAAAACCCTAATTGGAATAGAATAAGCCTAAGGAGGACGAAAATGACCTAAATGTACATTAAATGACACAAATGAACTTATTGGATGCACAAGATTGGTTAAAAACCCTAATTGGACAACAATAAGACTAGGAAGGACGAAAAAGACCTAAATGTTCATCAAATAACACAAACAAACCTTTTGAATGCACAAGATTGGTAACAAACCCTAATTGGACAAGAATAAGACTAGGAAGGACGAAAAAGACCTAAATGTTCATCAAATAACACAAACAAACCTTTTGAATGCACAAGATTGGTTACAAACCCTAATTGGACAAGAATAAGCCTATCGAGGAAGAAATTGACCTAAATGTTCATCCAATGACACAAATGAACCTATTGGATGCACAAGATTGGTTAAAAACCTAATTGGACAAGAATAATCCTAGGGAGGACGAAAACGACTTAAACGTTCATCCAATGACACAAACACACCTATTGGATGCACAGGATAGGTTAAAAACCCTAATTGGACAACAATAAGGCTAGGGAGGACGAAAATGACTTAAATGTACTTCAAATGACACAAATGAACTTATTCGAAGCACAAGATTGGTTAAATACCCTAATTGGACAAGAATAAGCCTAGGGAGGAAAAAAATGCCCTAAATGTTCATCCAATGATACAAACACACCTTTTGGATGCACAAGATGGCTTCAAAACCCAAATTGTTCAAGAATAACCATATGGAGGACGAAAATGACCTAAATGTACTTCCAATGACACAAACGAACTTATTGGATGCACAATATTGGTTAAAAACCCAAATTGAACAAGAATAAGACTTGGGAGGAACAAAATGACCTAAACGTTCGTCCAATGACACAAACACACCTATTGGATGCACAAAATAGCTTCAAAACACTAATTGCTCAAGAATAACCCTAGGGAGGACGAAAATGACCTAAATATAAATCCAATGACACAAATGAACTGATTGGAAGCACAAGATTGGTTAAAAACCCTAATTGGACAAGAATAAGCATATTGAGGAAGAAACTGACCTAAATGTTCATCCAATGACACAAATGAACCTATTGGATGCACAAGATTGGTTAAAAACCTAATTGGACAAGAATAATCCTAGGGAGGACGAAAACGACTTAAACGTTCATCCAATGGCACAAACACACTTATTGGATGCACAAGATTGCTTAAAAAACCAAATTGGACAAGAATAAACCTATGGAGGACGAAAATGAAATAAATGTACATCCAATGACACTAATGAACTTATTGGATGCACAATATTGGTTAAAAACCCTAATTGGACAAGAATAATACTAGGGAGGAACAAAATGACCTAATCGTTCATCCAATGACACAAACACACCTATTGGATGCACAAGATTGCTTCGAAACCCAAATTGTTCAAGAATAACCATATGGAGGACGAAAATGACCTAAATGTATATCCAATGACACAAACGAACTTATTGGATGCACAAGATTGGTTAAAAACCCTAATTGGACAAGAATAAGCCTATCGAGGAAGAAATTGACCTAAATGTTCATCCAATGACACAAATGAACCTATTGGATACACAAGATTGGTTAAAAACCCTAATTGGACAAGAATAAGCCTAAGGAGGACGAAAATGACCTAAACGTTCATCCAATAACACAAACACACCTATTGGATGCACAAGATTGGTTAAAAACCCTAATTGGACAAGAATAATCCTAGGGAGGACGAAAACGACTTAAACGTTCATCCAATGGCACAAACACACTTATTGGATGCACAAGATTGCTTAAAAAACCTAATTGGACAAGAATAAACCTAGGCAGGACGAAAATGAAATAAATGTACATCCAATGACACAAATGAACTTATTGGATGCACAATATTGGTTGAAAACCCTAATTGGACAAGAATAATACTAGGGAGGAACCAAATGACCTAAACGTTCATCCAATGACACAAACACACCTATTGAATGCACAAGATTACTTAAAAACCCTAGTTGGACAAGAATAAACCTAGGGAGGACGAAAATGACCTAAATGTACATCAAACGACACAAATGAACTTATTAGATGCACAATATTGGTTAAAAACCCTAATTGGACAAGAATAAGACTAGGGAGGAACAAAATGACCTAAACGTTCATCCAATGACACAAACACACCTATTGAATGCACAAGATTACTTAAAAACCCTAGTTGGACAAGAATAAACCTAGGGAGGACGAAAATGACCTAAATGTACATCAAATGACACAAATGAACTTATTGGATGCACAAGATTGGTTAAAAACCCTAATTGGACAACAATAAGATTGGGAAGGACGAAAAAGACCTAAATGTTCATCAAATGACACAAACAAACCTTTTGGATGCAAAAGATTGGTTAAAAACCATAATTGGACAAGAATAAGCCTAGGGAGGACGAAAATGACGTAAATGTACATCAAATGACACAAACAAACCTATTGCATGCACAAGATTGGTTAAAAACCTTAATTGGACAAGAATAAGCCTAGGGAGGACGAAAATGACCTAAACGTTCATCCAATGACACAAACAAACCTATTGGATGCACAAGATTGGTTAAAAACCCTAATTGGACAAGAATAATCCTAGGGAGGACGAAAACGACTTAAACGTTCATCCAATGGCACAAACACACTTATTGGATGCACAAGATTGCTTAAAAAACCTAATTGGACAAGAATAAACCTAGGCAGGACGAAAATGAAATAAATGTACATCCAATGACACAAATGAACTTATTGGATGCACAATATTGGTTGAAAACCCTAATTGGACAAGAATAATACTAAGGAGGAACCAAATGACCTAAACGTTCATCCAATGACACAAACACACCTATTGAATGCACAAGATTACTTAAAAACCCTAGTTGGACAAGAATAAACCTAGGGAGGACGAAAATGACCTAAATGTACATCAAATGACACAAATGAACTTATTGGATGCACAAGATTGGTTAAAAACCCTAATTGGACAACAATAAGACTGGGAAGGACGAAAAAGACCTAAATGTTCATCAAATGACACAAACAAACCTTTTGGATGCAAAAGATTGGTTAAAAACCATAATTGGAGAAGAATAAGCCTAGGGAGGACGAAAATGACGTAAATGTACATCAAATGACACAAACAAACCTATTGCATGCACAAGATTGGTTAAAAACCTTAATTGGACAAGAATAAGCCTAGGGAGGACGAAAATGACCTAAACGTTCATCCAATGACACAAACACACCTATTGGATGCACAAGATTGGTTAAAAACCCTAATTGGACAACAATAAGGCTAGGGAGGACGAAAATGACCTAAATGTGCATCAAATGACACAAATGAACTTATTGGATGCACAATATTGGTTAAAAACCCAAATTGAACAAGAATAAGACTTGGGAGGAACAAAATGACCTAAACGTTCATCCAATGACACAAGCACACCTATTGGATGCACAAGATTGCTTCAAAACACTAATTGTTCAAGAATAACCATAGGGAGGACGAAAATGACCTAAATGTACATCCAATGACACAAATGAACTTATTGGATGCACAAGATTGGTTAAAAACCCTAATTGGACAAGAATAAGCCTAAGGAGGACAAAAATGACCTAAATGTACATCGAATGACACAAATGAACTTATTGGATGCACAAGATTGGTTAAAAACCCTAATTGGACAAGAATAAGCCTATCGAGGAAGAAATTGACCTAAATGTTCATCCAATGACACAAATGAACCTATTGGATGCACAAGATTGGTTAAAAACCTAATTGGACAAGAATAATCCTAGGGAGGACGAAAACGACTTAAACGTTCATCCAATGACACAAACACACCTATTGGATGCACAGGATAGGTTAAAAACCCTAATTGGACAACAATAAGGCTAGGGAGGACGAAAATGACTTAAATGTACTTCAAATGACACAAATGAACTTATTCGAAGCACAAGATTGGTTAAATACCCTAATTGGACAAGAATAAGCCTAGGGAGGAAAAAAATGCCCTAAATGTTCATCCAATGACACAAACACACCTATTGGATGCACAAGATTGCTTCAAAACCCAAATTGTACAAGAATAACCATATGGAGGATGAAAATGACCTAAATGTACATCCAATGACACAAACGAACTTATTGGATGCACAATATTGGTTAAAAACCCAAATTGAACAAGAATAAGACTTGGGAGGAACAAAATGACCTAAACGTTTGTCCAATGACACAAACACACCTATTGGATGCACAAAATTGCTTCAAAACACTAATTGTTCAAGAATAACCCTAGGGAGGACGAAAATGACCTAAATATAAATCCAATGACACAAATGAACTGATTGGAAGCACAAGATTGTTTAAAAACCCTAATTGGACAAGAATAAGCATATCGAGGAAGAAACTGACCTAAATGTTCATCCAATGACACAAATGAACCTACGGGATGCACAAAATTGGTTAAAAACCTAATTGGACAAGAATAATCCTAGGGAGGACGAAAACGACTTAAACGTTCATCCAATGGCACAAACACACTTATTGGATGCACAAGATTGCTTAAAAAACCTAATTGGACAAGAATAAACCTATGGAGGACGAAAATGAAATAAATGTACATCCAATGACACTAATGAACTTATTGGATGCACAATATTGGTTAAAAACCCTAATTGGACAAGAATAATACTAGGGAGGAACAAAATGACCTAATCGTTCATCCAATGACACAAACACACCTATTGGATGCACAAGATTGCTTCAAAACCCAAATTGTTCAAGAATAACCATATGGAGGACGAAAATGACCTAAATGTATATCCAATGACACAAACGAACTTATTGGATGAACAAGATTGGTTAAAAACCCTAATTGGACAAGAATAAGACTTGGGAGGAACAAAATGACCTAAACGTTCATCCAATGACACAAGCACACCTATTGGATGCACAAGATTGCTTCAAAACACTAATTGTTCAAGAATAACCCTAGGGAGGACGAAAATGACCTAAATGTACATCCAATGACCCAAATGAACTTATTGGATGCACAAGATTGGTTAAAAACCCTAATTGGACAAGAATAAGCCTATCGAGGAAGAAATTGACCTAAATGTTCATCCAATGACACAAATGAACCTATTGGATGCACAAGATTGGTTAAAAACCATAATTGGACAAGAATAAGCCTAAGGAGGACGAAAATGACCTAAATGTATATCCAATGGCACAAC
Source organism: Cicer bijugum (assembly GCA_037974875.1). NCBI lineage: Eukaryota > Viridiplantae > Streptophyta > Magnoliopsida > Fabales > Fabaceae > Cicer > Cicer bijugum. Next base: position 11,901 of record JBBPBT010000833.1, on the reverse strand, counting down.
TGAACTTATTGGATGCACAAGATTGGTTAAAAACCCTAATTGGACAAGAATAAGCCTAAGGAGTACGAAAATGACCTAAATGTACATCAAATGACACAAATGAACTTATTGGATGCACAAGATTGGTTAAAAACCCTAATTGGACAAGAATAAGCCTATCGAGGAAGAAATTGACCTAAATGTTCATCCAATGACACAAATGAACCTATTGGATGCACAAGATTGGTTAAAAACCCTAATTGGACAAGAATAAGCCTAAGGAGGACGAAAATGACCTAAACGTTCATCCAATAACACAAACACACCTATTGGATGCACAAGATTGGTTAAAAACCCTAATTGGACAAGAATAAGCCTATCGAGGAAGAAATTGACCTAAATGTTCATCCAATGACACAAATGAACCTATTGGATGCACAAGATTGGTTAAAAACCCTAATTGGACAAGAATAAGCCTAAGGAGGACGAAAATGACCTAAACGTTCATCCAATAACACAAACACACCTATTGGATGCACAAGATTGGTTAAAAACCCTAATTGGACAAGAATAAGCCTATCGAGGAGGAAATTGACCTAAATGTTCATCCAATGACACAAATGAACCTATTGGATGCACAAGATTGGTTAAAAACCATAATTGGACAAGAATAAGCCTAAGGAGGACGGAAATGACCTAAACGTTCGTCCAATGACACAAGCACACCTATTGGATGCACAAGATTGCTTCAAAACACTAATTGTTCAAGAATAACCCTAGGGAGGACGAAAATGACCTAAATGTAAATCCAATGACACAAATGAACTGATTGGAAGCACAAGATTGGTTAAAAACCCTAATTGGACAAGAATAAGCATGTCGAGGAAGAAATTGACCTAAATGTTCATCCAATGACACAAATGAACCTATTGGATGCACAAGATTGGTTAAAAACCTAATTGGACAAGAATAATCCTTGGGAGGACGAAAACGACTTAAACGTTCATCCAATGGCACAAACACACTTATTGGATACACAAGATTGCTTAAAAAACCTAATTGGACAAGAATAAACCTATGGAGGACGAAAATGAAATAAATGTACATCCAATGACACTAATGAACTTATTGGATGCACAATATTGGTTAAAAACCCTAATTGGAGAAGAATAATACTAGGGAGGAACAAAATGACCTAAATGTTCATCCAATGACACAAACACACCTATTGGATGCACAAGATTGCTTCAAAACCATAATTGTTCAAGAATAAACCTATGGAGGACGAAAATGAAATAAATGTACATCCAATGACACTAATGAACTTATTGGATGCACAATATTGGTTAAAAACCCTAATTGGACAAGAATAATACTAGGGAGGAACAAAATGACCTAAATGTTCATCCAATGACACAAACACACCTATTGGATGCACAAGATTGCTTCAAAACCATAATTGTTCAAGAATAACACTAGGGAGGATGAAAATGACCTAAATGTATATCCAATGACACAAATGAACTTATTGGATGCACAAGATTGGTTAAAAACCCTAATTGGACAAGAATTAGACTTGGGAGGAACAAAATGACCTAAACGTTCATCCAATGAAACAAGCACACCTATTGGATGCACAAGATTGCTTCAAAACACTAATTGTTCAAGAATAACCCTAGGGAGGACGAAAATGACCTAAATGTACATCCAATGACACAAATGAACTTATTGGGTGCACAAGATTGGTTAAAAACCCTAATTGGACAAGAATAAGCCTATCGAGGAAGAAATTGACCTAAATGTTCATCCAATGACACAAATGAACTTATTGGATGCACAAGATTGGTTAAAAACCATAATTGGACAAGAATAAGCCTAAGGAGGACGAAAATGACCTAAATGTACATCCAATGGCACAAATGAACTTATTGGATGCACAAGATTGGTTAAAAACCCTAATTGGAATAGAATAAGCCTAAGGAGGACGAAAATGACCTAAATGTACATTAAATGACACAAATGAACTTATTGGATGCACAAGATTGGTTAAAAACCCTAATTGGACAACAATAAGACTAGGAAGGACGAAAAAGACCTAAATGTTCATCAAATAACACAAACAAACCTTTTGAATGCACAAGATTGGT
>JBBPBT010000821.1:906422-918784 GCA_037974875.1 Cicer bijugum | reverse complement strand
TGTCCCATGTCCCCTATCCCCTATCCCCTTTCTCCTATCCTCTATCCCCTATCCCCTATCCCCTATATCCTCTATCAGATATCCTCTATCCACTATCCCATGTCCCTTGTCCCCTATCCCTTAACCTCTATCCCCTATCCCCTATCACCAATCCCATATCCATATATCCCCTATCCCATATCCATATATCCCCTATCACTTATCCCCTATCCCCTATCTCCTGTATCTGGTATCTTGTATCCCCTGTATCCTATCCCATATCCATATATCCCCAATCCCATATCCATATATCCCCTGTCCCTTATCCCCTATCCCCTATCCCCTATCTCTTGTATCATGTATCTTGTATCCCCTATATCCTATCCTCTATCCCCTATCCCCTATCCCCTATCCCAAATCCCCTATCTCTTATCCATAATCCCCTATCCCCAATACCCTATCCCCTATCCCATGTCCCCTATCCCCTGTCCCCTATCCCCTTTCCCCTAACCCCTGTCCCTTATCCCCTTCCCCTGTCCCCTGTCCCCTGTCCTCTGTCCCCTATCACCGGTCCCCTATCCCCCAGTCAAAAACGTTCTGCGAATGATCCAGGGAAAGAAGGTTTAGGAGTGAAAAAGAGAGAGACTATTTTGATAGAAAAGGCAACCACCAAAAGAGAAAAGAGATGGGTAATCCTATTCCCGATTATGTTAAACCAGTCTCAAAAAAACATTGATTGCACATTCATTAACCATTGGATCGAGGTTAGTTTTGGACAACAGATTCGTAATAGTTAGGTCTTTGTTTTCAGCGGTTGAATTTGCGAAACGACGTTCAGAGAGGGAGAAACCGTGCTTGCACAGTAGCAGGTGTGAAACAAGTGATACAAGAGGTTGTGAAACATAATTCTAGAAACAACTTTGGTAACGGTAAAGGCATCACTCCAACCACTTTCCTACTTGAATTATATGTGAGATAAATGTATTATGATGTTATGTATTGGTTTTGTGTGTGTGTGTTATCTTTAAAATGAATATTAATAATGAATGTGTTCAACATGTTCAAATTATGGAAAATGCATGGTATATCATACGTTGTTACAATGGTTGTGCTTGACATGTTGTGGTTATTAAAGGAGATTACATTGTGTCTAAACTAGTTAGGTTTAGAACAAAGTTGAATGATTTTGGACGCTCTGGTGGAGTGATCTACATTGTTACTAACAAAAGTTGCTACATTCGTGCATTTATAGTTGTGTGGTGCGTCCATAATTGGTTGGAGCCCACAAATCATTGCGGGGATTTTGAGTTAGTGGTGTTTGCTTGGAAGGATCCACGAAGCAATTGCAGGGGAGGTGATATTCTGGAATCATGCATTGACATATAGTCTAACAAATAGATTGAGCATTTTGATTGATTTGTGTATTTGGTGCGTTTTGATTTTTAACTATTAAATGAAATATATAATTTATTTATATTTTTGCTATAACAACTATATATGTATGCATATTTGCTATGTGTTTGTTATTTGGAGATGACCCTTACATTTGACAGGATATCATATATAGTGTTACTTGAGTGAATAATGTCACGATCAACCCAATAGGAGAAATGCGAGGAAGTACAATAGCATGTGGTTGGAGGCTCCGAGATACTTCTGTATCGGTGTTAGACTTGTTTGTTGAGTTTTCCACAAGTCCAAAGTTTTTGACCAACTAAGATTTATGTTTGGGTAGTAAAACATCAAGAGTTTCGGCTCTATTTGTTTCTTTTGTTTAACGTATTAAATTTACTTTTAGTAATTGCAAACACTTGGATTCAATGTTTTTTGAAATGTAATTAAAATAGTTGTTAAATAATGTTAAAGTAAATCAATATTTAAGATAATCATAAATAAATAAAAATAAATTTGTAATTTTACGTTTAGAATTTTATCAGTTTATGTCCCAAAAAAGCGGGATGTCACAAGTGGTATCAGAGCAGTTTGATCTAGATTGGACTGCGGGTTAGTGGGATAGTTTTTAGTCTTATTAGTGTTGGTCGTGTGTCTTGGAAGGCCTCAAGAGATTGTGTGTGAGTTTATGCACCACTCGAATCTTGATCGAAATATTTCTTCACCTAAAAATTGTGTGCATATTGCACAAGAACACAAGTCTTGTTCTAAATCGATTTATCAGAGTGGTGCGACGGAAGCGTGGTTGAAACTTAGTGGATCTTGTAGGGGTTGTGATATAGAGTTTGCAATTAAGATTGTATGTTAGTTTATGGTCCAAAACTTTAGGAGAAGAAAATTATCGAGGGAACAAAATAAATAACTAAGTTGTGCTCAATTCGACATGTAGAACATTAGTTGTGAATTTAATGATAGTCACATTCATGAGATTAAATGGTTATGATATTATTAAGTAGTTTTGGGTTGATGTAAAGTTATTACTAGTTGCATGATTGAGTAAGTATGAACTTGTTAATTGCTTAAGAGTATTCTATAGAGTAAAGATATGTATTTTATAAACAAGAATTCAAATTGTGAAGCTTGTGAATACTTGTAAGATATTATAACATAAATTTCAACTTTTATATTTGACATTACCATACATTAAATGAATGAGAATGATTTGAAGCCATCAATCGTAGGCTTGATCAAAGATCTTGTAAGACCCATAATTTTAAAGTATACTTTATGTATTTTAGTGTATTTTGCTATTGAACTCGGAGGCTTTTTAGCCGAAGTATTAATATTTTGGAGTTTATATGACCAAAAAGATATTTTGATACCAATTAGAATTACTCTTCGATAAATAAATTAAATTAACTGCGGTGAATCTTTTGCGAAGAGTTTAATGTGTTTTAGGTGAAAGGATAATTTAATAAATATCTAAAGGTTTTGAGATATTTGTTAATTATAATAAATATATATATATATATATAAAGAAATGGAAAAGAAGGAATTAAAAAGAAAAGAAAGAGAAAGAAAAGAAAGAAAAAGGAAAGAAAGAAAAAGAAAGGAAAACCAAAGAAAGAAACGTTTATTCTCTTCCTCTGCCTCGCGCCCAATCCTCCCCCTTCCTCCATCTTCATTCATTTTTGCTTTCTTTGCTTCATTTGAGTTCGAAATTGAAACCCAAGGCTAGTGGGTGAGAAAGATCAAGTTCCCAACTCCTTCCTCCTTCTCGGATTCGAAAACGGAGTTAGGGATTTCCAAAACCGTCAAACACAAACCTTCCCGTTTCACCTAGATCTAAGCTTCGTTTCGCGAAGAGATAGAAGGGAAAGTTGCTCACTACCACGCTACGGTGCTAGGGGACCAACTTTGGAAGCGGCGTTGCAAGCGGAAAATTTACCGGATTTACTCACGGTGCGGTAATTGCACGAAAAAGCTAAAGTGAAGGTAAGGGCTCCTTCCAAACTTTTAGTTTGCATTTAGGGACTTACTTGTGGTTGTGTGGAAAAGAATTTGGTTAGGGTTAAAGTAAGGTTTTATGGAGAATGAATTTTAAACCCATTTATGTATGATTTTGAGTATATGAAACTTGTTGTGTTTGAGTGATGGATTGTGTTGATTTGTGTTCGTTGTTTTGACGTATTCTAAATTGATAACTGATGAAACTTGACTTTGTTTTGTGTGGTTTATGTGGAAAATGATTTGGTGTGAAGTATGGATTGAATGTGAAAGTATGTTTGAGTTTGTTTTGTGTGGTTTGTGTGGAAAATGATTTGGAATGAAGTATGGATTGAATGTGAAAGTATGTTTGAGTTTGTTTTGTGTGGTTTGTGTGGAAAATGATTTGGAGTGAAGTATGGAATGAATGTGAAAGTTAGTTTTGCGTGGAATTTGAAAACCATTAAGTTAAACGAGTATTAAGAATGGGGAATCTCTTAATGTCTTGTTTACTTAATGTGTGTTTGTGAAAAATCGTTTAAGTTAACTGGGCGTTAAGAATGGGGAATCTCTTAATGTCTTAGTTACTTAATCTTTGTTTTTGAAAATGGTTTCAGTGAAATGAGTATTAAGAATGGGGAATCTCTTAATGACTTGTTTACTGAATGTTTTGTTGTGAAAATCGTTAAGTTAAATGAGTATTGAGAATGGGGAATCTCTTGATATCTGCGTTTACTTAATGTCGTTGTAAAAATGATTTTCGTGGGGAAATGAATTGTTGTGTTTTGGCGTGAATTGTGTATTAAATTCGTGAATATGTTTGAGTTTGTTGTGTGGGATTTGAAAACCATTAAGTTAAATAAGTATTAAGAATGGGGAATCTCTTAATATCTTGTTTACTTAATGTGTGTTTGTTTGTTTGAAAATCGTTTAAGTTAACTGGGCGTTAAGAATGGGGAATCTCTTAATGTCTCGTTCACTTAATGTTAGTGGAAAATCTTATTTTGAGTTAGATAATTGATTGCTCAATTGATTTATCAATGTTTTGGTGTGTTACGTATTACTTGATGGATTGAGAACTTTCTTTTGATTTCATTTACATTTGGCAAGCATTACATGAACTTTTAGCATATGGATAATCCTTCTAAGATGCATGATAAGTTGAAAAGGTTATTTGTGCATTGAAAAGCTCAAATGTTATGTGTTAACTGTTAATTTCGGTTGGTGACCCTTTATAACTATTGTGGAAATTTGGGCTTTGCCCTCAGATGAGAGCCAGGATGATCCTATCGGTTCAAACCCTACTGATGGGAATGTAGATGGGAATGCTTGATTGGAGCTACGTTAAGAGTATCTCACGGGGCGCGTGGAGATCACTAAGGGTGTTTAGTTGTTTTGTAAAATGATCAGACTAGGTTGACACAGAGGGGACAAATGTTTTTCTTTTGGGTTGCTTTTATCTTTAAACTGGAAGACTGTACCACTTTTGTTATGTAAATATTTTGAACGCATATTTTGAGAACTTTTTCCGCTGCTTGTAAATTACAATGACTTAATTAGTAATCCAAAGGTGTTACCTTATTTAATTCTCTATTTTATTTTAATTCCTTTTGAAAAAAAAAATACACCCTCGCTTTGAAAAACGGGGTGTTACAGATCTCAATGTAGGTAATATTAATTATTGGTTATGATGGGGTGAATGGAAAAAATGGTGTTGTTTGACTGAGGTTGTCGTGAATTAATGATGTTGAGGTTTAAGAGTACATTAGAGACGATCATCTTAAATGGTGTATTAAGAAGAAATTTTTTGAATTAAAGAGATGATTTGCGTTTATGAGTTGTGAGTTGTAATTGACGAGTAAGTGAATGCCTAATATATTATTTAGTTATAATGAAATGAATGACTATGAAGCATATTCTGTTGTATAGCTAGTTTCATTTCAACTTGTGAACTTTTGTTTCAATTAAATTACTGGGGCTTGATCCTAATATTCTAATTTATAATTGTTAAAAACTAAAAAGTCATTCGTTTCCTTTCATAGTTACAGTAGGAATTAATTGCCATGACGTAAATGAATGTTTATAGAGATCAATCTTAGACTTACAACAAAGCTCAAAGTTAACAATATTATACGTTCTCTGTTTGTTCGCTCCCAAGTCTTGACCACTTACTTGGTTTTCTCTATTATTGCCATGCCTAACTTGATTCAGAAACAATGACAATATTTGAGGTGAAAACTGGTAAAGAAGTTTAGATGAAGGTGATCTAACCAGCCATTGAGAAAACTACATCCTTCTAACTATCCAAGCACCGAGTGGTCATAAGTCTCATGGATTAGAAAAACCCAAAATGAAGCAACCCAAAATATTAATAGATAATAAAACATAAAGAAAAACAATTAATTAAACTAAACATTAATATAATAAATAAATAAATAATATATTTATATAAGTGCGGGTGCAGGGCGGCGTGGGTACTATAGTACCCGTACCCGCACCCATAACCGCTTAATTTTGTGGGTAATTACCTTTACACAACCCATTGTGAGTTTATTTTCGGGTACCCATTGGGTCTAGGTGTAATTGTCATCCTTAAGTGATAGGTGATAAGTGATAGGTGATAGGTGATAGCTGACAGGTGATACGTGATTGGTGATAGGTGATTGGTGATAGGTGATAGGTGATAGGTGATAGGTGATAGGTGATAGGTGATAGGTGATAGGTGATAGGTGATAGGTGATAGGTGATAGGTGATAGGTGATAGGTGATAGGTGATAGGTGATAGGTGATAGGTGATAGGTGATAGGTGATAGGTGATAGGCGATAGGTGATAGGCGATAGGTGATAGGCGATAGGTGATAGGCGATAGGTGATAGGCGATAGGTGATAGGCAATAGGTGATAGGCGATAGGCGATAGGCGATAGGTGATAGCAGATAGGTGATAGGTGATAGGTTATAGGTAATAGGGGATTGGGGAGAAGGGACAAGGGATACAGGATAAGGGATATGGGATAGGGGATACGGGATACGGGATAGGGGATACGGGATACGAGATAGGGGATACGAGATAAGGGATAGGGGATAGGTGATAGGTGACAGGGATAGAGGATAGGGGATAGGGATAGATGATAGGGGATAAAGGATTTAGGGGATAGGGGATAAGGGATAGGGGAAAGGATATAGGGGATACAGGATATAAGGGATATAGGGGATAAGGGATATGGGATAAGTGATAAGTGGTAGGTGATAGGTGATAGGGGACAAGGGACTAGGGATATAGGATAGGTTATAGGTGATATGTGAAATGAGATAGGGGATTGGTGATATAGGGGATAGGGGACAAGGGACAGGGGCTAGTGGACAGAGGATATGTGATAGGGGATATAAAGGATAGGGGATAGGGGATAGGGGATAAGGGATAGAGGATATGGGATTGGGGATTGGGGATAGGGGATAGGTGATAGGTGATAAGGGATAGGTAATAAAGGATATAGGGGATAGGGGATAAGGGATAGGGGAAAGGATATAGGGGATACAAGATATAGGGGATATAGGGATGTAAGGGATATATGGGATAGGGGATAGGGGATACGTGACAAGGGATAGAGGCTTGGGGATAGGGGATAAGGGATAGGGGATAGGGGAAAGGATATAGGGGATACACGATATAGGGGATATATAGGATATGGGATAGGTGACAAGGGATACAGGCTTGAGAGTAGGGGATAGGGGATAGCTCATAGGAGATAGGTGATAAGTGATAAGTGATAGGTGCTAGGTGATTGGGGACAAGGGACAAAGGATAGAGGATAGATTGTAGGTGATGTGTAAAACGAGATAGGGGATTGGTGATATAGGAGATATAGGAGATATAGGTGATATGGTTTACGGGATAGGGGACAAGGGACAGGGGATAGTGGATAGAGGATATGTGATAGGGGATATAGGGGATAGGGGATAGGGGATAGGGGATAAGGGATAAGGGATAGGGGATAGGGGATAGGGGATAGGTGATAAAGGATATAGGGGATAGGGGATAAGGGACTGGGGATAGAGGATAGGTTATAGGTGATATGTGAAACGAGATAGGGGATTGTTGATATAGGGGATATTGCAGATATGGGTTAGGGGATAGGGGACAAGGGATAGGGGATATGGGATAGTGGATAGAGGATATGTGATAGGGGATAAAGGGGATAGGGGACAGGGGATAGGGGATAGGGGATACAGAATAGGGGATAAGGGATAGGAGATAGGGTATATGGGATAGGGGATAGGGGATAGGAGATAAGGGATAAGTGATAAAGGATATAGGGGATAGGGGATAAGGGATTGGGGATAGAGGATAGGTTATAGGTGATATGTGAAACGAGATAGGGGATTGTTGATATAGGGGATATATGGGATATGGGTTAGGGGATAGTGGACAAGGGATAGGGGATAGTGGATAGATGATATGTGACAGGGGACAGGGGACAGGGGACAGGGGACAGGGGACAGGGGACAGGGGACAGGGGATATGGGATAGGGGACAGGGGATAGGGGATAGGGGATAGGGGATAGGGGACAGGGGATAGGGGATAGGTAATAAAGTATATAGGGGATAGGAGATAAGGGATAGGGGATTGGGGAAAGGATATAGGGGATATATGGGATAGGGGATAGGAAAAAAAAAGATTTAGGAGAGAAAAAGAGAAAGATTATTTTGATGGAAAAGGCAACCACCCAAAGAGAAAAGAGATGGGTAACCCTATTCCCGATTTTGTTAAACTAGTCTCAGAAAAATATTGATTGCGCATTCGTTAACCGTTGGATCAGGCTTAGTTTTGGACAACAAATTTGTAACATTTAGGTCTTCGTTTTCAACGGTCGAATCGGTGAAACAACATTTAGAGAGGGAAAAACCGTGTTTGCACAGTAGTAGGTGTTAAACGAGTGAGACGAGAGTTTGTGAAACATAATTCTAGAAACAAATTTTGATAACGGTAAGGGCATCACTCCATCTGCTTTCCAACTTTAATTATGTGATGTAAATGTATAATGATGTTATGTATTGGTTTTGTTTGTGTGTTATATTTAAAATGAATATTAATAATGGATGTGTTTAACATGTTCAAATTGTAAAAAATGTATGGTATATCATACGTTGTTATAATGATTGTGCTTGACATGTTGTGGTTATTAAAGGTGATTACTTTGTGTCTAAACTAGTTTGCTTTAGGACAAAGTTTAACGATTTTGGACGCTCTGGTGGAGTGATCTACATTGTTACTAACAAACGTGTCTACATTCATGCATTCATAGTTGTATGATGCGTCCAAAAGTATACTTCTGTATCAATGTTAGACTTGTTTGGTGAATTAATATTAACTAAGTGTCCGTACTCATACCCATAACCCACACTTTAACTAAAATAGATCGATAAATAAATATTATTTTGTGATTAAATTCAAAAGTTATCCAAATATCATAAATTCAATCGTAAAGTATTATAAACCAAAATATTTTCTAACTTAAAACATTTCAAATGAACACTCGTTACAATACACATTCTAATATCCATAATAATATTTTATGAAGTTTCAAATCTTACGACAATATTATTTGAGATAAATAAAAACAATTGATATGAAGTTGCAAGTATAATTATAAAGACACGGTTAATAAGATATAACTCTTAGTTATAAAGTCATAATTATTAACTATTCATCATAATCAAATTCTTAAAAAGTTCGCAAAAGTTTATCTTTTGATTTGATTATAAATATTGTAATGGTCCGATGATATTAATAGATATTAAAACATAAAAGAAAACAATTATTTAAACTAAACATTAATATAATAAATAAATAATATATTTATATAAGTGCGGGTGGGGGCAAGGTGGGTGCTATTGTACCCGTACCCGCACCCATACCCGCTTAATTTTGCGAGTAATTATCCATCCCCGTGCCCATACCTATTATGCGGGTTTTTACCCTACCCATTGTGGGTTTTTTTTTGCGGGTACCCATTAGGTCTGGGTCTGATTGTCATCCCTATGTTTGAGGATGAAAAGATGTGCTAAGCTTCAAACGAGTTCCTAATGAAGTTTGGAACGACTTTCAAAATTGAGCAGTAAATTGAGCCACACGATCAGAAATAATAGACCCCGGTACACCATGCAAAGAGACAATTTAATCTAAATAATGTCTAGCATATTTAGATGAAGTATATGTAGTCTTCACAGGCAAAAAGTGTGCACATTTGGTCAACCGATCTATAATCACGCACACTGAGTCATAACCCTTTTGGGTTCGTGGTAATCATGTAACAAAATCCATAGCGATGCCTTTCCACTTCCACTCAGGTATTTCAACAGGTTGAAGTAACCCTGTAGGCTTTTGGTGCTCAGCTTTTACATGTTGACACACTAAGCACTTAGAGACAAAATCTACTACGTCTCTCTTCATCCCTTCCCACCAATACAATTCTCTCAAGTCTTGATACATATTATTAGAACCTGGGTGAATGGTGTAAGAAGAATGACGAGCCTCGTCTAAAATTTTCCTCCTAATGCTCGCAACATTTGGTACACACAACTGAGACTTCAACCTCAGTACACCATCAAATTCTAAGCGAATTTGTGTGTGGGCTGAAAATAACCTCAAATGACCAAGTTCAAATTGAATTCCACTTTCAACAACTTCATGAAACTCTTTAACTATTGGCCTATTTACTTCTGCTATATGAGCAAGACCGCCCATGGATTTCCTACTCAAAGCATCTGCAACAATATTTGCCTTCCCGAGATGGTATAAGATTGTGCAATCATAATCTTTCAAGAGTTCCATCCACCTTCTTTGTCTTAAATTTAAGTCTCGCTGCTGAAAGATATACTTATGACTTTTGTGGTCGGTATAAATCTCACAAGTTTCCCCATATAGATAGTGTCTCCAAATCTTAAGAGCAAAAATTACTACAGCCATTTCCAAATCATGTGTGAGATAGTTCACTTCAACTATCAACTATCAACTATCAACTATCAACTATCAACTATCAACAATCAACTATCAACTATCAACTATCAACTATCAACTATCAACTATCAACTATCAACTATCAACTATCAACTATCAACTATCAACTATCAACTATCAACTATCAACTATCAACTATCCACTATCATTTATCAACTATCAACAATAACCTATCAACTATCAACTATCAACTATCAACTATCAACTATCAACTATCAACTATCAACTATCAACTATCAACTATCAACTATCAACTATCAACTGTCAACTGTCAACTGTCAACTATCAACTATCAACTATCAACTATCAACTATCAACTATTAACTATCAACTATCAACTATCAACTATCAACTATCAACAATAACCTATCAACTATCAACTATCAACATTCAACTATCAACTATTAACTATCAACTATCAACTATCACATATCCCCTACCGCGAACCCCTATATCTTATCCTCTATCCCCCTATTCCCTAATTCCTATCCCTTATATCCCCTATATCCCTTATATCCTATATCCTCTATCCCATATATCCCCTATCTCTTATCCTATATCCCCTATATCTCGTATCCCTTATCACCTATCACAATCCCCTATCCCGTTTTACCTAATCCCGATCCTTTGTCCGTTATCCCACATCCCCTAACAACTCTATTTTATTATATGTTATTATTATCTTCGTTATGAAAAAAGAAGTAAAAATCGAAGATAATAATAACATATAATAAAATAGAGTTGTTAAATAAAGATTTTATTATTATTTTATTGTATGTTATTATTATCTTCCTTATAAAATAAAACAACATAAATAAGATAACAATATTATATAATAAAATAGAGTTGTCAAAAAATATTTAATTATTTTATTTAACAACTCCATTTTATTATATGTTATTATTATCTTCGTTATAAAAAAGAAGTAAAAATTGAAGATAATAATAACATATAATAAAACAGAGTTGTTAAAAAAAATTTATTAATTAATTTGACAACTCTATTTTATTATATGTTATTATTATTTTCGTTATAAAGTACAACTACATAACGAGGATAATAATAAATAGTTATTATTATCTTCGTTATAAAGTATAACTATATAACGAAGATAATAATAACATATAATAAAATAGAGTTGTAAAAAAATATTTAATAAATATTTTATTTAAAAACTCTATTTTATTATATGTTATTATTATTATCTTCGTTATCAAAAAAAAAAGTAAAAACCAAATATAATAATAATATGTAATAAAATAGTGTTGTTAAATAAAGATTTTATTATTAATTTATTTGACAACCCTATTTTATTATATGTTATTATTATCTTCGTTATAAAGTAAAACTACATAACGAAGATAATAATAATATATAATAAAATAAAGTTGTCAAAAAATATTTAACAATTATTTTATTTAACAACCCTATTTTATTATATGTTATTATTATCTTCGTTATAAAGTACAACTATCCCCTATCCCCTATCCCCTATATCCCCTATCCCCTATCTTCTATCCCCTATCGCCTATCCCCTATATCCCCTATCAGATATCCTCTATCTACTATCCCATGTCCCTTGTCTCCTATCCCCTAACCTATATCCCCTATATCACCAATCCCCTATCTTGTTTCACATATCACCTATCCCTTATCCCCTGTCCCCTATATCTTATCCCCTGTCCCCTGTCCCCTATATCCTTTATCCCCTATATCCTTTCCCCTTTCCCCTATCCCCTATATCCCCTATCCCTGATCTCCTGTATCCTTTATCCCATGTATCCTATCCCCTATCTCCTGTATCCAATGTATCATATCCCCTATCCCCTATCGCTTATCCCCTATTCCCTATCCCGTGTCCTAAATCCCCTATCCCCTATACCCTATCCCCTATATCCTCTGCCCTATCCATTATCCCCTATCCCCTATCCCCTATCCCCTATCCCCTATCCCCTATCCCCTATCCCCTATCCCCTGTCCCCTGT
>JBBPBT010000821.1:868988-894947 GCA_037974875.1 Cicer bijugum | reverse complement strand
ATAAAATAGAGTTGTCAAATAAATTAATAAAAAAAAATTTATTTAACAACTCTGTTTTATTATATGTTATTATTATCTTCGATTTTTACTTTTTTTTATGATGAAGATAATAATAACATGTAATAAAATAGAGTTGTTAAATAAAATAATTATTAAATATTTTTTGACAATTCTATTTTATTATATATTATTATTATCTTTGTTATGTAGTTGTACTTTATAACGAAGATAATAATAACATACAATAAAATAGAGTTGTCAAATAAATTAATAATAAAATCTTTATTTACAACTCTATTTTATTATATGTTATTATTGTATTCGGTTTTTACTTTTTTTTTTCATAACAAAGATAATAAGAACATATAATCAAATAGAGTTGTTACCGGATAGGCAATAGGGGACACATGATAGGGAATAGGTGAAACGGGATAGGGGATTGTAATAGGTGATAAGGGATACGAGATATAGGGGATATATGATAAGTGATAGAGGATATACGGGATAGAGGATATAGGATATAAGGGATATAGGGGATAGGGAATAGGGGGATAGAGGATAAGAGATAGGGGATATAGAGAACGTGGAATATAGGTTATAGTTGATAGTTGATAGTTGATAGTTGATAGTTGATAGTTGATAGTTGATAGTTGATAGTTGATAGCTGATAGGTGATAGTTGATAGTTGATAGTTGATAGTTGATAGTTGATAGTTGATAGTTGATAGTTGATAGTTGATAGTTGATAGTTGATAGTCGATAGTCGATAGTCGATAGTCGATAGTCGATAGTCGATAGTTGATAGTTGATAGTTGATAGTTGATAGTTGATAGTTGATAGTTGATAGTTGATAGTTGATAGTTGATAGGTGATAGGTGATAGGTGATAGGTGATAGTTGATAGTTGATAGTTGATAGTTGATAGTTGATAGTTGACAGTTGACAGTTGACAGTTGACAGTTGACAGTTGATAGTTGATAGTTGACAGTTGACAGTTGACAGTTGACAGTTGATAGTTGATAGTTGATAGTTGATAGATGAAAGGTGATAGATGATAGGCGATAGGTGATCGGTGATAGCTGATAGGTGATAAATGATACGTGATAGGGGATAAGGGATTAGGGACAAGGGAAAGAGGATAGGGGATATGGAAAAAGGGATAGGGGATAGGTGATAATTGATAATTGATAAGTGTTAACTAATAAGTGATAAGTGATAGATGATAATAGGTGATAGGTGATTGGGGATAATTGATAGGATATAGTGCATAGGTGATAGGGGATTAGGGATATGGGATAGGATTTAGGGAATAGGGGATAGAGGATATGTGATAGAGGGGATAGGGGGTATAGAAGACAGGGATATAGGGGATAGGGGATATGGGGGATAGGGGATCCCCTATGTCGTATTTCCTATCCCCTATCCCGTATCTACTATATCCCACATAATAAATCAGAATATTTGCAATTACTAAAAGTAAATTTAATACGTTCAACAAAAGAAGTATCTCGGAGGAAAACATAAATCCTAGTTGGTCATAAACTTTGGACTTGTGGAAAACTCACTAAACAAGTCTAACACCGATACAGAAGTATCTCGGAGGCTCCAACTATATGCTATTGTACTTCCTTGCATTTCTCCTATTGGGTTGACCGTGACATTGTTCATTCAAGTAACACTTTATGTGACATCCTGTCAAATGTAAGGGTCATCTCCAAATAACAAACACAGAGCAAATATGCATGCATATATAGTTGTTATAGCAAAAATATAAATAAATTATATATTTCATTTAATAGTTAAAAATTACAACGCACCAAATATACAAATCAACTAAAATGCACAATCTATTTGTTAAACTATATGTCAATGCATGATTCCGGAATATCACCTCCCCTGCAAAGGCTTCGTGGATCCTTCCAAGTAAACACCACTAACTCAAAATCCCAGCAAGGATTTGAGGGCTCCATCTAATTATGGAAGCATCCTTATCGTATCACACCAACAGAACTTAAAGAATTACGTGCACAACTTCAAGATCTTCTTGATAAGGATTTTATTCGTCCGAGTTATTCTCCGTGGGGAGCACCAGTCTTATTTGTAAAGAAGAAAGACGGATCCATGCGACTATGTGTAGACTACCGAAAATTGAATAAAGTCATTGTGAAGAATAAATATCCGTTACCGAAAATTGCGGTCGGGGTATCACTAGTTAAGATTAAGAGGGATGACATAAGGAAGACAGCTTTCCGCACACGTTGTGTACTTATGCAACAAGGTAAAGTTATTGCTTATGCATCTAGACAACTCAAGAGGCATGAAGTGAACTATCCCACACATGATTTGGAAATGGTTGTAGTTATTTTTGCTCTTAAGATTGCATCTTCGTTGACTATGTTGACCCAGAAGAAAGTTGAGTTCCGATGGACTGATGCATGTGAGGAAAGCTTTCAAAAATTGAAGGAGTACTTGACGTCAACACCTATTTTGGCATTACCTATAGGTGGTGAAAGTTATACAGTTTAATGTGATGCTTCTAGAGTTGGTCTCGGTTATGTACTTATGCAACAAGGTAAAGTTATTGCCTATGCATCTAGACAACTCAAGAGGCATGAAGTGAACTATCCCACACATGATTTGGAAATGGCTGTAGTTATTTTTGCTCTTAAGATTTGGAGACACTATCTATATGGCGAAACTTGTGAGATTTATACCGACCACAAAAGTGTTAAGTATATCTTAAATTAAGTCAAATAAGGTGGATAGAACTCTTAAAAGATTATGATTGCACAATCTTATACCATCCAGGGAAGGCAAATATTGTTGCAGATGCTTTGAGTAGGAAATCCATGGGCGGTCTTGCTCATATAACAGAATACAGAGGCCAATAGTTAAAGAGTTTCAAGAAGTTGTTGAAAGTGGAATTCAATTTGAACTTGGTCATTTGAGGTTATTTTCAGCCCACGCACAAATTCGCTCAACCATAGTTGATGATATCAAAGAAGCTCAAAGTCAAGACCCATACTTGGTGAATATGGTTAATAATGTTCAGAATGGCAAAATTTCATACTTTTCAGTTGATTCTGATGGTGTACTGAGGTTGAAGTCTTAGTTGTGTGTTCCAAATGTTGCGAGCTTTAGGAGGAAAATTTTAGAGGAGGCTCATCATTATTCTTACACTATTCACCCAGGTTCTAATAAGATGCATCAAGACATGAGAGAATTGTATTGGTGGGAAGGGTTGAGGAGAGACGTCGCAAATTTTGCCTCTAAGTGCTTAGTGTGTCAACATGTAAAAGCTGAGCACCAAAAGCCTACAGGGTTACTTCAACTTGTTGAAATACCTTAGTGGAAGTGGGAAGGCATCGCTATGGATTTTGTCACATGATTACCACGGACCCAAAAGAGTTATGACTCAGTGTGCGTGATTATAGATCGGTTGACCAAATGTGCACGCTTTTTGCCTGTGAAGACTACTTATTCTTCATATCAATATGCAAGACTTTATTTAGATAAAATTGTCTCTTTGCATGGTGTACCGGGGTCTATTATTTCTGATCGTGGGGCTCAATTTTGAAAGTCGTTCCAAACTTTATTAGGAACTCGTTTGAAGCTTAGCACAACTTTTCATCCTCAAACATAGGGATGGCAATTAGAACCAGACCTAATGGGTACCCGCAAAAAAAACCCACAATGGGTAGGGTAAAAAGCCGCATAATGGGTATGGGCACGGGGATGGGTAATTACTCGCAAAATTAAGCGGGTATGGGTGCGGGTACGAGTACTATAGTACCCACCCCGCCCCGCACCCGCACTCATATAAATATAGTATTTATTTATTTATTATATTAATGTATAGTTTAATTAATTGTTTTTTTTTTATGTTTTAGTATCTATTAATATCATTGGACCATTACAATATTTATAATCAAATCAAAAGATAAACTTTTTCAAACTTTTTAAGAATTCGATTTCGATGAATAGTTAATAATTATGACTTTATAACTAAGAGTTATATCTTATTAATCGTGTCTTTATAATTATACTTGCAACTTCTTAGCAATTGTTTTTATTTATCTCAAATAATATTGTCGTAAGATTTGAAACTTCATAAAATATTATTATGGATATTTGAATGTGTATTGTAACGAGTGTTTATTTGAAATGTTTTAAGTTAGAAAATATTTTGGTTTATAATACTTTACGATTGAATTTATGATATTTGGATAACTTTTGAATTTAATCACAAAATAATATTTATTAATCAATCTATTTTAGTTAAAGTGTGGGTTACGGGTATGGGTACGGGTATTAAAGTTGATACCCAAGAGGGTACGGGCACGGGTATGACTATTTTTTTAAACTGTGGGTGTGAGGGCGGGTACTATAGTACCAACCCAAACCCTACTCATTGTCATCTCTACTATCACCTATCACCTATCACCTTTCACCTATCAACTATCATTTATCATATATCACCTATTGTAACATCCCGCTTTTTTGAGACATTAACTAACAAAATTCTAAACGTAAAATTAAAAATTCATTTTTATTTATTTTTGATTATCTTAAATACTCATTTACTTTAAAATTATTTAAAAACTATTTTAATTACATTTCAAAAAATAATGAATCAGAGTATTTGCAATTACTAAAAGTAAATTTAGTATGTTAAACAAAAGAAACTCCTAGAGCCAAAACTCTTGACGTTTTACTATCCAAACATAAATCCTAGTTGGTCATAAACTTTGGACATATGGAAAACTCACCAAACAAGTCTAACATTGATACAAAAGCATACTTTTGGATGCATCATACAACTATGAATGCATGAATGATAGATCACTCCACGAGAGCATCCAAAATCGTTCAACTTTGTCCTAAACCAAACTAGTTTAAGGAGCTCAATGTTTTTCGACCAACTTCAAGGAGCTCAATGTTTTTCTAAGATTGATTTGCGGTCAGGGTACCACCAGTTAAGATTAAGAGGGATGACATAACGAAGACAGCTTTCCGCACGCGTTATGGGCATTATCGCGTTTTTATACCATTCTTGGATCAATTTGTGATTGTGTTTATTGATGATATCCTTGTTTATTCCAATATTAAAGAAGAACACGAGCGACATTTAAGGTTAGTTTTGCAAACCTTAAGAGATAAACAATTATATGCCAAATTTTCAAAATGTCAATTTTGGTTGGATAGTGTGGCATTTTTAGGTCATGTTGTGTCTAAGAATGGAATAAGTGTTGATCCAAGTAAGGTGGAAGCAGTCCAGAATTGGTCCAGACCCACCACAGTTAAGGAGATTCGGAGTTTTCTGAGTATAGCAGATTGTTATCGACGCTTTGTGAAGGATTTCTCGAAGATTGCATCTTCGTTGACTATGTTGACCCAGAAGAAAGTTGAGTTCTGATGGACTGATGCATGTGAGGAAAGATTTCAAAAATTGAAGGAGTACTTGACGTCAACACCTATTTTGGCATTACCTATAGGTGGTGAAAGTTATACAGTTTATTGTGATGCTTCTAGAGTTGGTCTCGGTTGTGTACTTATGCAACAAGGTAAAGTTATTGCCTATGCATCTAGACAACTCAAGAGGCATGAAGTGAACTATCCCACACATGATTTGGAAATGGCTATAGTTATTTTTGCTCTTAAGATTTGGAGACACTATCTATATGGCGAAACTTTTGAGATTTATACCGACAACCAAAGTCTTAAGTATATCTTTCAGCAGCGAGACTTAAATTTAAGACAACGAAGGTGGATGGAACTCTTGAAAGATTATGATTGCATAATCTTATACCATCTAGGGAAGGCAAATATTGTTGCAGATGCTTTGAGTTGGAAATCCATGGGCGGTCTTGCTCATATAGCAGAAGTAAAGAGGCCAATAGTTAAAGAGTTTCAAGAAGTTGTTGAAAGTGGAATTGAATTTGAATTTGGTCATTTGAGGTTATTTTCAGCCCACGCACAAATTCGCTCAACCGTAGTTGATGATATCAAAGAAGCTCAAAGTCAAGACCCATACTTGGTGAAGTCTCAGTTGTGGGTTCCAAATGTTGCGAACTTTAGGAGGAAAATGTTAGAGGAGGCTCATCATTCTTCTTACACTATTCACCCAGGTTCTAATAAGATGCATCAAGACTTGAGAGAATTGTATTGGTGGGAAGGGATGAGGAGAGACTTAGCAAATTTTGTCTCTAAGTGCTTAGTGTCTCAACATGTAAAAGTTGAACACCAAAAGCCTCTAAGGTTACTTCAACCTATTGAAATACCTGAGTGGAAGTGGGAAGGCATCGCTATGGATATTGTCACATGATTACCACGGACCCAAAAGGGTTATGACTCAATGTGTGTGATTATAGATTGGTTGACCAAATGTGCACACTTTTTGCCTGTGAAGACTACTTATACTTCCTCTCAATATGCTAGACTTTATTTAGATAAAATTGTCTCTTTGCATGGTGTACCGGGGTCTATTATTTCTGATCGTGGGGCTCAATTTACTTCTCAATTTTGAAAGTCATTCCAAACTTCATTAGGAACTCGTTTGAAGCTTAGCACAGCTTTTCATCCTTAAACATATGGATGGCAATTAGACCAAGACCTAATGGGTACTCGCAAAAAAATCCCACAATGTTTAATACTTGAGTGTCCACAATTTGAATGTGTATTATAACGAGTGTTCATTTAAAATGTTTTAAGTTAGAAAATATTTTTGTTTATAATACTTTATGATTGAATTTATGATATTTGGATAACTTTTGAATTTAATCACAAAATAATATTTATTGATCGATCTATTTTAGTTAAAGTGTGCGTTATGGTTATGGGTACGGACACTTAGGTACATAGAGGGTAAGGGTACGGGTATTAAAGTTGATACCCAAGAGGGTACGGGCACGGGTATGAGTATTTTTATAAACTGCAAGTATGAGGACGGGTACTATAGTACCAACCCAAACCCTACTCATTGTCATCTCTACTATCACCTATCACCTTTCACCTATCAACTATCATTTATCATCTATCACCTATTGTAATATCCCGCTTTTTTGAGATATTAACTAACAAAATTTTAAACGTAAAATTACAAATTCATTTTTATTTATTTTTGATTATCTTAAATACTAATTTACTTTAAAATTATTTAACAACTATTTTAATTACATTTCAAAAAATAATGAATCAGAGTATGCGCAATTACTAAAAGTAAATTTAATACGTTAAACAAAAGAAACTCCTAAAGCCAAAACTCTTGACGTTTTACTACCCAAACATAAATCCTAGTTGGTCATAAACTTTGGACTTAAGGAAAACTCACCAAACAAGTCTAACATTGATACAGAAGTATACTTTTGGACGCATCATACAACTATGAATGCATGAATGTAGACACTTTTGTTATTAACAATAAAGATCACTCCACCAGAGCGTCCAAAATCGTTCAACTTTGTCCTAAATCAAAATAGTTTAGACACAAAGTAATCACCTTTAATAACCACAACATGTCAAGCACACCCATTATAACAACGTATGATATACCATACATTTTTCACAATTTGAACATGTTAAACACATCCATTATTAATATTCATTTTAAAGATAACACACAAACAAAACCAATACATAACATCATAATACATTTACATCACATAATTAAAGTTGGAAAGCGGATGGAGTGATTCCCTTACCATTATCAAAATTTGTTACTAGAATTATGTTTCACAAACTCTCGTCTCACTCGTTTAACACCTACTACTGTGCAAACACGGTTTTTCCCTCTCTAAATGTTGTTTCACCGATCCGACCATTGAAAACGAAGACCTAAATGTTACAAATCTGTTGTCCAAAACTAAGTCTGATCCAACGGTTAACGAATGCGCAATCAATATATTTCTGAGACTAGTTTAACAAAATCGGGAATAGGGTTACCCATCTCTTTTCTCTTTTGGTGGTTGCCTTTTCCATCAAAATAATCTTTCTCTTTTTCTCTCCTAAACCTTTTTTTTCCTAGATCTTTCACAGAGCGTTTTTGAATGGAAGACATCCGTTTTTGTTTTATTCCTTTTTATCATTAGAAGTGGGTAACGTGATATTAAGTTAGGAAATTAGAGAACGTGGTATTATGTGGGAATATGGTTTTTGAACGTAGTATTTCAACCTAAGCTATTTAACGGTTCCCGATTCATGCTTTTATTATTATTATAATAATAATAATTATTATTATTATTATTGTTATTATTATTATTATTACTATTAATTACTATTAATATTATTAGAAAAAATTAAAACTTTTGTTCCAATCGATTATGCCAATCGATTTCACTGGTCACAGAGACTCAGTGGTTTTTAACAAATCGATTTGCCTAATCGATTTGGTTAATCAATGTGCCTAATCGATTATGGACTTATGTCTGAAGAACAGTTTATCAGTTTGTTCATTCAATCGCTTTACCAAATCGATTGATGTCAAACTTGTTACAAAAGAAATAGTTCAATGGAGTGTGCCAGTCGATTGTGTTTGTCCCAGGCCAAGTTTATTTTCAAACTAATTTTTATGCAATCGATTTGCCCAATTGATTCGTCAATACATGGCTTGGCTCTGTAACTCTCACAATCGATTGTATCAATCGCTTTTAAACACTCGGAATAATCTTGTGATTGGAACAATCGATTTGTCAATTCGATTAGCCTGCAAAATGGCATGCTACTGACTTGCACACTTTATTTTCAATAATTGATTTGTCTAATCGATTGCCTAATCACAGAATTCATAATTTAGAACAACCCTATTACAAAATCGATTTGTCTAATCGATTTGCTAAGTCACTTTGCATCTTTCGTTGATTTCTTCAGTTCCAAGCTATTGTCTCAAGTTTGTAGGGTTGAGTTGTTGTTCCTGAAATTTTACTCAGTTCAAAATGTTAGATTTATCACATGATGTATGTTTGT
Source organism: Cicer bijugum (assembly GCA_037974875.1). Lineage (NCBI taxonomy): Eukaryota > Viridiplantae > Streptophyta > Magnoliopsida > Fabales > Fabaceae > Cicer > Cicer bijugum. Next base: position 885,988 of record JBBPBT010000821.1, on the reverse strand, counting down.
CAATAATATCAAAAATGGACTTATGTCCAACATCATTTTTACTTTATCTGTAGTTTGTTGAACAATCTCAGGTCCTAACACAAGGTTATCACCCGTCTCAAACCAACATAGAGGGGTCCTACATCTTCTCCCATACAACGCCTCAAAAGGGGCCATTCCAATGCTAGAGTGGAAACTATTGTTATAGGTAAACTCTATAAGTGGCAAAAAGTTATCCCAACTTCCATTTTGTTCCAACACACAAGCTCTCAACAAGTCTTCTAGGGATTGATTAGTTCGCTCAGTCTGACCATCTGTTTGTGGGTGGTAGGCTGAACTCATCCTAAGGTTCGTACCTAAAGCGCTTTGTAAACCTTGCCAAAACTTAGAGGTAAACCTAGGGTCTCTGTCTAGGACTATACTTGATGGGATTCCATGCAACTTCACAATTTCCTTTATGTATATTTCAGCTAACCTTTCCATAGAATAAGTTATGTTTATCGGAATAAAGTGAGCAGATTTAGTTAGTCTATCCACAATAACCCAAATACTATCGTACCTTTTTGGAGTTCGAGGTAAGCCTACAACAAAGTCCATAGAGATGTTATCCCACTTCCATTCGGGAATACTCAAAGGTTGCATCAAGCCTGAAAGTTTTTGGTGTTCTACCTTAGATTTTTGACAGATCAAACAAGCATACACAAACTCAGCAACATTCTTTTTCATTTTAGGCCACCAAAATATCTTCTTGAGGTCCTTATACATCTTTGTGGCTCCAGGGTGAATACTTAGACAACTCCTATGTCCTTCCTCTAAGATCATCTTTCTTAACTCCTCTACATCGGGAACACAAATTCTCTCCTTAAATCTCAGAATTCCATCCACACCTATTTTAAAGTCGGGTTCTCTCCCTTGGTCAATCGACTGTAACTTATCTAAAAGGTATAAATCCAACTTCTGATTCTTTTCGATCTCTTCCAATAATCCACTAGTTACCTTCAACATTCCCAATTTAATACTTCCTAGTGTTACTTCACAAACTAATCTAAGGTCTCTAAACTGTTCCAACAATTCACTATGCTTAACCAATAAGGCGGACACACTCAAAGTCTTCCTACTCAAGGCATCAGCCACTACATTGGCCTTTCCAAGGTGATAGTTAAGCTCAAAATCAAAATCTTTAAGAAAGTCCATCCACCTACGTTGTCTCATGTTCAACTCCTTCTGATTAAAAAGATACTTAAGGCTCTTATGGTCACTAAAAACCTCAAATCTAGATCCATATAAATAATGTCTCCACATCTTAAGCACAAACGCAACTGCTGCTAGTTCTAGGTCATGGGTAGGGTAGTTCCTCCCATGAATCTTCAGTTGCCTAGAAGCATACGCTACCACCTTCCCATCCTGCATAAGTACTCCACCTAATCTGGAACCACATGTATCACAATATACTACAAAGGGTTCATTTAGGTTAGGTAGTACTAAGATCGGTGCAGAGGTCAATCGTTTCTTAAGTTCTTGGAAACTATTCGCACAATGAGTATCCCACACGAACAATTCTCCTTTTTGTGTCAACTTAGTTAAAGGTAAGGTCAACTTGGAGAATCCTTCTATGAACCTATGGTAATAACCTGCCAATCCTAGGAAACTTCTAATCTCAGTTATTGACTTAGGTGTTTTCCATTCTAATACACTCTCCACCTTGGCAGAATCAACAGCTATTCCACCACTTAAGATTACATGTCCTAGGAAACTTACTTCTTCTAACAAAAATTCACACTTAGACAACTTGGAAAATAATTGTTTCTCCTTAAGGGTTTGCAAAACTATCCTTAAATGTTCGCCATGCTCTTCCTTAGTCTTAGAGTACACTAAGATGTCATCTATAAACACAACCACAAATAAGTCTAGGTAAGGATGAAAGATCCGGTTCATGTAATCAATAAACACTGTTGGAGCATTAGTCACACCAAAAGGCATAACCAGATACTCATAATGGCCATAACGGGTTCTAAAGGCGGTTTTAAGGATATCAGAAGACTTCACTCGGATCTAATGATAACCTAATCTCAAGTCGATCTTACTAAACATACAAGATCCTCTCAATTGGTCCATAAGGTCATCTATCCTGGGTAGGGGATACTTATTCTTGATTGTCACTTTATTAAGTTGGCGATAATCCACACACAACCTCATAGAGCCATCCTTCTTCTTAACCAACAATACAGGTGCACCCCATGGTGAAATACTAGGTCTTATAAATTGTTTATCTAGAAGCTCTTCCAATTGCTTCTTAAGCTCAGACAATTCTAATGGAGACATCTTATACGGTGCCATAGATATGGGTCCAGCACCTGGTACAAGGTCAATGCTAAATTCAATCTCATGCTCTGGTGGTAAACTAGTGACATCTTTAGGAAATACTTCAGGAAATTCACATACAATAGGAATATCTCGGATTACCACTTTTTCTTCAAATTCCAATGAGGCAAGGATCATGTATAACTGGGAATCTTCCTTCAAGAGTGTCTTCACTTGGTTGGTGGATATATTTCTAGGCTTATCCCTCTCTTCTGACTCCATGAATTCAATGGTTTTACAAAAAAAATCTACGCGGACACGGTTGGCAGATAGCCAATCCATACCAAGAATCACATCAACTCGAAAGTCCCTTCCACACACATGGATGGAAATGTCAAGACAAACACTGGAGGTATCAATAGAATCACTAGTTGGGGTATTCACAATCAAATCATATTGTAAACGAGATACAGGTAGTCCTAAACGTCTAACACAGTCAAGAGACACAAAGGAATGAGTGGCACCACAATAAAATAGCACAAATAAGGGAGTATCACTTATATGACATGTACCTTGGATCAAGTTGTCTTCCTCAAATGCTCCTACACCACTGAGGGTAAAGACTCTTCCATTGGATTTAGGTCGGTTGGCTTGGGAACTCTGGTTTCCAGGTTGTGAAGTCTTCTTTGGGTAGGGGCATGTGATGCTAATGTGGCCTTGTTGTTGACAATTAAAACAAGTAATTCCAGCATCTCTACATTCATATGCCCTGCGACCCTGTTTACCACACCTGTATCATCGGATAGGAGTAGTTGGATCACCATTATTACCATTGTTGTTGCTCGAGACTTGACTCCTATTGTTACTATTTCCGTTACTAACTCCTCGTCCATTGGGGTTTCCTCTACCACTACCATCACGATGACTATTTCCATTTCCTTTTTTGTTACCACTACTAGCTCCTTTTCCAGCTGAAAAACTATATTGTTGATAATTCTGACGACTTCCAGATTGACTAGGAGGAAAAGGGTAAGGTTTTCCTCTATTATGCTGCATAGGTCTCTTGTCCTTCATGATATTAGTATTTCGGTAATGTGCCCATTCAACACGACTATCCTCATCATAAATCCTACTCTTATTCACTAGAGTAGGAAAGTCACGGATCTCTTGCATTCCAACCTGTTTCTTGATCTCTGGTCTGAGTCCCATTTCAAACTTGATGCACTTAGACTTTTCTCCTGCCTCTCCAACATAGAGTGGATAGTACTTGGATAATTCCTCAAACTTAGCAGCATACTCCGCTACCGACATATTCCCCTGTTCCAATTTAACAAATTCCATCTCTTTTCTATTACGGATATCTTCAGGGAAATACTTAACTAGAAACATGTTCTTGAATATATCCCAAGTAATTGCAGTCCCTGCATTATCTAAACGTTGGCGCGCATTATCCCACCAATATCCAGCTTCCTCCGTCAACATAAAGGTACCAAGATGCACTTTCTGACCTTCGGGACATGCCACTCCTCTGAAAATTTTCTCAACTTCTTGCAACCACTTTTGAGCTCCATCAGGATTATATTGACCTTCAAACGATGGAGGGTTAGCCTTGTGGAATCGATCCATCACCATGAATTCATTTATTTGCACATTTCCTTGGCCACCATTGTAGCTAGTAGCTTGAGCAACAGCTTGAGCAGCAATCTATGTAGCTTGAGTAGCAGCTTGCGTAGAGGCTTATGCAGTAGCTTGAGATTCAGTCAAAGCTTGGAGAGCCTGCACTGTAACTCCTGCCATGGACTCCAGAGCCTCAGCAATCGCAACATCATTCCTTCCACTAGCCATCACTACCTACATCAATTAGATAAGCCAATTGAATATAGTGAGACATTCAGGAAAGTGAGAACCTAACCTAGTTCTACAACACTAACACAACAATGACCATAACCACAAAACACATAACAGAGTACACAAGGAAACATAGCGAACACATAACACATTTACGGTGTGATTGGACAAACCAGGCTCTGATACCACTAATATGACACCCTAAACCCCAAATAATTTTTTTTTATTAAGATAAAGAATATCACATAATCATAAACATGTCCCATAAATTCAAAATTTCCATCAATCATAATGACATCGAAATCATAATATCAAACAATAGAATCCTTTTTGAAGTATACATACTTATGTTTTAAATTCAGTGCAAATATAGTCCCAACCCAGTGTCACTATCAGAGCGGGAATTCCCAAAATAAAAATACTGAAAATAACATCAACACAATGCATAATTATAAAGGTCTCCAAGACATGATGGTACCAGTCATCACCTGCAACTTACAACTCGTCTGCGTCCATCACAAACAACGACGGGGTGAGTATCGAAATCATGTAACAGTATAAAATGCACGAGGATAACACGCAAGCAATCAAGTTATCACAACCTCAAAAACAGTCAAGTATATAATATCAACGGTTTATCAAATTCATTCACAATAAGATAATCACAAGGATGAAATGCTATGCATGTTCTATACTCTACACTTCATCATTTAGAACCATTCTACTCTGAAGTACTTGGTTATGAGGCTTGATAATATGCCACTACAAGAGTGGACAGACAATTCATGAATGGCCAAGTCCTCATAGATCCCCTCAACTCAACCCGAGACACATATACGCGACGGTCGGGGTACTCTTGTGTTACACGGTAGCTCTCGGCCTTAGGGAATAACCCACTAATCCACTTAGGAATTCCCCACTAGGTGTACCCCCAAGGTCTATCAGTCTTACTTTGCAGTTCGATTGTAGCCCTCCACGATCAGGCTCATTCAGTTGTACTTCCCCAAATCACTAGGTTTGTCAGACCCTCCCTATATGATGACAAAATAATCCTAACTCCAAAATCTACAGCACATATCTCAGACTTACTCGATCATCACAACTCAATAAGTTTTAATTTGACTTCACAATATTCATCATTATATATCTTTATCAGTCAATCACCATAAAATCACAATATTTGGTTTACACTACTCACGATACACAATCACCAATAAAAGGTCAAGCAATGGCATATTCAAGTGATATCAAAATTTCATTCAAGTAGCAAGAATACTCTAGTACATATCATTCACATAGTTACAATCAACATAATATTCATAAAATCAGACGGCATACAATCTTGATATAAATAATTTCACGGCAATTCTATTGGTTGCTAAATTATATTTTAATCCTCACTATTACCATTCACATTTTATTAATTAATTATTATTACTCAATAGGGCTCAACTGTACGTAGTAAGCCCCGAATGAACATCTAGGAATTTCAATATTCTCGTTCATCTCACGTTATTTTATACTCATAAAATCAAACCTCAACTCACCCCTTACCTTAGCTGAAGATTTTTCCTAACGAAGTCGATCCACTGATTTAATGTGTCACGTCTTTGCCAACCACCGTCTCTAACAGTCCACGAGTGAGAATAAATCAACGCAACAACTATTTACAAATTAGTTACTTACTCTGATAGGTAATTAATTTATTTATTTATTTATTAATAATACATTGATACTTCATCTAATAATACATTAATGCATTGTAATATAATTCAAAAATATATTCAATATCTTTAAACACTCATATTACTATAATAAGATTTTATTTAACAAAGTATGATAGAAAGAACTTAATATTATGTCTATATAATATATATATATATATATATATAGTTTTGATTTATAAATATATTTATATATGGACGCAAATAATAATTAATTATTACTTATTATTGACTATACTTAATTTTTATAACATAATCAAATAGATTAACCCATTTAGGTGAAAGAATTAATTTGCATCTAATGGTTTAGTTACTAACTTATTTTCTGGAATTTGTATAACAACAATTCTTATATAGCATAATCCGTTGGATGACAGAAACAAAGGCAAGGCTTCTAAAATTCCAAATAAAGACTCAAATCATGGCTATACAAATTTATTTTGGGTTTGTGGTTTTCAATTTCTTAACTTTCATCTATATATATATATATATATATTATATATATATATATATATATATATATATATATATGTATTATTTATCCTATTGTACTTCAACTTTCGAGGACGAAACTTATTTTAGGGGGGTAGTAATGTAAGACCCATAATTTAAATTATACTTTATGTATTTTAGTGGATTTTGGGTATTGAACTCGGAGGCTTTTTAGCCATGTTATTAATATTTTTGGAATTTAAATGATCAAAAAGATATTCTGATGCCCGACTAAAATTACTCGTCGATAAATAAATTAAATTAATTGTGGTGAATCTTTTACGAAGAATTTAATTATGGGGAGTTTTGATAAAAATATCTCGAGTTGCTAAAAATTGTATCTGTCAATTGAGTTGCAATGAAAGTAGATATTTTTAACAAAAAGTGGTTTGGAGAGGTTATGGGTGAAATGGTAATTTTAATAAATATCTAAATATTTTGAGATATTTGTTAAGTTATAATTAATATATATATATATATTTGTTTGGAGGGAAAAGAAAAGGAAATAGAAAGGGAAGAAAAGGAAATAGAAAGAAAAGAAAATAGAAGGAAGGAAAAAGGAAAAGGAAACAGAACTTCCTTCCTCTGCCTCGCGACACTTCTCCTTCTCCCTCTTTTCTTCTTCTTGGTTTTGCTTTCTTTTTCTTTCTTTGGCTTTAAGAATAGAAACCCAAGGCTTAGTGGGTGAGAAAGAACAAATTTTCAGCTTCTTCCTTCTTCTCGGATTCGAAAACGGTGTTAGTGATTTCGAAACCGTCAAACACAAACCCCCACTTTTCTTCTAGATCTAAGTTTCATTTCGCAAAGAGATAAAAGGGAAAGTTTCTCACCACCACACTACGGTGCTAGTGAACTAACTTTGGAAGCGACGTCGCGAGCGGAGATTTTACCAAAATTACTTGTGGTACCATAATCGCTCGTTAAAGCTAACGTTAAGGTAAGGGCTCCTTCCAAACTTTTAGTTTGCATTTAGGGACTTATATGTGGTTGTGTGGAAAATAATTTTGTTAGGGTTAAAGTGTTGATTTGGGGAAAATGAATCTAATGCTTTTATATGTAAAATCTTAGAGTTGGGTTTTGATGATATTGATGAGTGTTTTGTGGAAAATGAATTTAACTCATTTATGTATGATTTTGAAGAAATGAAATTTGATGTGTTTGAGTGGTGGGTTGTGATGATTTGAGTTCGTCGTATTTGATGTGTTCATAATTAATGCTTATGAAATTTGAGATGTGTTTGGTTGGATTTTGTGGAGAAATGAATTGATGTGATTTGGTGTGAATTGTGGATTGAATTTGTGAATATGTTTGAGTATGTTCTATGTGGAATTTGAAAACCATTAGATTTAAACGAGTATTAAGAATGGGGAATCTCTTAATGTCTATGTTTACTTAATGTTGTCGTGAAAACCATTAGAGTTAAACGAGTATTAAGAATGGGGAATCTCTTAATGTCTATGTTTACTTAATGTTGTCGTGAAAATCATTAGAGTTAAACGAGTATTAAAAATGGGGAATCTTTTAATATCTCTGTTTACTTAATGTTTGTTGTGAAAATCGTTAGAGTAAATGAGTATTAAGAATGGGGAATCTCTTACTATCTTTGTTTACTTAATGATTATCGTGAAAATTGTTAGAGTTAAATGAGTATTAAAAATGGGGAATCTTTTAATATCTGCATTTACTTAACGATTGACGTGGATAGAGTCAGAGTATGCTCATGCATTTCATATTGGTAAATCGTGCTGACCCGTGACAGGTGGCACCTCGATAAATAGTACTTTGTCCTGTGATAGGCGGTACATTTACGATTTATGTTTTTGGTAAATCGTGCTGACCCGTGATAGGTGGCACCTCGGTAAATAGTACTTTGGCCTGTGATAGACGGTACGTTTTCGATTTACGCTTTTTCTTTTAGTAAATCATGCTGACCCGTGATAGGTGGCACCTCGGTAATTTAGTACTTTGGCCTGTGATAGGCGGTACGATTATGATTTACAGCCCTTCGAGGAGGGTTTTGGTTTGGAATTCTGAGTCCATGCATTTTGGCATATACGCATTGCATTAGGGTGTTAGGCACACGAGTCGTGTTTTATTCAAGATTATGATTGAGTGTTTGAACTTGAGATGTTGTGGTAATTGTATTATAATTGTTAAGTTAATGTTTTGGAATTGTGTGTGAGTGTGATTGATTGCAAAACCATTTCAAAACTTAAGTTGTCATGGTGATTGCGTTATAATTGCTAAGTGTTATGTTTTGGAATTGTGTGTAATTGTAAAGGATTCAGTTTATGTATTTTTAGAAAAACTGCAGAACAATCTATTTCCCAATCGATTCTGTAAAAAAGTAATACCAGCTTAATCAACTGCCTAATTGATTATTACGTTTCTTGTTTTCTTGAATTTTGAAAATATATTGAACTAATCGATTTGGCTTGTTATAGTAGCTCAGCTATTTATTTTAATCGATTGTTCAATCGATTTTCTTAATCACATGACACAGGTCTGATAAAACCATTTAAGAAATCAATTTCCCAATCGATTGCCCAATCGATTTCCCAATCGATTGCCCAATCGATTTCCCAATCGATTGCCCAATCGATTTCCCAATCGATTGCCCAATCGATTTCCCAATCGATTGCCCAATCGATTGTCTAATTGATTGATTTAAACCAAGAATACAGGTTTCACCAAAAACATTTAAGAAATCGATTTCCCAATCGATTGATTTAAACCCAGAATACAGGTTTCACTAACAACCTTTAAGAAATCAATTTCCCAATCGATTTGCTTTGTAGAAACTTGTATTCTGAGTGAGACAATCAATTGCCCAATTGATTCATCAATTGATTGGTCAGTTGATTTATTTCTTGATTGATTAAAACCTTATTTTGATTTCATTTTTACTTGGCAAGTATTATATGAACGTTTAGCATATGGAAAACCCTTTTAAGGTGCATGCTAAGTTGAAAGGTTATTTTGTGCATTTAAAAACTTAAATGTTATGTGTTAATTGTTAATTTCGGTTGGTGACCCTTCACAACTGTTGTGGAAATCTGGGATTTGCCCTCAGATGAGAGTCAGGACAATCCTACCGGTTCGTACCCTGTGGATGGGGATGTAGTTGGAACACCTGACTGGAGCTATGTTAGGAGGATCTTGCGGGGCGCGTGAAGATCACTCAGGATGTATAGTTTTTGTAGAATGATCAGATTAGGTTGACGTATAGGGACTAAATGTCTTTCTTTTGGATTGTGTTTATTTTAAATTGGAAGACTGTACCTATACTAATATTGTCAGCATGACATTTTATTTTCGATGGGTTCCATGTACCACTTTTTGATGTGTAAATACTTTGGATTCATATTTCAAAAGCTATTCCGCTGCTTGTAAATTATGTTGACTTAATTGTCATTGGGTTATGACTTAAACATTTATCCAAAGGTATTTTTGTTATTTATTTCTTTGTTTTATGAATTTGTTAATAACGAAGATAATAATAACATATAATAAAATAGAGTTGTCAAAAAATATTTAATAATTATTTTATTTAACAACTCAATTTTATTATATGTTAGTATTATATTCGTTATGAACTACAACTACATTACGAACGTAATAATAATAACATAAAATAAAATAAAGTAATAAAGATGTAATTGTTACTTTATTTGATATCTCTATGTTATTAGGGTGTCATAGTTATTGATGATTTGATTTAGGGTTTCGAGTCTAGGGTTTCGAGTTTCGGGTTTCGGGTTAAAGTGTTTAGGGTTTCGGGGTTAAGGGTTTTAGGTTTAGGGTTTTGGATTTCAGGTTTAGGGTTTTTAGTTTAGTGTTTAGGATTTTATGGTTAAGGGTTTAGTGTTATCTCTGTTGAAACTATAACTACAAAACAAATATAATACCAATATATAATAAAATAGATTTATCAAATAAGGATGTAATTATTACTTTATTTGAAAATTAAATTTTATTATATATTATTATTATCTTCGTTAATAATTACAACTGCAAAACGAATATAATGATAACATATAGTGAAATAGAGTTGTTAGATAAAGATTTAATTATTAATTTATTTGACAACTCTATTTTACATGTTATTTATATCTTCATTAAGATTTACAATTTTAAAATAAATATAATAATAATTTAAAATAAAATTTATTTGCCAAATAAACATGTAAGAATTACTTTATTTGACAAATCTAGTTTTTATATGTTTAAGGTTTTGGGTTTAAGGTTTCATGTTTAGGAATTAAAGGTTTGCATTTCGGTTTTAGGATTTAAGGTTTAGGGTTTTACGATTGAAAGTTATCTTCGTTGAAAATATAACTACAAAACAAAGATAATTATAATATATAGTAAAATATAGTTTTCACATAAAGATATAATTATTATTTTATTTAAAAATTATATGTTATTATTATCTCCGTTTTGAATTACAACTGCGAAACGAAGATAATAATAACATACAATAAAATAGAGTTGTCAGATAAATATTTAATTATTAATTTATTTGACAACTCTATTTTATTATATGTTATTATTATCTTCGATTTTTACTTTTTTTTCATAACGAAGATAATAATAACATATAATAAAATAGAGATGTCAAAAAATATTTAATAATTATTTTATTTAACAACTCTATTTTATTATATGTTATTATTATCTTTGCTATGTAAAAAAAATAAAAATCAAAGATAATAATAACATATGATAAAATAGAATTGTTAAATAAATATTTTATTATTACTTTTTTTACAACTCTATTTTATTATATGTTAGTATTATTTTCGTTATGAACTACAACTATATTACGAACGTAATAATAATAACATATAATAAAATACAGTTATAAAGATGAAATTGTTAGTTTATTTGATATCTCTATGTTATTACAGTGTCATCATTTATGATAATTTGATTTAGGGTTTTGGATTTCAGGTTTAGGGTTTCGAGTATAGGGTTTAGGATTTTATGGTTAAGGGTTTTGGGTTATCTTTGTTGAAACTATAACTTCAAAACAAATATAATAACAACATATAATAAAATAGAGTTGTCAAATAAAGATTTGATTATCCCTTTATTTGAAAATTAAATTTTATTATATATTATTGTTATATTCTTTATTAATTACAACTGCAAAATGAAAATAATAATAACATCTAGTGAAATAGAGTTGTGAGATACAGATTTAATTATTAATTTATTTGACAACTCTATTTTACATGTTATTATTATCTTCATTAAGATAATAACAACATACAATAAAATAGAGTTGCCAGATAAATATTTAATTATTAATTTATTTGACAACTCTGTTTTATTATATGTTATTATTATCTTCTTTATAAAGTACAACTACATAACGAAGATAATAATATCATATAATAAAATAGAGCTGTCAAAAAATATTTAATAATTATTTTATTTAACAACTCTACTTTATTATATGTTATTATTATCTTCGTTATGAAAAAAAAGTAAAAATCGAATATAATAATAACATATAATAAAATAGAGTTGTTAAATGAGGATTTTATTATTACTTTTTTTTGATAACTCTGTTTTATTATATGTTATTATTATCTTCGTTATGAACTATAACTTCATTACAAACGTTATAATAATAACATATAATAAACAACTAAATAATCAATTTCAAACTTTTTAAAATTCATTAGTAATCAATCATGTGAGTTTATTTAATCTTAGTTGAGGTTGTGTCATTATGTGTGGATGGATCTATTTTACTAAAAAATGGAGTTATTAAAAATAATTCTCAAGTCAGGTATCATGTGTCTCCTAAGTTAGACAAAGAAGACAAATTAATTTATTTTGTTTTAATTTATGGTGATAAGAGTTTCAAGGAATTGCTTTTTCTTTGACAAAAAGGATTTGGAAGCTTTGCATTCCGACTAGTACCAATTTGACATATCCTTCCTTGGGTTTCAATTTCGTGGTTGCTTTATCAGTGGGGAAAAAGATTCTAAGACGAAATCGGAAAAAAATAAATTTGTGTTGAATTCAATTATTCTGATGGAACCAGAAAAAGAAAAACAGAGGTGTGCGTTGTCAACCCTAATCGCTTGAACTTGATAGCTCTTTTCTCCCTATCAATTTTCAATCTTCTACATTAATCGGTTCGATCGGTGTCATCTTCGTGTTTGGTGTTGATGTTTTGAGCCAATTTTTTTTCTTATTCGTTTCAACGTTGACGGTAATGGTAACGATGTTCTTGATGTTAAAGCCCTAGAAATCATGATTTGAATTGGTGCCAAATGATTGCATGGTCACAAGAAAGAGAGAGATGGTGATACAAAATAAATTATACCACTTTTTGTTTCCGTTCTTGAAATTCAACTAAGAATGCCCTGTTAGACATATGGATAATTGTTAGACATATGTTCGCTCGTTTTTGAAGTTATTGACAAACATACATTTTTGAAATAAATCTAATAGTGTGAATTGAGAAAATTTCAGGAACATCCATTCAATCCTACAAACTTGAAACCATTGCTTGGAACTCAAGAAATCAACAAAACCTTGAAGATCCACAAGCTAATCGATTAGTAAAATCGATTCTGTAAAAGGGTTGGATGATATTATACAGTCTGGGATTAATCAATCGATGGGCAAAATCGATTTGCACATCTTATGAAAATTCAAACAGGCCATCAATCGATCAGGCAAATCGATTGGTACACTTATCAGAAAATAAATTGTGCAAGTCAAAGAGCCAGTTTGCCACAAATCGATTAGGCAGATCGATTGTTTAATTCACCAAGACTGAACTGATGGTTTACATCGATTAGACAAATCGATTGGAACACTTACTAAAATAGAAATGCACAAGTCAGTGGCATGCCTTGCAAACTAGTCGATTTGAACAATCGATTATTAAATCACCACTTTTTGTTCTGTTTTGTCTACATCGATTGACCAAATCGAATGTAAATGTTCCAGAACCAAACCAATGTTAATAAAGCAATTAGGCAAATCGATTTACAAAAATAAATTTCAAAATGACCTTGGTCTGGAACATACACAGTCGATTAGCTCAATCTACTTACTTACCTCTGTTGTATTAAAGTTGGCATCAATCGACTTGGTAAATCGATTGACTGGACCAACTGTTGTAATGAGCTTCAGACATAATTTTACAATTGGTTAGGCACATCGATTTGTGAAAATCATTGTGTCCTTGGAACCAGTGAAATCGATTGACTAAAGCGATTGGCACAAAAAGTTTTAGAAACAGAGATGACTATAATGGTTAAATCGATTACATACATCGATTGTTTTGATCTCGTTGCTTGAACAAAACATCCCAAGTCGATTATGAACATCGATTCAGACATGAACATTCATCCCAGTCTGAAGAACTCATTTAAAATAATCGATTAGATAAATCGATTATGTTGTGCAGTTTCAAGATTCAAGAAAAACAAGATTCGTGAAATCGATTTGATAAATCGATTAGTGTGTTTTATAACATTAATGAATTGATTGGCCAAATCGATTCATGTGTTGTTTTTCCTGAAACTATATAAACTGCTTTCATACTCTTCTTCTAATAATGACACAATATACAATAACCAATGATAATAACTTTGATAATTCTTTTTCAGAACTACAACACATGAAATAACTCTTTCTCAACCAATATCAATTGAACATCTTTTTCAGCCATGAACAATCAACCTATGATCTATGAGGATTGAAAAAGACTGATTTGAGAAAGATTGCTTTGAGAAGAAGGAAGATCAAGAAATTTGTATATTTGATATGTTTCATATTCTGTAATACTTTTTTTTGTAACAAATTACTTTGAGATAATCCAGCTGCGACTGGTGGCGATCTTCGGGGTTGAGGGCTGTCAACAAGAAGACGCTTGACTGAATTCTTGGTCAAGTTTATGGGACTTAAACTTGGGAATTCAGGGAGGGAAAAGATAGAACAGGGAGAATAGTTTAAGATTGGTATGAGGCACGCTGTAAAAATCTGTAAACTGATTATAAGAAGTTCTATTGGATAGGCTAAGATCTTGTTGGATCTTGGGACTGGATGTAGGTCGTCACGAGACGGCTGAACCAGTATAAAATCCTGCGTACACCTTTTCTTTTCCCTTATCTTGTTTACATTTCTGCAATTATTTCGTTTCGGATATTGATTAATTGTCTTAATAATAATTGCATGTAAATCAGCATCCATTATAATCATTCTTGTCTAATACATTTCTCCATATCTACCATGACCCATATAGTTTGACATTCATTAGAATTGTTAATTAGGGACCGTATTCAATTTGGTGTGAAATAAAATTGAATTTATTGAACCGTTGTGCATCCATGTTAGATTAGACATCTTTCTGCATAATTCTTCCGCAAATCAGAGGTCATATACACCAACATGCCCGATCTCTATGAATCTTGGTCATTCGAACCCTAGAATTCTGATTTGAATTGGTGCCCTAAAAAGATGACAACGAAGTCACATACTTTGTTATTTGGAATCAAGTTTATGGTGTCCATGATTTGCTTCATCCCAAAGAGAGATATAAATCTCTCTTTATTTCATTTTCAACCCATTATCCTTTGGTTTCTGATATATTGATTCTCTTCTTCTATTGAGCAAACATTCTCTGTCTCCAAAATTGTGTTTGACACAAATGTTTCGAGGTAGATTTTTGTTTGCAACATTAATGCGTTATAATTGATTGTCCAAGAATGTATAGTCTTGATGATTCATGATTATTCTAGACTGAGAAGGTTAATTATAATCAAAAAGATTGCAATATGAATTTTTTATTCATATGAAATGAAATTGAGATAGTATGATTGGAAGACCCGAAACTTGATTACAAGAGGGACTCTTGATCCAAAATATGGCTTGCAATATGAATTTTTTACCCATATGAAACGAAATTAAGATAGTATTTTTGGATGACTTTAAATTTAATTATGAGATATATTCTTGACCCTAAATGTGACCTTCAATATGAGTTTTTTATTAATATGAAATTGAGATAATACTTTTGGATGATCCAAAATTTAATTATGAAATTGAAAATTTGAGATAGTATGATTGGATGACCTAGAGTTTAATTACGAGATCAATTCTTGATACAAAATATGGCTTGCAATTTGAATTTTTTATTCATATGAAATGAAATTGGGATAGTATGATTGTAAAACATGAATTTAATTACAAGATGAAATCTTGACCTGAAATATGGCTTGCCATATGAATTTTTTATTCATATGAAATTGGATCTTGACCCTACACGTGGCCTTCAATATGAATTTTTTATTTGACAACTCTATTTTATTATATGTTTAGGGTTTAGGGTTTAAGGTTTATGATTTTCAGATATGGTTTTATGTGCCTATATGATCTTGAATTCGATAAATTGCGATGATGGTAAATTGCCTCGATACTTTAGGATGATGGTTTTGTGCCTTGATAGATTGACGTTGCATCTCGACATTGGATGCAAAATATGATATTTAAGTCTAAATGGTCCTAAGTTCGATACATTAGAATGATGGTTTTGTGCCTACATGACCATGAATTTGAATTTGACTTTTGAGGCTTATTGACATGAACTTCTACAAAATTAGATGGTGATATTGCGCCTCAGCCATATTGGATGCAAAATTCAATATTTGAACCTAGATGTCCCTAATTTGTTAAATTGGAATGTTGGTGACTCAATGACCTTGGATTCCAAATATGATTTTTTACCTACATGATGATAGTGTGCCTCAAAATTTTTTATTTGATGATCCTAAATTTGTTAAACTATGATGAGAGCATTGAGCCTCCAGACTTTGGGAAAATTTTTTTATCTAACCCTAAATGATTCTAAGTTTAATAAATTGGGATGATGGTGTCGTGCCCCGTGATCTTGAATGCATAATTTGTTCTTATATGTTCCTATAGTTGATAGTTGGAATGATTGTATTGTGTCTTTACTTGGATAAAAATTTTGATATTTAAGCTTGCCTAAACAAAATGAAATTCGATAAATTGATGTTATGGTATTGTGCCTCAATACTGGTTACGAAATTTGCTATTTGAGTCTAAGTGATCTTAATTTCAATAAATAGGGACGACAATATTGTATCTTATGAATATTGCCGTGAAAAATTATATTTGAGTAATATGATCTTATAGTCAATAAATTGAGATATATTGTGCATAGATATCCTTGGATACGAAACTTTATATTTAAGTCTAGATGATCCTAATTGATTGATAAATTAGGATGACAATATTGTTCCTCAATGACCTTGGATACCAAATTTAATTATAGAAAATCTTAATAAAGACAATATTGCTCCAAAATTTCTAATAACTCTAGACAAATTAAATTCTAGACGATATTGTTCCAAAATTGAGTTGTCAAATAAAGATTTAACAATTACTTTATTTTGACAAATCAAGATTTTATTTGTTTAGGGTTTAGAGTTTCATGTTTAGGAATTAGGATTTTGGGTTTAGGTTTTAGGATTAAAGGTTTAGGGTTTTAGGGTTTAAGTTTATCTTCGTTGAAAATATAACTACAAAACAAAGATAATTATAATATATAGTAAAAAATAGTTTTCAAATGAGGATATCATTATTATTTTATTTAAAAGTTAT
>JBBPBT010000821.1:857632-868622 GCA_037974875.1 Cicer bijugum | reverse complement strand
TATTAAAAAATATTTAATAATTACTTTATTTAACAACTCTATTTTGTTATATGTTATTATTATCTTTAGGGTTTTGGATTTCAGGTTTAGAGTTTAGGGTTTTCTTCGTTGAAATTATAACTACAAAACAAATATAATAATAACATATAATAAAATATAGATTTCAAATGAAGATGTAATTGTTACTTTATTTGAAAATTAAATTTTTATTATATATTATTACTATCTTCGTTATTAATTACAACTGCAAAACGAAGATAATAATAACATATAGTGAAATAGAGTTGCCAGATAAAGATTTAATTATTAATTTATTTGACAACTCTATTTTACATGTTATTATTATCTTTATTAAGATTTAAAATTATAAAATGAATATAATAATAATAATAATATATAATAAAATTGAGTTGTCAAATAAAAATGTAATAATTACTTTATTTTACAAATCTAGTTTTTATATGTTTAAGTTTTAGGGTTTAGGGTTTCATGTTTAGGAATTAGGGTTTTGGGTTTAGGTTTTATGATTTAAGGTTTTGGGTTTTAGGGTTTAAGGTTATGTTCGTTGAAAATATAACAACAAAACAAAGATAATTATAACATATAGTAAAATAGTTTTCAAATAAAGATATAATTACTATTTTATTGAATGAGCCTGATCGTGGCGGTCTGCTGTCGAGCCTTAAGGCAAGATTGTTAGACCTTGGATGTATTTCGGTGGGGAATTCCTAGGTGACTTGGAGGTAGAGCTCCAAATGTCGGGAGCTACCATGCAACACACGTTTACCTCGATGGTCGTGTATATGTGTCTCGGGTTGAGTTGAGGGGATCTATGAGGACAGGGCCAATTTGAATTGTCCGTCCACCGGGATGGTAGCATAGTATCATGGCCTCATAACCAAGTACTTCAAAGTTAGAGTGTTACCACATTGTGAAGTAGAGTCTAAGCTCATGCATAGCATTGCATTTCCTTGTGATTGTTTTGTTGTGATTGATGTGTTTCAAAGGTAATATTAATTAGATGATTTGATGCATATTATAATGAGATGATTATTTTACTTGAGTGACTTTGATGTTATAGTATGATACTATTTAATTAAATATTTTGATATATCGTAAAGTGATTATGATACGATTCTATTATGATTGTTTGCGTGTTCTTCTTACTCATATTATACTATTAACATGATTTCAAAACTCACCTCCTTCGTAGTTTGTGTTTGACTGGCTGGGCCCTGCGTTTGCGAAATCGCAGTTATTACAGGTTAATGAGTCTTGAAGTTCAAGTTTGGGAGGAACCCCGCTCTGATAGGTGATACATGGATTAAGGGTTTTCATTTTTATTTTCTTGAAAATATAATTTTATTTATCCACTACAAATTTTATAGGAATATGATATAAATTATTATATATATATTATTTTGGGATTTAGGGTGTCACAAACTACACCTGCAAAACGAAGATAATAATAACATATAGTGAAATAAAGTTGTCAATTAAAAATTTAATTACTAATTTAGTTGAAAACTTTATTTTACATTTTATTATTAGCTTCAATAAGATTTACAATTACAAAATAAATAAAATAATAATATATAATAAAATAGAGTTGTCAATTAAGATGTAATAATTAAACTATTTGACAAACCTAGTTTTTATATGTATACTGTTTAGGGCTTAGGGTTTCATGTTTAGGAATTAGGGTTTCGGGTTTAGGTTATCTTGGTTGAAAATATAACTACAAAACAGTTAATTATAACATATAGTAAAATATACTTTTCAAATAAAGATATAATTATTATTTTATTTAAAAATATATTTTATTATATGTTATTATTATCTTCGTTCTGAAATATAACTTTAAAACGAAGATAATAATAACATACAATAAAATAGAGTTGTCAGATAAAGATTTAATTATTAATTTATTTGACAACTCTATTTGATTATATATTAGTATTATCTTCGTTATAAAGTACAACTTCATAACGAAGATAATAATAACAAATAATAAAATAGAGTTGTCAAAAAATATTTAATAATTATTTTATTTAACAACTCTATTTTATTATATGTTATTATTATATTCGGTTTGAAAAAAATAAGTAAAAATCAAAGATAAAAATAACATATAATAAAATAGAGTTGTTAAATAAAAATTTCATTATTACTTTTTTTTTACAATTCTATTTTATTATATGTTAGTATTATCTTCGTTATGAAATACAACATATTACGAATGTAATAATGCTAACATATAATAAAATAGAGTTATGAAGATGTAAAATACACATTACAACTCTTAATTCCCGGTATCACCTATCAGAGTGGGGTTTCTCCCAAACTTGAACTTTGAGACTCATTAATCTGTAATAACTGCGATTTCGCAAATGCAGGGCCAAGCCAATCAAACACAAATAACGAAGGAGGTGAGTTTTGAAATCATGTTGATAGTATAATATAAATAAGAAGAACATGCAATTAATCATCAATAAACCGTATCATTACACAAACATTATTCAAGGAAAAACATCACATTATATAGTCAAAATCAAAGAAAATCAATACACTTCACTGTAATACATATTAATCAAAACAAAAAAATCACAAGAAAATGCAATGTTATGCATGAGCTTAGACTCTACTTCACAATGTGGTACCATTCTAACTCTCAAG
The DNA here is from genome assembly GCA_037974875.1 of Cicer bijugum. Lineage (NCBI taxonomy): Eukaryota > Viridiplantae > Streptophyta > Magnoliopsida > Fabales > Fabaceae > Cicer > Cicer bijugum. The sequence continues at coordinate 865,946 of JBBPBT010000821.1, read as the reverse complement.
TACTTGGTTAGGAGGCTTGATACTATGCCACCATCCTGGTGGACGGACAATTCAAATTGGCCTTGTCCTCATAGATCCCCTCTGTAACACCCCAGCCCTCCAACGTTACCGGCAATGTTACTTCACGATCTTCTCGCCCCCTCCCCTTTCCTCAAATTGGAAATCCTGGCGAGTTTTTGCCTTCCATGGGGCGAGAAGATCGTGAAGTAACATTACCGGTAATGCTGGAGGGCTAGGGTGTTACAATAAGTACCGCCTCATCACAATCCCGCTACCAATTGAGCCAATGTGACACCCTAAACCCCAAAATAATATGCGATTTCGCAAATGCAGGGCCCAGCCAGTCAAACACAAACAACGAAGGAGGTGAGTTTCGAAGTCATGATGACAGTATAATACAAGTAAGAAGAACACGCAAATAATCATAATAGGACCATATCATTACACAAATATTCCATCAAGAAAATATCACATTCAAAGGTCAAAATCACTCAAGGAAAATCAATAGATTACACTGTATCATCAAATTGTCTAAGAGAAATTACCACCACGCATAATACATATTAATAACAACAAAAAAATTACAATAAAATGCAATGTGGTACCATTCTAACTCTGAAGTAATTGGTTAGGAGGCTTGATACTATGCCACCATCCCGGTGGACTGACAATTCAAATTGGCCTTGTCCTCATAGATCCCCTCAACTCAACCCGAGACACATATACGTGACAGTCAAGGTAAACGTGTGTTACATGGTAGCTCCCGACATTTGGAGTGCGACCTCCAAGTCACCTAGGAATTCCCCACCCAAATACCTCCAAGGTCTAACAATCTTGCGTTAAGGCTCGACAGCAGACCGCCACGATCAGGCTCATTCAGTTGTACTTCCCCATAATCACTAGGCTTGTCAGGCCCTACCTATATGATGACAAAATAATCTCCACTTCACAAATTCACAATATTTATTTTCAATCCTCGTTGGTTTATGATACTCCATTAAAACCGTCATCTCAAACTAGGGATGGCAATTAGACCCAGACCCAGTGGGTACCCGCAAAAAAACCCACAATGGGTAGGGTAAAAACCCGCATAATGGGTATGGGCACGGGGACGGGTAATTACCCGCTAAATTAAGAGGGTATGTGTACGGGTACGGGTACTATAGTACCCACCCCGTCCCGCACCCGCACTTATATAAATATATTATTTATTTATTTATTATATTAATATTTAGTTTAATTAATTGTTTTCCTTTATGTTTTAATATCTATTAATATCATTGGACAATTACAATATTTATAATCAAATCAAAAGATAAACATTTGCAAACTTTTTAAGGATTTGATTATGATTAATAGTTAAATAATTGTGACTTTATAACTAAGAATTATATCTTATTAATTGTGTCTTTATAATTATACTTGCAACTTATAAATTGTTTTTACTGATCTCAAATAATATTGTCGTAAGACTTGCAACTTCATAAAATATTATTATGGATATTTGAATGTGTGTTGTAACGAGTGTTCACTTGAAATATTTTGAGTTAGAAAATATTTTGATTTATAATATTTTATGATTTAATTTATGATATTTGGATAATTTTTAAATGGGTAAATACCACATATAGTCCCATAACTTAATTTCGGTTAACGTTTTAGTCTTTTATCTTTTTCTTTCCCCCGATTTGGTCCTTTATTTTAATTTTAAGTGACAATTTGATCTTTTATGTTTTAAAATATCAACAATTTTATCCTTATTTTATGCAAAATTTCAAAAAATTAATCAAAAATTTCAAACAAAACACAGAAAATTAATTATCATCCTCAATATAATGCTATTTCATCAAACTTATAACTTAAATTTTTAAATAAACTCATATTTTTATCTCTAATAACATCAAATAAAGAATGGCAAATATGAGTTTATTTGAAGATTTGAGTTACAAATTTGATAAAGTTTATTTTATATTAAAGAATATAACTAAATTTATGAGTTTTGTTTGAAAATTTTGATGAATTTTTGTAAAAAAAAAGGATCACATTGTTAACATTTTAAAACAAAAAAGATTAAATTGTCACTTAAAATTAAAATAAAGGACTAAATCGGGGAAAAAAAAAAGATAAAGGGCTAAAACGTTAACTGAAATTAAGTTAAGGGACTATAGGTAGTATTTATCCTTTTTAAATTTAATCACAAAATAATATTTATTTATCGATTTATTTAGTTAAAGTGTGGGTAATGGGTACGGGTACGGGCACTTAGGTACCCAGAGGGTAAGGGTACGGGTATTAAAGTTGATACCCAAGAGGGTACGGGCACGGGTATGGGTATTTTTTTAAACTGCGGGTATGTGTACGGGTACTATAGTACCCTACCCAAACCCTACCCATTGCCATCCCTATCTCAAACACAAATTAAAATCACTATTATTTCATCAACTATGGAGTTAATTCACTATTCTCATCACAGTTTAGAACATCACTATCATTAATCATACATCATCATCATCACATAAACTCCTCACAAATTTATAGCATCACTATCATTAATCAAACATAATCACATAAACTTATCACAATTTATAACATCACAATTATTAATCATACATCATCACCATCACATAAAATTATCACAACACATCAATATTTTGTTATCACACCATATAAAGTCATCTAATCACGCATATATATATAAATTTAATTCGACACCCAATATCACAATAATATCGATTTCACACATTCAAAGAAATTAATTCAATCAACATCCTACAAATATTTCTATTCTATATTTTAATCTCACAATTTCGATGTTTGTAAATTAATTAATTTATCCCTCAAAGGGCTACTGCCATACGTAGCGAGCCCTGGATGAATCGTTGGTAAATACAGTTTTCTCGTTCATCTCACAATATATTATACTCATGAATTCAAACGCTCTCTCACCCCTTACCTTATTTCGACGCTTTCAAACACGACTACAATTCCACGAGCAAACAATATTTTTTCTTTGACTTTTTGTCCTTCAATCGATCTAACTCAACAATTTATGGGTAAACGTCAAAAATAAATTATGAGAAAATAGTCTAAAAACTTATTTCGAAATTCGGTCAAAGAAAATTACCATAAATCAGAAAACCAATCAGTTGATAATATAGCCACTTTTCACACAGTCGTTTTGGCGTTGGTTTCACTAAAATTGGACTTACAGTGAAGGAGAACGGTGCAAAATAAGGATTTCTGTAAATAGAGAAATCGGGTATTTTAGGAAGAAATTCGGGTTGTTAAAAATCTGAAAAATTGTATTTAATTGAATAGATAAATGAGTAAAACAACATACTGAAATTTGGACGAAAACAGAGAAACTGTTCTGGGACAGTTAGGAATCGGCGGTGTCAAACGATACGATTATTGTTGGTTTCCTCTTGATTTTAGTTGTGCTGGCCGTAAGCTTCCTTGTTTGTTCTTTTATTTTGTTTTATTAACAATTTAAATCATTTACTCACATGGGTCAAGCCCATTAGACTCCTTTTAGGTTTTACTATTATTATTTTATTTTATTAAAAATAAGAAACACAATTTCATTAATAAAACATTATTAATATTTCAAAACTAATAATTTATAAAATACCATTAAAATACATTAATAACCAAAACTCTCATATTCTAATTAATCACTATAATTACACTTATTTTTCCAAATACTTACGTTAAATTACAACGTTAGAAAATATTTAAAATTACAAAATAAATAAATATATAAAATCAACACTTTATATTAATTACTATTTCAAAAAAAAAAACAAATATAAAATCATGATGTCATAACAAGTATATAAAAATAAAGAGAATAAAACACAATAGTACCACTATCTCAAGATAATTATTTTTAAAATGAATAATTAAAATTAAATAAATATAATTAAGTACACATTTAATATTAGTTAAACGCAAAAAGAATGTTATTTTAATTGGGTGCACGTTTATACACGTAAAATGACATAAAATCTTATTCTTCAAAATATTACACTAAAATACTATTATTTTTAAAACATATATATAGTATAATAATATAAAATATTTATTATTTATATCATTCATTTAATATAATGCGTATCAAATTAGCACATCATAGAAAACATTCGTATAACAAAAATTACTAATAAAATTTATCAACATATATTCTAAAATAATTTTAACATCAAATTAATTATTTAAATTCCTATTTAATAAAAAAAATAATTTATTATCAAATTTAGGGTGTTACACCCTCAACTCAACCCGAGACACATATACGTGACAGTCGAGGTAAATGTGTGTTGCGTGGTAGCTCCCGACATTTGAAGTGATACCTCCATGTCACCTAGGAATTCTCCACCCGAATACCTCCAAGGTCTAACAATCTTGCCTTAAGGCTCGACAGCAGACCGCCACGATCAGGCTCATTTAGTTGTACTTCCCCGGAATCACTAGGCTTGTCAAGCCCTACCTATATGATGACAAAATAATCTCTACTTCACAAATTCACAATATTTATTTTCTCCCTTTTTTGATATATGATACTCCATTAAAACCGTCATCTCGAACACAAATTGAAATCACCATTATTTCATCAACTATAGGGTTAATTCAATATTCTCATCACGGTTTATGACATCATTATCATTAATCCTACATCATCATCATCACATAAACTCTCCACAAATTTATAGCATCACTATCATCAATCAAAAATAACCACATAAACTTATCAAAAATTTATAACATCACAATTATTAATCGTACATCATCGTCATCACATAAAATTATCACAACACATAAACTCATCTAATCACATATATATATAAATTTAATTTGACATCCAATATCACAATAATATCAATATCACATATTCAAAGAAATTAAATCAATCAGCACCCTACAAATATTTCTATTCTATATTTTAATCTCACAATTTTCATATTTGCACATTAATCAATTTATCCCTCAAAGGGCTACTGCCATACGTAGCGAGCCCCAGATGAATCGTTGGGAAATACGGTCTTCCTGTTCATCTCACAATATCTTATACTCATGAATTCAAACACTCTCTCACTCCTTACCTTATTTAGACGCTTTCTCAAACACAAAAATCAATGGTAATTTTTCATAAGGAACTGCAGATCCACAACGTGTAGAGAGCGAATCCGAATAAACGACGAATTACCATAATTGTTGAGACGTGACTGATAAATTATGTGGAGCATAAAAATAAATGTTAAATAATTAGTAATAATTTTAGAAACAAAATTGGAATCAAAACGATGAGAAAAAGTGCAGAAAAAGTCTCACCGACTCGTCGGTGCGTCGGAAGGGTCAAACGTCAACTTCACCAAAAAATACAAATGAGTAGTGCTTCTTGAAGGTTTCGATGAGAGGAATCCAAAAACGATGTCAGTTTTTTTGAGACGACAAATGTGGTGATCGGAATCGGTCAAAACAGCTAGCCCAAGAAAAGAAACGCTGCAATTTATGATTAAACAAAGTTGCGATTGATAAAATTGATGTCATAAATGGATTCAGTGGCTGATTTTGTGTGGGGTAGAGGTTGGGATCATTTCAAAATGGCAAGGAATTGATGGGGCGAATTTGAGAGGAAGAGATGTTATGCGTGTTGTTGATTGCGCTGTTGCTGTTTGTTCTTTCCTTTTTAAATTGCAGATTGAGGGGTGTAGATGACAGATGTACAGGTGCAGGAGTAAAACAGTCTGTAAGGCCCAACACAAGGAAGTCCAGTCTGAAGCAGAAATGGGGGTGTAATGAAAAACTCGCAGGTGTAGAAAAGAAAATGTCCAGCCAGTAATAGCTCAAATTAATATGCAGAATTAGAAAATAGGGGTATAAATAGTTGTCTGATCTAAATTTTTTTTTCTTTATAAAAGCCCTTCATAAATAAATAGTTTATTTTACTTTCCTAGAAACTTTACTACAAAATACTCATTTTAACATAATATCATTCATGCTAAATATAGATAAGTATAATTTTAACCAAAACTCTCATATTCAAAATGATAACTATGATTATTACTATAACATCTTTCAAAATAATCACATAAAAATACATCATCTTTATAGAATAGTCGAAATGATAAAATAAATAAAAATAACATCAACAATTTATATTACTTAATAATTAAAAATAAATATGTGCAACAATATAAAAATAAAGAAAATCAATATTAAAATTACTAATATTTATAGATAATTATTTGTAAAATAAATAATTAAAATGAAATATGTTTATAAATAATAAATATAATTGTGTATACACTTAACGTCGATCAAACATACCAGAAAATATCACATCAACTGCAAACACACATATATATGTAGAGTCACCTAAAATTTTATTCTTTAAAATATTTACACTAAAATACTATTATTTATAAAAAAAATATATAAAATAATAAAATATAATATTTGTTATTTATATCACTTATTTAGTCAAATCTATACAAAATTAGCGTATCATAGAAAACTTCCATATAACGAAAGTAAGTCACAAGATTTATCTACATATATTCTAAAATAGTTTTAAAATCAAATTAATTATCTAAAATCATATTTCACTAAGAAAATATTTATTATAAAATTTGGGGTGTTACATCGAAAGTCTGAAAAAATGTGAAACTTTCGAATCTATAACCTTCGGAACTTTGGATGAATTTGAAAGTTCTGAAACACAAATTTCAGAAAATTTCAAAATTTTCGATGAATCTGAAACTTCCGAAACACAAATTTATTATTAAAATTTTGAAAATTCGAATTTTTCAATTTTTTTTAAATTTATTACTAATGAATTACTAATTTCAAACTTTATTAGTAATTTATTATTAATTAAATTTATTACTGTTTGGGAACTTTTGAAACATCCGAATGAATTTCGATACTTTCATTGAATTTCAAACTTCCGAGAGTTAAATTTTCAAAAGTTTCAATATATTCGAAAGTTTTGCATTTCAAAACTTTCACATTGTTCGAAAGTTCCAAAATTTTCTGCATCTCGAAAGTTTCGTGTTCAATGAAAGATTCGAATGTTTCATTATTTTTGGTAAAATCGTGTTTCGAATATTTGGAAGTTTCGAATGTTCACTTACTTTTGTAATTGGAATATTTCAATATTTCAAAGGTTTGGTAGGGTCATATTCGAATATTTAAAAGTTTCGAAAGAAGTGGGTGAAAAAAGAAGAGTGAATTTTTTTTATGGTTTTTATATATGAAACTAGGGACAATATGGTCTTTTCCATATGAATAGGTGGTGGGGGGTCAAAGTGGGGAGGTGCACGGTACATTCCTCAAGATGTAATTGTAACTTATTTGATATCTCTATGTTATCACAGTGTCATCGTTTATGATGATTTGACTTAAGGTTTCGAGTTTCTGGTTTTGGAATTAAGGGTTTAGGGTTTCTAGATTAAGGATTGCGAGTTTAGGGTTTTAGGTTTAGGGTTTTTAGTTTTGGGTTTCAGGTTAAGGGTTTCAAGTTTAGTGTTTAGGATTTTATGGTTAAGGGTTTAGGGTTATCTCTGTTGAAACTATAACTACAAAACAAATATAATAATAATATTAATAAAATAGAGTTGTCAAATAAAGATGCAATTATTACTTTATTTCAAAATTAAATTTTATTATATCTTATTAGTATCTTCATTTTAATTACAACTGCAAAATGAAGATAATAATAACATATAGTAAAATAGAGTTGCGAGATAAAGATTTAATTATTAATTTATTAGACAACTCTATTTTACATGTTATTATTATCTTAATTAAGATTTACAATTATAAAATGAATATAATAATAAAATTGAGGTGTCAATAAAGATGTAATAATTACCTTATTTTACAAATCTAGTATTTATATGTTTAGGGTTTCATGTTTAGGAATTAGGGTTTCGGGTTTAGGTTTTAGAATTTAAAGTTTAAGGTTAGGGTTTAGGGTTTAAGGTTATCTTCGTCGAAAATATAACTACAAAACAAAGATAATTATAACATATAGTAAAATATCGTTTTGAATTACAACAGTAAAACGAAGATAACAATAACATACTATAAAATCGAGTTGTCAAATAAAGTTTTAATTATTAATTTATTTGACAACTCTATTTTATTATATGTTATTATTATTTTCATTATAAAGTACAACTACATAACGAAGATAATAATAACATATAATAAAATAGAGTTGTCAAAAAATATTTAATAATTATTATATATAACAACTCTATTTTATTATAAGTTATTATTATATTCGTTATGAAAAAAAAAGTAAAAA
>JBBPBT010000821.1:826085-841381 GCA_037974875.1 Cicer bijugum | reverse complement strand
AAAGATTAATCAATATGAGATCCGTCAATTTTTGATAATGAGTTTGAGCTCTATAATAAAATGAAAACCCTAGACAGAGAAACTAAACAAAAGAATAAATAAGTTTTTTAAATCATATATGTTAACTTATTAGAGTTTTATTAGAGTTTGACAATAAAATTGTGATATATAGTTAACCATAGCAGTAAGGACAAAAGAAAATATTATACTATTCTTCCGATTCTTGAAAGTAAAATAAAATAATACTTCATATTATCTAAATGTTGAGAAGTATTGTTAAACGTCTCATTTGATTAATATATTAATTTGATCATTCTATTATGCGTTTAGTATTAAAACTATATGGTCACACACAAACTAATATTGTATTTTTTACCAAAGAAATGTTCTATTCTCTAACAATTAAATTGGAGAATTTAATTAATCAAATATAAACTTTTTAAATTGAATATTGTTGTGTTGTTTGCTAGTATATAAATAAATTAAGCATATACATATTTTTGGATAAATATGATATACACTTTTACATTATTTTAAATATAGTACTTTTTTTATGTATGTATTTAAAGAAGTGAATGTAGAACGTGATTGTAAGTTTCGAAGAGGAAAGAGAAAGGTTTTCATATAATTAACATAGTTAATTGCTCTTCACGGAGTCAGGAAGGAAAAAACAGTTTTTCAATAATAATTATAATTAGTACTATTTTAGAATAAAGTATAAACAATAAATTAACAAAAAATAAATAAATTAATGTATTTAATTTTAATTTTCAATAAGATATATAAACTTTTTAGTGACCACTTTTCTTATATTTGTTTTCGAAGATTAGGTTGTACAAGATTTCGTTTTGGCCCGTAAGTAATGAAATGTGTATGACCCAATTGAAAAAAATAAGAACAAGTTAAAAAAAAGAATTGAGTTCAAGTTATAATTGAATTATGCGTCATGCCCTAAATTATTTAAAGAGAAATAATTATTTTTTGTTATTATTGATTTATTCTCTTAGAAAAAATTACCAATCGAATTACTAGTGTGATAATATATAGTTTGTAAAACAATATTATGAGTTACTACTGAATTGACAAATAGTAATCATATGTGACTTAGTATAAATTTTTTTATAATTAATTATTTTTTCTAACAAAAATGTTTAAGGATTACTATTTAACGTATTATCTTAGGATTTCATCATTATTTTATATTGTTCTTAATGAACATGCAACTCATCGGTTTTGATTGGGTTAAGAAATGAGTTAGGGTATAAAATTTGACATGATCAAATATTGAAACCGAGTAAATGACACATCAAATCTGATCTAACTCGTCCTTTATACACTCGTACTGAAGACTATAGATTAAATGCTTCTACTTGATGGAAGAAGTTGTTTTTATAAATAGACATCAAATAATTTATTTCATTGTGTTTTTTTTAAGCACAATATACACATATAATTCAACATTTTATTTCACTATTCAAATGTTTATGGTAAAAATTGGTGTCGGTGTGAATATGCATATAGTCTTTATGTAATTGGAGAAATCTTTTTGTGATTTAAGTTATATGATAGTGAGGTACACTTCTAGAATTTTATTTTTAAAGATAAAATACTATATTAATACTAAAAAATAAAACACCATAAGTGCCTAAAAAAGAATTTGGTACATGGCTAAAACACCACACACAAGAAAGAGCACAAAAAACATAACTCTCCTAAAAAAACACATTGTTAAGACAAACTATCAAATTAAAGTTTTGATGAAAATATACAAAGGTTAATTAAGGATGTTAATTATGATTCTAAATATATTATGTTAATTTAACTTGTGTTTTTTAGTGAATTAATTAAAAGATAGGAATCAAGCAAAGCAAAACAAATAAAGAAACAAGAACATTTTGGACAAAACAAGGAATGTTCTCCAAGATCAAGACTGATCATCACAGTCTCAAGATCAATCAATCCCAATTAGTTCAAAGAAGATTATGCCTCTAAATTTCATGTTAATGTTATCTGTACTTGACAAAGATCAAGAAGGATCCATTCTAATAAAAGAAGGCATTCGAAACACTAAGATAAAAGCTCGTGAATCAAACAAGTTAAAACAAGTATGAACCTTCTCCAGCTTCAAGAAGGTTAATCAATCTTGATATGTACAAGTCATCCAGATTGATCTGAAAGTCATCCAAATTGATCATGAAGTCATCCATAATTATCAAAGACTGAACCTCCAGATTGATCATCCATCTCCAAAAAGTACAAAACTAACAATCCATGTTGATTATCAATCTCCACGATTATGCAGAAGTTTAGTATCAATATTCGTATTTCTGCAGAAGTTCATCATCATTCGCCAAACTATTTCGAACAGAATCAAATCTCCAGATCAAATATATAACATCAAAAAAATATATTTGAAGCATAAAGGATCATTAAACACAAGAAAAATATGATCAAGAACGAATAAAAACGCTCATTCAAACAGATTTCATAAAGTGTTCAAAGGCTGGAATATTTTTATTCATATATATTGTTTTTGGTCAAAAAGACAAAGCACCATCAATAACTTTTTTGACCATCGTTAAATGCTCCAAAACGCCTATAAAAGAAAAGTCAATACTCAGGTAAATGGCAGAAGTTTAAGTGCTATTAAGTCTTATAAATCATTTACATTCACATACTTGAAATTCTCATTTTCTCAAGAAATATTCAGTTCTGATTATATATATTATTTTGTTATTATTGTACTGAATTCTTTGTAAAGAATTGAATCTCAAACAAGAGTTGAGACATCTCATATTCTATCAAAATAATCTCATCCTTATTGTAAAACTCAAACTATAAAAGTTTAATATAGTTTGAATAGATTGTATGAAATTCTATCAAGGTTGATAGGTAAAGTGATTAAATCTCTTTCTGGGTGGAAAGAAATAGAGCTTGTAATAGATCAAGGTTGATCTGAATTAGGTGCTGTAAAATCAAGAAGGTTCTTTATTTTAAACACTTAGTGTAAAAACTCACAGTTGTGAGGATTGGGTGTAGCCCAAGTTGGGTGAACCAGGATACATCCTTGTGTGGTATTATTTCTCTTATCTCCTTATTTATTAAGCCTAATTAATTACTTGAGTTAAAACATAAATTGAATTTCTGTTTTTTAAGCTAACCAATAATGTTCTCCGTTTTCTGGTAAAAACCAATAACGTTATTCGCTTTCTGTTTTCTTAACTAAGATCATTCTTGACTTAAATCCTTAAGTTTTTCAATAATTTTTACATAGAAACATTTACAATTCAAACCCCCATTTCTTGTAAATCTACATTGTTACTTCACACATAATGAGTTCCCTCAAGCTCAACCTAGTCCCAAACAAGTGCGCGAATATGAGCTTTGTTGAAAAAAACTATACTAAAAATTATGATTTTTATTTTGTAGCCACCACCACAACCAAAGAGGAAAGTAATCAATCAAATGAGTAGCAAGAAAAGGTTTACACTCAAAAATCAGATTATTATAAGTTTTCCATATACTCTAAATACACACTAGCCAAATAACACCAAGTTTATCCTTTTTCCCTTTGACCATGCAAATCAATCCACACAAAAATTGTGCATGTAGTGTGGATGAAGAGGGAAACACATCACTTATGCCCAACCACAATCCATCAAAAGAAATACAATCAAAAAATAAATGAATAAACATCTTAGACAATAAGTAATAAGCGTATTTCATAGATTACTTGGCGCCTCCAATATGTCTCCATACCCACTTATCTAACTTTTGATCCTGCAATGAAAAGTTATGTAACACAAAAATACACTCCAACAAAAGATTATCTTCCCATTGAAACTAACTTTTCCTCCACGTTCAACTCCCACCACCAACTCTACTACTAAACATATTGACCATAATCACATTCTTGTTTGTGGCCAAATTAAACAAACGACCAAATTTAACACTTAAAGCTTTGCCACAAACCCATATATCTTTCCAAAAATGAAGTATCATATCCGTCTCCCACCATCCTAATAAGATTATTAATAAACCAACTCTCATGACTCCCTCCTACCCCTTGCCAAACCAGTTGAATGTATCTCCATCAAACCGACTCCATTCATCTACTCCTCCCGCTACCAGATAACCTCAACCCATATTTATAAGAAAGAACCTTAAATCACAAACCTTTATCTACCTTCAACCTCCAATACCAATTCTCCAATAAGGTGTGATTAAATATATGGACATTCCTCACACCCAACCTACACACCTCATGAGGCTGACACACTAAGTCCCAACTGACCCAATCTACCTTACAAGCCAACTCACTCCCCGCCCCCACAAAAAGGATTTAAAGATCGACTCATTTTGAGATATCATATATGTTGAAGCCTTGAAGAAGGAACTAAAGTAAACCAATAAGGCAGACAAAATGACTTTAAGAAGAATTAGAAGGCCACCCGTCGATAGTATACAACACTTACATCTAGACAACTTAGCACAAATCTTATCATTCAATAGTTTCCAAAAGGATAAACGTTCCAGATTTCTTTCAATATGCAACCAAAAATATTTAAAAGACGTATGGACACAATTTTCCTTCATCAATGTGTTTTTTAGACGTAAAATAGATCTAATTTTATTTGCTTTCCGTATTACGAACACAATTTTCCTTCATTGATGTGTTTATATGAAATATTTAATATTAATTATAGTTGTTAATTTTGTTAGCGTATTTTTTTAAAAAAATCTAGTTGACTCTTCTTGTTACTCTAATTCTTCCAAACCACTAAATCACCTTATAATTACTAAAAAATGTTAATATGTTAGTTCAATTTTACAATTTAAACGACAAAGAGTCTCCAATATCCCCACGGGTAGAAACAATGGAATAGACCTTTAAAACTTTCTTTAAAATTAATGTTTCATGAGCTGAAGTTTTTATTGCAAAAGATAATAGGATAATGTTTTGGTCCTTTTTGTTTTTGTTTTGATTCCTACAAAATCATTTACATTAGAATTGATCCCTATAATATGTGTTTAATATTTAATTTAATCATTATATAACTCATATCAGAGTAACTAAAATTAAATATTTTACACATAACAAAGACAAATTTTAAAACTAACATGAATATATATTTTAAAACTAGTATTTTTGTTGGCAGGGTTGAAAAATATTTATTTACTAAAGGCTTGTAGTCTTTTTGTCATGTTCTATAAAGGCTTGCCCGTTATTTTTCAAAAAGCTGTTGCTTAAACTTAAATAAAATTTTACAAAAGAATTGTAAATATTTTAGTTATACAATATCTTATTTAACGACTGCAAATCAACCACACACAAAGTAAGAAAATAAAAAATTATTTATTCTTATATATGTGCCATCTAATAAATTACCTAATTATTTATGATATTAATTTAGATCGTGATTAAATTAGTGATTAATTATATAAATAAATTAGATATAATTCAATCATAAATTGAAACCATATATGCAATTGAATTAATGTTTTTCTAATTATTTTTCATAGTCAAATATCAAGTTATGGAAGGTGTAGAGAAAAATAGGTGTGTGAATATCATTAATAAATAAAAAATCAACCGTGTAATTTTAAAAAATTATTAAAAAGACCCAAATACTAAAAGTTATTTGGAATTATATTTATATTGAGGCGAAGCACAAAATCCCTTCGTTCACGTAACCCTAACAGGCGGCCACACCGCCCTCGACATTAGGGTTTTATCTTCTCTTCTCCGTTATACTCCTCAGGTAAGCTTCATCTTCCTTTCTTCATCCTTTTTATCAATCTATTTAATTTCTCATTAGTTAACACTCATAAAACTATCATTAATTTTCTATTCGCTCCAATTTGAAGGCACAATGAGATTGGAAAAGTGTTGGTTTTGTTCTTCTACTGTATACCCTGGACATGGAATCCAGTTTGTTCGTAATGATGCTAAGGTAAAATATTAAGTACAATCTGTTTCTTATCTGTATGTTGTTTCATTTGCGTCTATAACTATTAATTATAGACCTTATAGCTGTTGTTGAATATGTTCATTTTGATTGAGGTATCCGAATACGATACTCTAATGGTGCTGTCTTCTGTCATAGTTTTGAACAAAATTGTGACATAGAGACTATAGCATAACAGAATTTGAAAAACAAATTATTATTGCGCGTTCCATGATTTGGTACAAATTATTGTCGAATAAGGGTTTTAGCAGAGCTATAGCAATGCAAAATTTGAACAAACCAGTATTTTCTGCAAAGTTCAATTGACAACAATTATTTTGAAGTTATAGTTAGTCATGTGCATTGTAATTTGAGATTTTAGTACCCTTGCTCGAGATTTTTGATATCTGAATAGGCTTTTTTATGAATGAAAAGTGTTGTAGTGCTATAAGTGTAGTGGAGTTTCAACAAATCACTATTGCTTCACAATATGTTATTTAGTACCAATGTTGCCAAATAGCTGCGCTATAGCACTATTGTGTTGTGGAATTTGAACAAACTACCACTTTTCGTGATCTTGCAATTGGTAACACTGAGTGTTAGTAGTGTTAGTTGGGGGATTCGAACCTGGATGGGCTTACTTACTAGACTTGCATTGTGGACTTGAATTGATTGATTGGGTCACCTATCTAGTTATTGATTAATATTGTTTCACTTTTACATATAACTGATAGGTAATCCCACCCAAGGGTAATAAGTGGCTTTGTCTGTCTTGTTTATATGTTTATAGCTCCACTTCTCATGGCCAGTGGTTATAGTGTCTCACAACTGTTCTTGTTGCAGATTTTTCGATTTTGTAGATCAAAGTGCCACAAGAACTTTAAAATGAAGAGGAACCCTCGGAAAGTAAAATGGACCAAGGCATATAGGCGGGTGCATGGAAAGGATATGACACAGGTAAATATAACTTTGATTCCCTTCTCGTCCTGGTCTCATATGTGTGCTGATTACTACTCTCTCGGTTTGTAGAAGCTTCACACTTGTGTTCCTTTTTGTAGGATTCAACCTTTGAGTTTGAGAGAAAGCGCAACAGGCCTGAGAGATATGACAGGAATCTTGCTGATAATGTCCTCAAGGCCATTCCAAAGATTAATAAGATCCAAGGCGCCAGGGAGGCAAGACACCATGAGAAAAGGTAATTCTTTGACTCCACTTTTAATCATATTTCAAAACTTTATTACAGGTTGTTTTCATTTTGGAGCTCCAAACATATTTGGATTGACTTATTCAATTATTTGAGCTTGTCTAATGACTGTAATGCTTGAGAGATTGTTTGGAAGAACTTATAGAAACAACTTATGGATGTCATTTTTAGCTTATTTAATAACTTTCTAGGATAATTGTAGCTTATATGAAAACAATTTGACTTTATAACTTATATGAAAACAATTTGACTTTATAGTTTATATTAAAACAATTAGACTGAATTTTATCTTTTGTTATAGAAATCACTTATACATAAATATTTATGTGATAAATGCCTATGCTATAAGTACTTATTTAAGCTGTTTATCCAATAAAGCCCTTGTTCTCTTCTGACATTTTGATAAAACTCCCATAGGATGAAAGTCAAGAAGCCGAAGGTGATGAAGGAAGCAGCTAGGGAGTTGGAGCAGAGCATTCATATGATCAAAGCTCCTTCTGTGCTTGAAAGGGACCCATCTCTCACTCTTGTTACTACGGTTTCCCAACAACAATCAGAGAGCAATCCTGCCATGGAAGAGTGATAATATCAGTGTTGCACCCCCTTGATGTTGGCCCAACTTACAAGTTGATTTGTTGACCATCAGTGATGTGAATGATGAGATTTTGAAAGAGTTTTGGCATTTGAGAATATGTTTGTGATGTTGTTTTTGGATAATATTTAATGATTACTGAGATTAGTGAACTTATTATTATATAAGCTAAGTTGTTGCCTAAGATGGAGTCTCCTTAGGCCTCTCGAATCTATCATATATGAGTATACTAAACAAAAATATCAGTATAGAAAAAACTTAGCGGCACTTCCTTTAAGTTCAATGCAAATATCGTAAAACGTTACATTACTAAGAAATTTCTGGAGATACTTATCATTCATTTCCATGATAAAAATTAGCTAATTTTTGCCGAGAAATCTGGCTAACGAGTTTTGGTCTTATCTCAACCTACTATTTTCTTATCAGTTAGACTCAAACATAAAAAAAAAAAACCTTGTTTAAAGAATTCAATTCGAGTTAAACATTACTATAAATTATTCAAACTTTCTACATGCACCTCTCACTTTACTACAAATACCTCTTACTTTTTTAAAAACAAAATAAATACTTTTGAATGTTTATAATATTCTTTAACTCCGTTTATCTTTTCATTACCATTTTTAATCATTCAAAGCTCACCATAAAATCATGATAACTCTTCCATCATAATTCAATCGTTCAAAACTTATATTATTCACTCATAAATTACATTTTATCAGTTATTTCTTAACATTGTGGTTAAAGTGGCACAAAAAAATATGTTTATTGTTCTATTTTTTAGTTTGTAATTTTTTTTTTTAAATCGGGAGATTTTACGTGAACTTAGTTTACATATTGAATTCATGTACATAGTAAAATATCATGTAGTACGTGAATTAAATTTACGTAAACGTATGTGATTTAAGATTACGTAATTAATGAAATTGGACGTGAATTGAATTCACATAACCATACTTGAATTAAGTTCACGTACTTTGTAAGATTGTAAAAATTTCAAGTAGGTATGATAACGAGGCGGGATGGAGGCGTATTTTGTCTCCTCCATCTACACACGATTAATTGGAGAAAATTTGTACTCACTCCCATTTCATAGCAAATGTTAAATTTAGACCCATCCCCGTGCCGCAATGGGGTTCGGGTTTCTCCGCCGACACCCGCACTTATTTATATATATAAAATTATAAATTTAAAAGTTATTTATTATAATTAATATAATAAAATAATTTTTATTAGATAATAGTAAAATTAAAAAAAAAATTATATATAGAGATAAAATTATAAATTTTAATATTTAAAAAAATATTAAGTATATTTCATGTGTATATACATTTAAAATTTAAAAAGTATAATAATATCACTTATAGGACAGGTGCAGGTGCGGGATGAATATCATCACCCCAAATCTGTCACTGGCCCCCAAATTTTAATTTTAAGAAAATCTACACCCGCATACAATCAAAGCGGATTCTCTCCGCCCAAATCAAGCAGATTTGGATGTATACTTGCGAGTGTGGATTATATTGTCATTCCTAATTCTAATACGTGAACTGAGTTCATGTAAACATATTTGAATTGAGTTTACGTAAACGTACTTGAACTGAGTTCACATATCAATATTGCATAATTATGAATTTTTTATGTTCCTTTTTTATGTTGATGAAGATGTTGATAAAGATGAAGATCGAGATAGGTTAGGATTTTGAAGATGAAGATAAATAAATGAATTTAAAGTTAAAAATTTAATTAATAGACAAGGGCATTTCGGGTAACTTGTTTTAAAAAAATGAAGGGTGTAGATAGAATTTTTGTAAATTATTAAGAATTTAAGCGTACCCAATTTTTTATAATAAAAAAATGAACAATGATTTATTGATAGAACACGTGTCTGTTTAGCTTTCATCTCCCTCCTGACAACGATATAGAAGCAACGGTAACCATACAAACTCACACAAATATGAAAAAAGTAACGACTCACAAGCAGTGACAGTAACTTAATACAGTAGAAGAGAAGTAAAACTGAGCTTCGATATTATGTTTTTAGTAGCAAAACCTTGTTCCTTTCTACATGTTCCTCTCGATTATCATTTCAATTCCACAACCCGAAACGTCGTCGTTAGATGCACTCGGAGCAGCGTTCAGAAGATAGAACAGAATGTTGAATTATTGAAAGTAGCGAAGAGGGTAGTGCTTGTTAGGCACGGACAGAGCACGTGGAACGCCGAAGGGAGAATCCAAGGCAGTTCTGATTTTTCCGTTCTTACTAACAAAGGAGAGTCTCAGGCGGATACTTCACGCCAAATGCTCAACAACGACTATTTCGATGTTTGTTTCGCGAGGTAGTTCGGATATTCACATTTTAAGCAATTTGGGTGAACTTAAGAAAATAATTCGATTTTATTTTATTTTTAATTATAGAAATAGCTTATATAGAAACAAACATGTATATGTTTAATGTTTGTTGTTCTTTCTTTCTAGTCCTTTGGCACGATCTAAGAGAACAGCTGAAATCATTTGGGGACCTCGCCAACAACTCATTATTCCCGAGTTCGATTTAAGGGAAATCGATTTGTACTCCTTTCAAGTAAGTTTCATATTCATCAATCTCACTATAGCTTCATAAAATTAATCCATAATGAACCTAATTGATTTTGTATCTTATAGGGACTATTGATGACTTAATGTGACCAATATTGTTGTATTTTAGGGTCTGTTGAAGCACGAGGGAAAGGCGAGATTTGGTTCTTCTTATCAACAATGGCAGGTTGATGCCGCAAATTTCGTCATTGACGGTCATTATCCGGTGAGAGAGCTGTGGGATCGCGCTAGGAGCTGCTGGACTAAAATCCTAGATCATGATAGCAGGTCTGTTCTTGTGGTTGCTCACAATGCTGTTAATCAGGCTCTTATTTCCACAGCAATTGGTACCTGTTTCTCTCTCTAAGGAAATTTTGATGATAATTGGAATTTTGTCAACTTTAATAATGTGCTAATTCTTACTTCCATTCCAAGCAATCAGGTTTAGGGGAAGAGTACTTCAGAACTTTGCTTCAGAGCAATTGTGGTGTAAGTGTGCTGGATTTTACCCCGAGATCTGATGGTGGCTCTCCCTATATTTGCCTCAACCGCTTAAACCAGGTACATAGTACACTTAAAGGGTAAAAAGCCACAAACTCGACTAGCTGAATATGGATGTAAGGGATTGGCTTTGTTATCCTTGTGAAGGCTTCAGATTATAGGCTGATGTGAATTTCTGCACCTATGAAGCACCTACACGTCCAAGATTAGACGTGTCGATGTGTCTGACATGCGTACAACACATGTTTGACAACTCGAACAAGTGTCTCAATAAAACTTTTGTTCTTTGCTTTGACACTCCTTGGGCACATCTACGAGAGTTAAAGACATGTCAAAACAATATGACTAGGGACTATCATATATTATTTTAGATGTTTTCTTGTAATGATTAATGAAATAAATTGCTCGTCAACATTTTTTGTCATGTCGAAGTCCGTGCTTCATAGATCTTCACAATGTGGACAACGGTTTAAGTTTTCCCTTAAATTGAATTGAACTGTTAATGCAGACGCCTGGTTCACCTGTTGCTGGAGGGAAATCTGGAGGTAGAGAAGCAAGTAAGCGGATCATACTCGTTTGTAACGGATCTACTCAGAGAAATACAGAGGTAAGAAGAAATTGCTAAAATGTATTTTATCAAATATAACTTGTCAAAGGGTCATTAGAAAACATTCACAAATAATTTTAGTTTCTTATTTATTCCCATTTTTGTGAAAGTTATTAACATTCTGCAAAAATTTTCAGAGAAATGAAACTGTATATTTAAGATGGTTGCTGCAATGAATGTTTATTCAAAAATATTTATGTGGTTGGGATTCTGTAACTGTTTTTCATTGTTTATATATTTCCTTTTCCTTAGAGGTAGAAGTAGAGGGAAGCTAGGCCAAAATATTAAGACTGGTTTAGATTTTAATGGTGTATTATTGGATTTGATTCATGACAACTGGATATTATGGTCTTGTTTGATCCATATAGCAGACTCCACCAACTGGAAAAGAGATTTGGTGGTTGTTACTGTATTTTATAAAATTATCATTGATCTATGATATGCGTTGGACTGGAAAATGTTAAATAGAACCGTTTATATACTTTCAATGTGTATCTTAAGCTTTTGGAATAATTGATTTATGACAGGAAGGTTCTATAAGTTTTATTTCAAATGCAGTTCTTCATGTTAGGTATCTAAACAAACTACCTTACTACAACAGGACGGTTTTCTTTTTGTCGGTGATCAACCGTTGAACATGCTTGGCGTTATACAGGTATTGACCAGTTTATTGGAAATAAGTCGGCAGAAGTTATCAAATCTGACTGAACTTTTGCATGTATAACAGTCCCAGAAATCCGCAGAGCTACTTCTTGATTTGAAAGTGAGTTCCATAATTAGCAGTGCTAACAAATCTTGTATTGAGACAGCCACAGCCATATCCCAGGTAAGCTCACTTTTGGTACTTTTCAGTTTGTTCCATCATGCTAGATTCTTAGTCTCTTAACCATCAGGTTCTTAGGAGAAAGAGACTTTGGTAATTCGGAGTTCGGCTATGAGGTAAGTGAAACAAGGTCAAAGATTGTTTCAGCCGGGGTTTGAACTCGGATTCTCCAAATCAGTTTGACCTTAATTGAATGTGATTAACTACTTGACTCTAAGCACTTGATTTTAAGTTGCATTAACCGGCAAGTATTTGCATATGCTTCTGTGTTCTGAATAGACTCTTGTTTTGATATACCAGTTAAATTGTATGCCTGAACTAGTAAATTTCGGCTTTCTGATTCGTTTATTATTGTTCTAGTCTAATTAAACTGTTAGGTATGATTTTAGGTACAAGAAGCAGCAGGTTGCTTGGGTGCTGATTCTGTGCCACGATATGTTGAGATGAAGCAGATGGAGAACCTTGATATTGAAACTATATTTAAACAATCCAAAATGGCAAGTAACTTACAGTTTAGATTTGTTTGTATATTGAAGCATGATTTGTCATTTGCAAATTATTTGATTCAATAAATGAAATTGAAGACTACTAATTAATGAAGGGAATGATCTTTGATCAAGCAATGATCTTAAGAATTTGTTAAATACCAATTGAAGATTTAGTATGTAGATAAAAATACTTAACAGTATTGAAATGTAGAAGGAAGAATATGGCCATGTCAATATACGAAGAAGTATATAGGGTTTGCTTGGATTGACTTATTTAGTATTTGTAAGACTGTTGGGGAAAAATTATAGAAACAATTTATAACATGACTATAAATAGTTTGCAGTTTATTTCCATAAGCTCTCCAAGATAGTTTAGGAAAACAATATGATTTAGTTTGTTTGTTTTTTTGTTATAGAAATAGCTTCTACATAAGCAAACACTCATATGATAAATGTTTTTACTACAAGTGTTTAATTAAACTATTTATCTAAACAAGACCTTAAACTAGGAAAAAGTTTCACTAACTCTTAGGTACTATTAGTTTCTTCTAATTTTGATCTCCATTTTTTAAAACCTTCATATTCCTAAATAGAAAAAGCTTGGTGAATTATTTAAGTGTGCATCATCACTGCATCATTATTATGTTCTGTCTAAATTTTTCTTCATTTATTGCAGGATATTTCGAGTTTCCTGGAATTTCAGCCCGGGTGGTTAAATAAAGTTGAAGATGAATTGATAACAAAATTATGGGACCAATCTGGAAAAGCCTGGAAATCCTTGTTGGATGAAATATCTGATGAATCTAGGTCCGGAGAAATTATAGTTGCAGTTAGTCATCCTGCAATTCACATAGCACTAATGGTGCACTGCCTTAACTTGACCAAGGAATGGCTGGGATCGTTTCATCTCGATGCAGGGAGCGTTAGTGTCCTTGACTTCCCCGATGGACCTAAGGGAAGAGGCGTAATCGGGTGCGTAAATTATACTGCACATTTGGGGAGATGGTCCATCCCTATTACAAGATCAACATAGGATGTTGAAGAGGTTTGTTTTGCTGTAAATTTAAAATTCTAAAATTGATTCAAAATGACACTCTGTACTCAGTAGTAAATCTATGAAAACCAAATATTTCAGTGAATTGATTCGAAATGACACTTTGTACTCAGTAGTAAATCTATGAAAACCAAATATTTCAGTGAATGTGACGATCATGTAATTATAAACTCAGTAGTATATATATATTCTTCCTGGGTTAAGATATACCACTTCAAGACATAGTTTCTTCTTGTTGTGTTTGTAAAAGATAATTTGAGTTTGTGTTGTGTTTAAATTGTTGTGTTGTGTGCCATTCATAAGACTAATCATCCAAGGTACTATGTCTCACTTGTAAAGAGGAAAAACATAAATTTTTAAAAAAAATAAATTTAATTAAATGATGAAAACTAATTAATACACTATTTTTTTGTCTTTTTCTCTTCAAATGGAATCATTTATTTCTTTTGAGAAATGAAAATGATTTCAACTCTCCTTACAGAAATCTGCATTACTACATAGTGCATACCATGTTCTCATGTATTAAAGATATAAAATAGTTACAAGTTAGTTATTTTAATTAAGTTTTAATTATAGTTAGTTAGAACAACTAATTCATAACTAGAGAAACTAATTTATAACTGACTTATACCTAACATCTAACAAGAATAACTAATTTGTAACTGACCCAAGGAAAGCTCTTATTGTACACCTCTAAGCAAAGTAAACTTCTAATAAAGCAAAGTGCAGAAAATTATGTGTAAGATACGTGTGTTGGCTTTATGCAGAAAATTATGCAGCAAAAGATATGCGCTGTTGTATCAGTCATGTATTGTTTTACTAGCACACCTTGTGCTTTAATGTTAATTGAATTTCGTTTGACTTTTAAATAAATAAATAAAGCAAAGTGCAGACCATGTTATTAATTAAATATATAAACGTTGCACTATTTTTGGTGCGTAATATAAAACTTTGCTTTGAAATCTGCAAAGTTTATAACATCATTAGTTGGCAATTTTTGAAGTGAAATACTTTTGTACTACTACTTTGGAAATTCCTATAGTTGTATTTAGTACAATTATTTTTCATCACAATTCTTCAGATTTCATGGCACAAATAATACACGTTCCATTACAAAACATAAACAAGTTAACTATTTATGCACGCGAAGGATAGTAAACCTTTTTCCTTCATCTTCTTCATATAAAAGTTAAACTTTATTGTGTAAAGTACTTTTCATATCTGATTTAGCTGTATAGAAAAATGGATATTTAATCTTAAAAAATTGACATTAAATAAGTGTTTTTTTTTATATTATCATTTAATATGTTGAAAAGAATCAACTTTTAATGATATTTTGTTACAATTGAAATGTACCAAATTTATTTATATTGTTACAGTACTCTTCTGCTATCACTATAAAAAAAGTAGGAATAAGATAAAAACATATTAGTGTGCTTTAATTTTTCAAAGCAACAAATAATATAAAATGAAAACCATTCTACAAATTAATAATATGTTATATA
>JBBPBT010000821.1:796100-812077 GCA_037974875.1 Cicer bijugum | reverse complement strand
TGACTTTTTTATAGAAAAATTTTGTACATCTATTTTTCTCAAAAAAAAAATAATATTTTCCTTTCGAAATAATTTTAAAATTCTTTTTTGAAGAATTAATTTGAAATATATTTTAACTAAAAATTTATTTAAAATATTAAATCAATTTATATTTTTAAATTGGTCTAAAACTACATTAAATTTAATTCGAATATAATTCTTAAAAACTAAATCAAATTATTAATTATTAATGTGATTTAATTCAATTCAGTTTTTACACAATAACCACTCCTATAATTATGATGTTTAAAGATAATGTTATTATGAGATTTTCAAATTGACTATATTACACACCAATCAAATAGGATGTAAGCACTCACACAATATATCTCATTTCCAAGTAAACCCTTAAAGTAACAAGCAAGATCAAGGCTACTATGAGATAAACGTCCTAGCTTGCCTCCTCTAGAAACCATCTCAACCAATGACACTTTTTTATGAACACATTAACCAAATAACCTAGAGAACCTCTCAACATGATATCTCCCTCAACCAAGGGTCACTCCAAAAGGAATTGTTTCTCCCACCACAACAACCTTGGATAAATTACTATGTACCCAATTTTCAAACTCGTCGTTGTCCCAACATCAATCAAATGGATACCCCTCCACTAAATCGAATTCTTACTCAAACTGCCAAACTAACCCGCATTGTCTACACTGTACTTATTAGCCAACATCTTGATTACAGCCCTTCAGTCATTTTACAACCTCCAACACCATTTTCTTAAAAAAAACAATATTAAAAGCTCAACCCACCCTTTTCTCTAGGAAGTAAAATTTGATCCCACTAAATCCAATGAATGTTATGAGTCTCAACACTCCCTACAAAAAATTTAAATAAAGATAAGGTACATACCCAACTTGTAATGTTTTTAGACCGATTCTTCTTTGCCATAAGCAAGGTATCATTTGCAAATTGCAAATGACTAATTCGAAAATCAACATCACTGCCCACTTGGAAAACCACAGTACATACCCAACTGCATTGATGCATTTAATAACAACTTCAACCCTTTGGCAGCAATATTGCAAGTTAAAAAAAATAATGTTGTTATGTTAAAAATTAAAAATATAAAAATACTAATTAATAACATATCTATTTCTCAATCAATTCAATATCACTTTATAATATATCAAATCTTTTTAAAATACTCTCTAAATTTATCATAAAAAAAACTTATAGAATGATGTGGCGTTGCAATGCATATTTTCTAGTGTTTATAAATTACACTGTAATTGAATTGAAACTCAAGAATAAAAAAGAAATAATTTTTAAAATTATGCTTTTTGAAAAAAAAAATTAAAAGTTATTTAATTTCAGTTAAAACTTTTGTTCTGTTATTCTTTAAATACTCCTAAAAAGATCCTGCCAAAAATAAGGAAAGAATAAATAAATAAATAAATAAATAAAAGACACGAAATAAAGGGGATTTATTTTATTGTGTCACCATTTTCACTTGTGTGTCAGTTTGTTCCATTTTCAAACATAGACCCTTAACTCATGGGCCCAATAAATTCCATAAATTACTCTACTTAGTACTAGTAACATTTTCTGTTTAATTGTTGTCCTCGTTGTTAATCACCAAACCCGAATTAAATCGATTTTTTTAAGGAAAAAAAAAAAATAACACAATCGTGTGCTGAAATATAGGATTATCTTTTTTGGCAACCCTTTTTCTTTCTTCAATTCTTTCCATTTTTTAATTTAGTGGATTAACTGGCAAATCAAAAATACATCCCCAATAAAGTTTCTGCATCAAAACTTTCTAATTCTATTTTTTTTCTTTCTCTATATGATGGTAATAAATCAAAATTATATTATTTGATATTGACTTTTTCAAATTAAATGAAATGGACAATAATTTAAGTTTTCTAATATAAAAAAAAAAAAATTCAATTCATAATCGAAATTAAGGTAGTTTATAAATATTTATATTTCATAATTTATTTTTATTTTTTAAAGAACAAAATTAAAAAGACTACCAAAAAAAGATAATACGAACAATATTGTAGAAATTTAGTGTTGCAGCTTGAAGTCAAAACATTAAATAATAAAATTCAACTTTTGTATAAGACCAATTAAATTAAAGAAATAACTAGTAATTTTATTTTAAAGGAAGTAAGATACATGTATTATTATAAAATGAAAGAGATTTTAAAATAAAAAAATGTGTCTCTCTTGCATCATCTCATTTATTAACAATCTCCATATGAGTTTCTCTCTTCTGAAAAACCAAACACACTTTTACAAGATGCACCAAAAATCTCACAATTTCACAAAACTCCCAAATTTTCAATAGAATCACAAAAACAAACACAACCCATTTTCCATTTCTACAAAAAGTTCATATCTTTGAGTTCAATTTCTCCACATAAATAAAATAAAAATGAGAGACATAGTTTCATGTTTCAGCGAGAATTCAGTGAATGTGTCTTCATGTTCTAGCTACTCAAGCAAGGCATGCATCTCACCAACCGTTTCACCTTCAATTCAAAACTCAATTTCAAGTGTTTACAAATTAATCCTCTCAACATTGAAACACCTTTTGATCACAGTAACTTGGTGTAAAAATCATTCAAATCAAGGACTCACCATAACTTTCGGCGAAGATGTGACTTCATCTGATGCACCATCATTCAAACTGAACACAAATTTGCGGTTTTTTCGGAAGAAAAAAGGTACAAAATTGATAGATTTAGACGAGTCAAAGGTAACAGTTTTATGGGATCTTTCAAATGCAAAATATGAAACAGGAACAGAACCTGTTTCAGGGTTTTACGTTGTTGTTGTTGTAGATTCAGAAATTGGTTTAATCCTGGGTGATTCAGAAACAGTTACAAAGAAATTGAAAGAAAATAAAAACACCCATTTTGCAAAAGTTTCACTTTTATCAAGAAGAGAACATTGTTCCGGAAATACCCTTTATGCAACAAAGGCTCAATTTTGTGACAGTGGTTCATTTCATGATGTTATGATTAAATGCAGTGTTGAAAATGAAGGGTTTAATAAATCATCATCACATGTTCTTTGTGTGAACATTGATAAGAAGAATGTGATTCGTGTGAAGAGGTTGAAGTGGAATTTTAGAGGGAATCAAAGTATTTTTGTTGATGGTTTGTTGGTTGATTTGCTTTGGGATGTTCATGATTGGTTGTTTAATCCTGGTTGTGGTTATGCTGTGTTCATGTTTAGAACAAGAAGTGGATTGGATAGTAGATTGTGGTTAGAGGAGAAAGATTCACACAAAGATAAAGACACAGTTGAATTCTCTTTCTTGATCTATGCTTGTAAGACTTCATAAGATAAACTTGCTTCATTTTTTATTTTTATTTTTTCAATTTCATATTTTTTTTTTAATGTGTGATTTCTAAGATAAATGACTTAATAGCTGAGAATTCGGAGTTTGATCTGACATAAATTATATCTGATTAAATATTATTTTAGTTGAGATTTGAATTTTAGATGAAATAATTTTTTGTCAGATTTTATTTATCTTCTGATCAAATTTTCAGATTAATTGAATTCGATTAACCAGTTGTTGGTTTCTTTTCTTTTGTTTTAACTCTTCTTAAGGATACATAAACATTTAAAGAGAAAGAAATAATTTAGAGTTTTTAAGCTACTAGAATTCTTCTGTGTCTTTTGTTTCTCTGTTTTTCTCCTGAATTCTTCCATGTCTTTTATTCTTTTTCTAATTTAGTGTCAAATATTGCGTTTGTGACAAACATGATAAGTCAACATTTTGATTTTGTGAAATTAGTTAAGGCTCAATTAAACTCCCTTTGTTGTAGCAGTTTTAGTCCATAATTATACCGTGTAGAACTGATTCTTTTAATTTAGTGTCAAATGTTGCATTTCTACCAAACAATGTCATTATAGGTCAACATTTTGATTTTGTAAAAATTATGACTAGATTAAACTCGCCCACTCCTATAATTTTCATTTGTTCTCTTACGTTAATATTTATCTAATTAAATATTTAAAGTATTTTTATTAGATAAATTTTATATTAATAATTGATAAGAATTTTTTATTTTACCATCTCATTAAATAATTATAACTATTATTATTATTAATTAATTAATTAAATTGATTGTCTGTGTAAAATACTAGCGTAATATATAGTCATTAAACCTTTTGTATTATGGTAATCGTCCGAAACCACTTTTGAAGGCAAGTACACTTCAAGGAAAGTAATAACTTGAGAAGTTAAATAAATAAATTTGACACTTAATAATATAATGAAAACATTTAAGCATGAATATAAGTTTAGATGGAAAATTAGATTTGATTTGGTTGGGCCACTTTCATGCAATAGTGATTGAATCAAGCTTATACATTTTAAATAAGAATAGGGTTGTCTTTAGTGGCGTGGTGGAACATTTGATTATCTAAGATGGTCTATTCATGTCCTTAGGTACCTTGACAAGTATTTATGACTCCATGGTCCCTCCAATTCTCAAGTTCACTCATATAAACAAATTATTACCAGCTACTTTGTGAGTGCATGTGCATATATGCATAGTCTAAAAGAAATAGCGTTTGCAAAATCAAAATTTGTTGTAGGATAATTGGCCCAAGCCTAAGCCACCAAATGCTTTAGGCCTAAAAAATATGTTTTATAATAAAAGTAAAAGGTTTTCAAACAAAAAAGTTATGTTATCATTAATATAGTTATAAATCTACTTTAGTCAATGGTCAACTTCAGGCGACAATTTAATGTTTTTTTTTACAATCTCAAAAAATATATTAAAACAATTTAGACAAACAATTAAAATATAATGTAGTTATATTTTCAAAAATCATAAATATTGTCCATATTAAATTTTAGATTCAACGTATACGAAGAAATAATAAACTATTCATTTATTTTTGTAACGTTTTTTTTTTTTATATATATATCATTATCTTGCATTTATAAAAAGTCTCATTTAAAGTTTCTTTTAGACCTCTAATATATGTTTGAATTAGTCAATATGAAAGTGTAAAATACAAATTTCAATTGACTTATTTGGACGTGTATTTAGAGGCTTAGAACATTGGATGTTAGAGAAAGAATAACCTAACTAATATGGAGTTTCTCTAATTAAAATATGTAGCCCGTTATAATAATTTGGATTTTTCTTTTCATTCATTAAAATATTGTCTCTTATCATGAAATAGTTTTTTTATTTTAAGTTTAATAATTCACAATAAGTTACCAAAAATTTAGTTCACATGAAATAGTTGAAACACTGAGATGATCTATTTTGCATATTGTGTATAGAAAGGTTGATATGTGATTTTTAATAATTTAATCCATCTTGACATGCTTAGTAAAATCCATCAAAAAATTATCTATTTAGAATTACATGCAATATTTATCTTTTTTATTGTTTATCACCTTAATAGTTGACATTAAGAATTGTATAGGTCAAACAATCTACATATCACATCTTTCTAGTGGTTTGATATTATGGTCATATATATCACATGTAAGAGAACGATCATCTACTATACTTCAATTTACAAGTTCAACATGAGAGTGTGGTTCAGGTTTTACTTGTGTAATGCACAATGTTGGCGCCTCAACATCCACCTTAATCAACTTAGAGCAGAAAATTTCATCTTTTGAAATCGACACTTCTATTTCAACTATCTGCTTAAACATATATTGCTTATCAAATACAATATCTCTATTGGTCATAGTCTTCTTTAAAATTGAATCACATAACTTGAACCTCCCTTCACACTTTTTGTGTAACCGACGAAAGCACAATTCTTCAACTTTGAATCAAGTTTAGGGATATCTTGGCTGATTTGTGCACATTAGTGAGACATCAAAAAATTCTTAAATTATCAAGATCCATTGAGTTATTTGTCTATATCTCATCTGCAACTTTCATCGTCCAATGAAGCATGTATTGACCTATTGATGAGATAACACATCATGCTAATTACTTCTTTCCAAATTGCTAAAGAGTCCAACATTTAATTAAAGACATATTGTCCTTTCAAATAGAGACATCTTTATTCATCCTTACACACGATTGTGCTATGATGTTTTTCAAAGTGAAAAATTCACTTAAATATTGTGTTATGCACAATATTTCTAGAAATTTGAATTAGTATACATTGTCCTATTATCTGCTGCCAATCCTTGATTTTTTTGCCTATCTAATTTTCTGCATCTGCCTTCCACATCTTGAACTTTTAAGAGACTTCATATTTATGTTTAAAGATATACACCCAAACTTTGAGTGAAAGTCATCAGTAAAAGTCACAAAATACTTCGAACTATTCATTAAGAGCTATCTTGTAGTTTCCCAAACATCACAATGCACATAACTTAGGATTCCATCAATTTTAAACTTCCTACATTTAAAACTAACACATAAATATTTTTCAAGTACACAATATTAGTTCAAATCCAATATGCAGTTGCGAACACCCTTTGTCATATTCCTTTTATGAAGTTTTATCATTCCACTTTCCATGAGACGACCTTGACGCATTTGCAATATTTTGTTGCATCATTATCAAACTCAATTGACATAACATCACCCACGATAAAACTTCCCAACAACTTTTAGATGTTGTCTATGGTCCTATTTGCTCTTATCTCTATTAAGGCATTGTTGTTAATCTTCAGCATATCCCTATCTCTATCACGCTTGTAGGAGAAACCATCTATCTATAGAGTACCTAAGGAAATCAATTTCTTTCTCAATCTTGGAATATATATTACATCATTCAATATTTGTACTCTATTATTGTTAATAACAATTTTAATTTGTCGCATTCTAGTGATAACATGTGCTTTATGATACGCAAATAAACAAATTCAAAATTGTCTGACCTAAATATGGTGAACCACTTTCAATGTAGCATTAGAATCACATTTGTAGAGTTATATGAGCATTGTTGTTTGCTAGGACAATCTATCTCCAAATGTATGATTTGTTTGCAACAAAAGTACTATTGTTTTCCTGTTCTTAGATTTAGATATTTTCTTTCCAAAACCTATTTTATCTGTGTTCCTCCCACGTTCTTGACCTCCATTTAGAATCAGGCCTTTACCTTGAGATCCTTCCTCTATATTTTGTTTCCTTTGACAATGATAAAAGTGTAGCAGTAGTATCATTTGGGCTAATCTTGTCTTTTTTTTTTTATAAATAAGAGTAGTCACCATGTGTTCGTAAGAACATGTCAATAATTACAGTAGATTAATTATTTTTATCTTCATCAACAACCTCCACCCTGAGTCCTATATGAACAATGAGTATTTTGTTGAAGTTGTTGATATGTTGTTGCAAATCGGTTTTCTCGTGCATCTTCAATTTAGTTGTTGTTTTGCAAACAATTTGTTGATTAGCGTCTTATACATATACTAACACTCCAATTTATCATGAACCTTATTTAGAGATTTCAAGTCTAGGATATGATACATCACCTTAATAATACACAAAGACATATAACTCTTGTGGTCTTCTCCTTCAATCATGTCCAATCAAGGACCTCTATATTTATCGATTTAGCTTCATGCACAATCTTCTGAAGACGTTATTGTACCAACATATCCTTAACCTTCTTTTACCATAGTATGAAATTTCTTGTTCCAGTGAACCTTGCCACTTTGTTGTTTGCACCAAGATTAAGAGTCATACATACAAATTGTTCGAACAACTATCACAATTTAAAAGAATAATGATACACAAACGTGAAAAAAAGAACACATGATATTTAATCATGTAGTTCGATTAATTGTGTTTACATCTCTAAGTGCAAAGCAAGTGCAATACATCTTTATAATAATTCAAGAATACAATTTATGGTGTATAACTTGTATTTGAATAATATAGTCTATATTACAATATTACTCCTAAATTCAACCACCGTTTAGATCAAACACATATTGACTCAAGGGCAACTCAAAGATAATGAAAAAAAAGAGGACAATAAACTCAGATATTCTAAAAATGCAACTAAAAATAATTCAAAGACTATATAAATGGAATGCTTTTGAAACAGCAACAAGCTCCCTTCTTGGATTTTGTTAAATCAGAAATGGCATACAAAAAAATCTTAAATCCTTGATACATCAGTCTTATTTGAAATAGTAAATGAATTTGTAAGAAAAACATAAACCACACTAAAGATTCCAGTGAAAAAGTCTGTTAGCACAAACTGCTACAATAACCGGACCAGTCAAATCACCAATTGCACAACCTGAAAAAACATGCAATATTTTAAAAGTATAAAGCCAAAATAATATAATAACTATGCATACTTCAAGCAGAAAAAATTGACTAATTAATTACTCAGCCTTTTTCTAAATGACTGTCATTTTTTAAGAATTGACTTTAGTTAATTTTATTTTTCAATATTTAAAAAGATTCACATTCAATAATTAACAAAAGGTAAGAAAATGCTAACATGTGTTAACCTAAATGTGGATATTGTAAAAAAAAAACATATTTAAATGTGAAACAGTTTATATCTTTAGCATGACCCAAGATAATTTTTATAAAAAAATAATATATTCACTCAATCATTTATTTTCATTCTTAATATATTTTCTCTAGAATAAAATAAAGACAAAAATAAAATATATTTTTAAAATTAACATATTAAATTTAACTAGCGAGTGAAAAAAAATTATAATAAATTTTATTTATATAAAATATAAATTAAAACTACAATAAAGACAATAAAAATCAACTATAATTATTTTTAGAAAAGTAAAGTTTAAAGAGTCAAATTTGTATAATAACTAATAAGTTTCTTTTCAATTTAGACAATTAATCTATTTATAAGAAACTTGTCATCTATTTTATTTATGAGTCATTTTTTGATAATTTTTATTGATAAAAATATTTTATTTAAAGTTGACGTATAGATTAAAAATGTCAATAAATATCTCAATCAAATCATAATTTTTTTATATTTTCTTCCTCTTAATTTTTTTCTAATAAATTTATTTATAGTACTTAAATATATATATTGGAGTAATTAATGGTAAAACTATTCTTATTTTTTCTAAAAAAAATATATATTGAAGCTATTCCAAAGGCATGAAGGGCTTCACCCCTAAATGCATTGTTGATAAATCTTACCAATCCATTGACCAATTGAAGGACGAAAAAGGGTAGCTCCAATCCCTCCACCAATAGATGCAAAAAGTAAAGATGCATTGCATCTTATTGTGGCTATGATAACCTTCTCTTTGAAAATTCTAATTCTCTCACATTTGTCTACACTAACATCCTCATTTTTTGACTTATATGTAAATAATTGAAATATTCTGACCCCTACTTGGACAACCCATGATGCTGCAACACCAAGCATATGCCCTATACACAAAAATTAATTAGCACAATATATTTTTAAGTCAAAAAATCAATTAATTAATCAACCTTATAATAAACATAAAATTGATTCATTGTTTTTACCTCTTAAAGTTGCTCTGCTCACAGAAATGAAGTAAGTTGAAGTTGACATTCCTCTTCCCGCCTTGCGAACAGCTGATGTCGGAACATCTGTTATTAGAAATATAAAATTAATTACAAATTAGTTGTTTTAATTTGAGTATATAAATAAATATCTATTATTATAACTATTTTTTCTCTATTTTCTTATCTTTCACATTTAATATCAATATTTTACATATTTTATTATTTTTGTTCAAGAGATCACATAAATAAAATAAATAAAATGAAGATAAGATTTATAGAAAGAAAAATAAACAACTTTTTTTTACTAAAACAATTAAAAAAGTTTTGATACCATAGGATCATAGTTTTTTTTTTAATTTTTTTGTATATTCATTCTTGGAATAATCTAAACAAGTTCTAATATTGTAACTTTATTTTTATGTACATATAAGGAAAAAAAATACCTTTAAGAAGTCTCCATGCCATTTTTCTTGAAACATAATGGAAAGTAATTCTTTCTAAAATGCGTTTAGTTGTCACAACTGTAACCTGTGATGAATTTGAAACAAAACAACTTATCAGTTAAAGTTTGAACAATGTTATATAAAAATAGAAATAATAACAATACAAATACAAAGCTCCATATATAATACTATGAACTAAAGAACTCAGCTACTTTGACATATAGAATTAAGAAGAAATTATGGAGAAAATATTTTTATCACTAAGCCATTTTAGTAACATCATAGAAAAAAAAAATCACTATTAATATATAAGGAAATTATAATATAGACCGGTACTTGAAAAATATTTAAAACATTAATATTGAAGAAATTCTTTGACTGATATTATGATTTAAATGACACTAGTTCGATAAAAATAAAATAAATATAAATCGACGTCAATCAAATTATTATCTATAACGATAAAGAAATGTCAACTATTATTTTTAAATATTATTGTTTTCGATTATTTTTAAGTATTAAGCTAAGAACTTTAAGATTGAAAATTAACATAAGAACTAATTTTGTACTTTTTGTAGATAAAATAATGTTCACCTCACGAATGACTTGCAACACTGACTTTTTGAAAGGAAGAGACAAATTACTACGAAGTTCATCTTGAAGAAAATCATCATCATCTTGTTCCATCTTTGCACGAGGCTCCAAAAGAGGAAGATAAAACATCAAGAATGATCTCAATGAAATCAATGCAAATGACCGCAACTCAAAAGCAGACCACAATGGTTTAAGTTCAATATTATAGCTCTTTGTACTATACTTTAGAGAATCATGGTAAAAATATTTCCCCGGCGAGGTTCGAACGCCGGAAAGGAAATCGTCGGAAATTGCCACTCCAGCGTCACAATAAGCTACTGGTGTCCTGAAACTGAAGTTGAGTTCTACCATGTCAATATAAAAAAGATATAAACTCAATGTTAACTAAAAATTTAACATATGCTCCATGGTTTTCTTTGTCCTAGACGAATTGACAAACACCACTAATAAACTAACATACGTAAAGTGAAGATTATGAGGGTCACCATAGAAAATGTTTAGACTAACAATGTCACCATTATCAGTTGAACTAGACCTTACAGACTATGTTGTATGGTTTCGATTGAAATTCAAGTGAGTAGTTAGTTATGGAGGAAAGGAAATGTAGAATATATAAAAGATGTGACTCATATACCTAATACTTTAAAGTTTTAGGTGAAAATATAATGTCATTTGAATTCTCTGCAACGAATCTAGATCAATCCAGATCGAATTTAACAAATACAATCCTTATACTTAATGCTGATATTACACTTACAAAAAATTGTTTAGAGGAAAAATGGTTAAAGATCATACCCGAAGAAATCCCTTGAAGCAAAAGAAGCACCAGCAGAAATGGAAGCAGCAGTGGCAGATGCAGAAAACAGCCATGAAGAAGGATAGGAATGTGCCAAGTTAAAGCTTTGGTTTTTCCTCCACAGATCTAAAAGTAATGTTATTCCCACCATTGTATAACCTTATACAAATTAAAACACTAATCAATGTGACAAATTAAACCATACAGCATTAATTAATAAAAAAAACAGGACAACAAAATCCACAAATGCATAAATAATGTACTAATATGAAAAGTCAAAATTGATTATTAAATTGACATCAGCTTCAATCTTGACATGATATTTTGTACAACCTCAATAATAACAATGAGGACTAAGTGATTAATGTAATGTAAGGTATCTTTGTTGTGGGGTTTGAGACAAATTGAAAGATTTGAGACAGAGTGCAGTGAAAAACAATAGGAGAAGTTAGTTAACAAATGTTTATGGTTATGTTTGAGAGACTTTCCTTGCGACAATTTGGATCTGTGATTGATTTGTCTCTCTCCAACTTACATTTTTTTACTGTCACTGTCAGTTATATGAGATGGAAAAAAAATTAAAAAAAAATATTTTTTCTTAACCTTTCATTCTAATAAAGGACAAAAACATAGGATGTTGATAAAAAAAAACTCCGGGATAAGAGTTTGATATATATTTTCACTAATTAAATTTTAAATCTTACATGAGACGGTTGGAAAAATCTTATTAATGTCACTTTGATTAAGAATAATTTCCTCCACAACAATTTTTTTTAAAAAAATTATTATTCTTGCATCATTAGATTACGAGAACAAAAACAATTAGATTTTACATTTTTAAAATATATTTGGTAAAAGCACTTAGAGTTTACTTTAGAAATTATATAAAACTATTATGGTAGATAAAATGGCTAAGATTACAAATAGGATGGCTCATAACTTAAGGAAAAACAAAACAAAAATATTACCATACTTCGACTTAGACAGAAAAAGAAAAAGGTCTTCAAAGAGAAAAAAGCAAAAATTACATTTGCTAGATGCATAGCTCTAATAATTCAAAAACAAAAACAAAACGATTAGTTTTAAATTACAATCTTCAAATAGAATTGCAGATACAATATAATAATTTTATAGGTCTTTTTATTTGTCAATATTACAAGTGTAATTATAATTATATTTTTCTGCATCATACCATAATATAATATAAAGATTTACAGTGTAATTAAAATGACTAATTGTTATTCTCATCAACTTTCATGACCTTGAGAAACTCCATTTCCTCCTTAAACTTAGGCATTGAATCTTTAGGAAGTGACACAAAAACCCTGACACCTCCTTTCATTGAAGGATCCAATTTATTTGGAGGCAAGAAAAGACACAAATCAACAAAACCAAACATGTTCCAAGGAACAGGCACTATATTAACTGAACCCTTCCATCCAAAATCAACTTCTTGCAACAAAGCAAGTTGCCTCCAATCAGTTAACACCAATGATGCACCACTTCCTTCAACCTTAATCTTCCCTTTCCTCATTGTCTCCAACATGTTAATACAATTTTTTATGTATTCATTATTCAAAGAAAGCTTCTTACACTCTTTGATAAGCTTCACAACTTCAAAAAGTGGCTTTTCATTAAGCTCTTTCACTTTTAACACAACATTTGAAGCCACAAATGCATTACCATAATACCCTTTAGGCAAAGGTGGATCCAATAAATGTCTCACACCAATAGCTAAACAAAACAAAGTTGATCCATCATTGTTTAATTTCAAAGCTTTTGCCTTTGACCTCCAAACATAAGCACCAAGTGTTTCAAGTGTTGTGAAACTTTCATTCATCACATTATTACCACTTTCTTTCATAAGTTTCATTTTGAGCCTTTTTATACTCTCACCATTGAAACTAAAACATTCATGTGAAATTTCTTTACATGGCCAAAATGGTGAAGTTGCTATTGAAGCTTTGTCTATGAGAAATTTGAATGGTTCATTAAGAGTTTTACCTATTAGCCTCTCTCTCTCCCAAACAGGTTTCAAAGAAGGTTCATTTTTTCCACTTGCAAGTTCAACAAGTGCTCTAAAAAATTGTGATGCACCAAAACCATCACAAACACTATGTGACAATCCCATTCCAATTGTGAAACCACCACAAAGAAACTTTGTTACCTTGAAAACTAAAGGATTTGGACTAGTTTGTTCTTGAGAAGGGTTATCAAACACTAATTTTTGTGCTATTGGAACATCAATTTCTTCAAGATAGTGAAGTGATGAGAGTTCACAATTAGCATTTGCTTCCAAGAATGGAACTCCATCACCATTGCAATTGATTCCAAGTTTTCCATCATGAAATGGTGTTAACTTTCCTGCAAGGGGGTAATAGTAAACCAAAGCCTTTGAGAGTGCTTCTTTGAGGACACAAGAAG
Organism: Cicer bijugum; assembly: GCA_037974875.1. NCBI lineage: Eukaryota > Viridiplantae > Streptophyta > Magnoliopsida > Fabales > Fabaceae > Cicer > Cicer bijugum. The sequence continues at coordinate 798,344 of JBBPBT010000821.1, read as the reverse complement.
GGTCTTTTTGGTCATTTGAGGAATCAAGATTGGCTTTGTAGACATAGATGGTTTGACAAAGAATGTTGATGTTGGGATCATTGTCAATGGTGGAAAGTGAAAGAATATGAGAAGGTGTTGGCATGGAGGGTTTAACTATCACAGCATCTTTGGTATCAAGAGAAAGTGAAAGGAGTGTTTTATGATTTTCCATGGAGAATGTTGTGTGGAAAATTGAGATTTGAGGTGAGATGGGTGCACCTCATATCTTTATATAGAAATTCTTGAAATTTGAGTGAGGTCTAATTCAATAATGCAAAATAAGGTGGAAGATGTTTCTCACTTACAAATACATTATCAAATCACATCTTATTTTATCTATAACTCTTAAACTCTCCCCACGTTTAGGATCAAACATCTAGAATGTGACCCTAGTGGTCCAATAACTGGTCACTTAATAGATTTTAGATAGGTTTTGATATTATCTTAAAATTTGAGTCTGATTCAATTAAATCCTGCAAAATCGATTTATAAAGTGAAAAATGTCTTCAACACATAAACATATTCATGCTAAATTATTAGCCATTTAGCATGGACTTTGAATTATTTGAAGATTGAGAATTATCATTAATCTTATTTGTTATTCAAACTCTCTCCTTGTGATAAAGTTAGTAAATAAAATGGTTTAACCATTTTACGAGTTTGTTTATGTTTTTTATGATATTAAACTAGAATTGAATAAGAATTAGAAGTGGAGTTATGATAAACTCTTAGACAAAGAAAATCAATGTTATGACTTTTTAGCAAAAATGAATTTTTTCAGTTTAACTCTCTAAAGATTATTTTATCTCTGCAAATGAAACTTATTTCTACATTGTTTGCTTGCACATGTTTTTGAGAAATTATCTCCTTAAGAAGCATTTGTTTTTCGGTTTTTTTTCTTTTTGTTTTTTTTTTCTCTTCTATTAAAATAAATCATATATATTGCATGTGAGACTCACAATAGATTGTGTAACTCTCTTTTGGCCTTATCCATCCATTGTGAAATCACAATCATTACAACCCCAACTTAGGAAGTGGAATAGGTTGTTGAAGTAGTTGACAATGACAAATGGAATTGGGAAATGAAACCTTGATTTGGAGAGTAACACGTTTTGGTAAGTTTAGCTAATATTCAAGCTACTAAGTTTTTTTGCTCTTCCAATTCAATCTATAGACATTTGTGAGAATTTGGTAGGATACAGCTAATAGAGATTATATATTTGAAACATATATCATTCATAAAATTAGATATTCATGGTTGCGTGGCTTGCAAGTAACATTTTTATTAAGTGAATTACTAAAAAAAAATTCATGTCAAACCACTGAATAGAAACTTAAGCATTTGATTTTATCTTATCATCATCATCATTTCATTTCATTTTTAACAAGTCACATGTTGGTTGGATAAGGTTTATAACCAAGGAGTCAATGCTGGGGACACTTTGAGCACAATGTTACTAGTAGATAATATAATTTTAGGTGAACAAGTTAAAAATGAATATGGACTGCATGGTGAGTGGAGATCAAAGATACATGAATATGATGAACAGATAGATAAATATATAATTCCTGGATCGCACTCAATAAAGCTACTATAGTGCAGGTTTCACACAGATCATGAAGAAATTTGGAAGTTTGGCACTTGCCAAATGTTTATAATGATAGGATTGTTATAGTTAATTAACAATGTAAATATTATCTGCCAAATGTTTATAGCGATAAGACGATTATAATTAATTAACAATGTCTTTGAAATGAGTATTTATTTCACTTCAAAATTTTTAAAGAATCTGTGAAAAGATTTGTGGTTAATCAAATCCAAAATTTAGTATGTTCACGCACATTCTAGAATTATTTATACAACATCAACATCTTCTTCTTGTTTTTTTCATTGTACACCATTCTCCAACACATGTTTTAATGATCTTTAAGTTAAATTTTGTTTTTAAACAATATCCGAAACATTCAAAGTTATGAGTTTGATTTAATAGTGTTGGAGGATGTAATTGTTGAATTTTTCATAATCATAAGATACTTGATAGTACGAATGCGTAACGGATAAAATGTATTTTTAATAACTACAAACAAATAAAATATATATAGATGAAATTAAAATTGTCTTATCAATCGTTAATAAACATTCTCCTTGAAAAGAATTATTAAATATAAAAATTGTGACATCTTTGTTGTGAAATTAGATAATGTATTGACTAGAAGAAGACT
>JBBPBT010000821.1:781309-795373 GCA_037974875.1 Cicer bijugum | reverse complement strand
AAATAAAATATTGAATTGAGAAAATGCATTCTTCAATAATTAGAATTATGTGAAAAAATCGCAAACCTTATACAAACACTCATTTATGATTCTACTCATTCATGTAAACTTAAAAATACTTAACAAAATAAGATAATTAAAAAGATAAAATAAAAACAACATATTGTTATCTCTTTCTCTGTATCGAATAAAATTTTCTCTTTATCAAATTAAATTAATATAAAATATATATATATATATATATCTTCCTTCCTTTTTGTGTAAATAAATTTTTTTATTATTACTTTTGTAGTAACATAACTAATTAAATAAATAAATAGTTTATATATAATTAATTATAGAATAATCATTTGAACGGATGTAGAGTTATAATAATTTTCCTACTCGTAACTGAATCTCAATTCAAAATTATTATTTTAAATTTTATCTAATTTTTTTTTAATAAAATAATATTGAGTACGACTATTTTTTCGCCAACAAATCATATCCAAGTATAACGATGCCCTACAAAACTATGGTGTACCAGTGTTCACCGTTTTTCATACAATAATGAAATATATTAGGAGATTAAACGTGGAATATGCTTAAGGATGCTTTTGCTATAGATATTTTGATACTGCTATTTCAAATATTTTTATTGTCATGATTCGAAAAATTATCATCCTTCAAATTTCAAAGAGTTTAAACTAAGTGGTCTCTAACTCTCTTGTATAATTTATTTATAAACTGATTTACTATATAAAAATATTTCTTATTTTTATTTTTTTAAATGGCTTAATTGCAGTTTTGGTCCCCCTATTTTAGCTGAATTGTGAAAGTAGTCCCTCCATTTTATTTCTCTCCAGTTTTGGTCCCTCAAACAGAATTTTGGTCCAAAATTTGATAAAATTTCATTTTTTAAAGCCTTATTACACCGTTTATGATCATATATTTCAGGTATAATTGTTCCAAATGAGATCTTGAGACATGATGTGACTTAAATAAATGCAAAAAAAATGAAATTTCATAAAGTTTTGGATTAAAATTCTGTTTGGGGGACCAAAACTGGTGAGAAATAAAATGGGGGGACTACTTTCACGATTCAGCTAAAATAGAGGGACCAAAATTGCAATTAAGCATTTTTAAATTTATGTTCATTTTGTCTGACAATGGTAAGTTAACAGACTTTTAAAGTTAATAATTATTAAATAATTATTAAAAAATTATTTTTATTATTTTTGAAAATGCATCTTCATTACTAATTACTAATATATGGTTTTCTCTCCGGAATAGTAGTTCCTTTCAATAGTCTCTTCGTCAAAGAAAAATGATAGCATATTTAAAATACTCAAATGATTTTATTTTCTCTATTGTAAGAGTTAGACTTTTCATTCATTATGTGATTTCATCTCTTTACTTCTTTGTCATTTGTATGGAGAGGAAGATGTATCTAGCCAGTAGTGAATGTGTGCAGGATGGTAGTGGAAACTTGTTGATAATACTTGGTGTCGCATTATCATTTCATGATCTGCAAAGATATAGATTAATTGTATTTTTTACCTTCTATTTTATCATATTAAAAAAACAATCTATTTATTATAAGATTGAATTTTTTAGTCCTTTAATTATTACATTTATTGCAGTTTTAGTCTCAACCTAAATTTTTTACCTTTAAAGTGGCGATTTATTGTTCCAATTTATAAATTTAAATTACTGCTTTTCTGTTATTTAAACTAAAAATCATCATTTTTGTAGTAAAAATTATGAATTAAAATCAAAATTGCAATAAATGTAATAATTATGAGGATAAAAAATTCAATTTTAAAATAAAAATGACTATTTTCGTGAGTGTAATAAAATAGAAAGATCCAAAATAGTAAATATATAATACTAATCACATCATGTACAGTACAAATTTATTTATGTATTCAAATAAAAAATGTACACTGCAACTAGCTCATTATGCATAGAGTTTCTAATCATAATTCTATTTCTTGATGTTCCGTCATAGACCTCCTCAATTCTAGTAGCTGTCAATGCATTCAGGACTGCACTCTCCCTCATATTATGTGGACTAAACTTGGCTATAGTAGTAGGCTTAATAATAAAGGGTTTTAAAAAAAAAACTCTGCATATGTGATTTAGGGTGCAACATTAAAGATTTTTTTATGTCTCTTCAAGAATCATGTGGTTTAAAACTTTGTCAATAATTGAATATTTGGATAAACTTGTAAGACTTAGGCATGCATGATGAGGAAGGCTATTGTACCAAAGAAGGAAAGCAAATAGAAAAACTCACTACCAGTAGATTTTATAGACCCAACTTTGGAGATCACCTTGTCTTCTGCAAAATTATCATCAAAAGTGTCACTAATTTGAGTATATAATAATTTGATAAAACTTATATTTAGAGAAAATTTGTTTTCTTTTATATAAAAATAAAAAATAAAGAACTTTATACAAATAAAAGATGAAGACACTTACTACACTCTTTTGGATGACACAAGCACTTCAATCCAGCATTACATTTTCCATTAGGCTTCTCACACCCTTTGCAAATATCTGGTACATGATTTGGAATATTAACAGATATTCTTATTCCATCATTTGAAGAATTTCTTCTATGTACACAGCTGTAATGAGAACAGTTCAAATTTTCAGATATAGAAGAATTTGAAGCCAAGAAAGGTGGTTGAGTTCTGATATTTCTAAAGTAGTTTGTATGATTATGTTGGTTTATAGAAGAACCTAATATGAAATTGAATAGCAGTAAGAATTGAAGAAGATAGAGTCTGTTGTGTGGCTTCATGTTCATATCACTTTTCTCTAATATCAAATGTAAAATTGTTTGCTTAATTGTTTGAATATTGTAGTGTTTATTTCTTGATGATGCTTGATTGTAGCTAGGAAAGCATAATGTTAAGACCTAGAGAAACTTTCCCTTTTGGCCCCATGGCTAGATTAAAGACTTCCCTTTTTCCTCCTTTTTTTTTTGTCACTAGAAAAAGGCCACATTACTTTTGAGGTATCTTGTCTTGGTGTAGAACTTTTTAGGCCATCCTTCATAAAGTTTTTGTAAATTATTTTATTTCCAAGGCTAGGTATAATACTAATAAAACTTGTGCACTAATACACAAATGGTTGATTGTCGTTGCAACCACTACTCTCATGATTTGTTGGTCTACCTGTTCGCCGCTTTGTATCTTGAATCATCGTTGTAATATTATGCTTCAACACTCTTCTTTTATTTAAATTACTTCTTCCTTATTTTTATGAAATTCATTTTGATCGTCACATTTCGGACAACTGGCGGTCTAACACGTAATACAGTCAAGTGTTTCACCTCAAGTTCAATGATTTAGAATGTTCGTCTAATTTTTTTATATCGAATAACCTCTCCTCTCATGAAAATCACTCTAGTCGTCATTCTTTGACCAACTAATTACCTAACCACAACACAATTGGCCTAAAGGCCAATAATAGCTTGGAGTGGTTTGCCAATTTGTCACCATAACTTCAATTTTCAGTCATTTTGCCGCCTATTTCCAATAGGTCATACTGCATGATTCAATGTCTTTCACTATTGATAATCATTTCAATGTCTTTTGTGTTTAGGCTTTATTAGACAAAGTACATGATATTATTCATGAGCTGTTAATGAAAACCACAGTTGTTTACTTTAACTTTGAATATTTCAGTATACTCCCCCTTTATTGCAATCTTTATGTTTGTTGGTGAATTTCTTTTAATACTTTGGATTTTGAAGGCATGTTAAATGTGTCTTAACATATAAGAAATTGGGAGAGAATTACCTTTGTTAACAAATTATAAGTATCAGATACTAAGATAGACACATATATTGAAATTACAATGATATTGAGTAAATAAACGTAATTGAATATAAATTATATTTACTAATATGAGACATATCTTTGATCTGAAGTGTCAGTACTAAATAAATATATAACTCCTAGAAGATTTCATTAATTGGAAAATAAAAGTAGAAATTGCACGAGACTTATAGAAACAAACTATAACAGACTAAAAGTACTTGATTAACATGCACTTCAAAGATTGAAACTTAAATTGCTTGAATTGAATATCTTTGGATCATGCTGGTGCTTTGACAAGGTTTGATGGAAAATCAAGCACCACAATCTTGTCAAGAGCAGATGAAAATATCTTGGAAAACTCAACATGATTTGGGTGAACTTGGAATGCAGCTAAATCCTCTTTCCCATTGAATGTCATCAAGAAAGCATGAGTGAAACCTTGGGTCAGCATTTCATGGGTTTCAATGTCTTTTCCCCTGTTATTATACAACATATAATACAAGCATATGATGGTAAGTAAGTGAGAATTGTTTGTACTTTGCACTAGGGCTGAGATTTCTAAATTTTATATTTTTAACCGTTGAATTAATCTAACGGCGAATAATATTGATTAAGGTTTTAAATAATATTCTGCGATTGTGATCTAGGCTACGACATCAGGGCTTTTGATGTCTCTATGACCACAAAGCAATTGCAATTGAGGCTTCATTGACCACATTTTGAATGTGATTATTTTCAATATCAAGGGTTATGACACAACAGCAACAATTACTGCGATTGTAATTTAAAACCTCGTAATTAGATTAATTCAATAGTTCAAACTTCATATAAAAGGGGGGAGGAACTATTGACATAACAAGCTATTTTTAAATAGTGGTTGCATTATTACAGTCGTTGGAGAGGATCCATGTCCGTTTGATGTTTTGAATTATTTTCTCCTCCAATATAGAGTGACCAAAGACACATAACTTTCTCCATCTAGAAACACACTTCTAAATAAATTATGTCATTCAAAAATACACTTCCGAAAACATATGTGGTTTTTAAAAAATGTGGTTCTTAAACTATTCCAAAAAAAAAAAAAACATAAATGGTCATACCATTCAAAGGACTTGACATGCTGAATTCCAGAAATCATTTTCTCCAAGTCTTGGATAATCTCTTCAACTTCCACACCATCCTTGAACTTAACAATCACATAGTGATTAAATATCCCCATGACTCCAATACAAAGTTTTTCCTATGAACCAAAACAAATCCTAGTAACCAAATATATATGCACAAAACAAAACTTACAATGTGAACATGTCACAATTTTGCTGTCAAGTCTCACAGTCCCTATATCTGACCACAATGTCAGATCCTCTTTTTTTAGGAGACAAAGTTCACAGAAAAGATGCCACTAACATTATATATAGACCCACAATTGACAAAATTCTACTCCATCCATATTCAATAGTATAATTTGTCTCATGCAATTGTCTTTGCACATGAATAAAGACCTTTGGTGGTGTCATTCCTCTCTAGAAGTTTGAGTTATGTACTGTTCTCACATAGGGTCAGAAAAAACATTATGATAATATATTTATATATATGGTAGATTCTTTTCTTTATTAACCTTTTCTATTTGTATACGTAGAAAATTAGTGATATTTTGATGGACTTTTTCTCTTTGTCCTTTCCATGTGCATTGCACCACCATGGTAAATTTTGAACAGCACTGTTATTTCAACAACAATTTGGACACCCTAAATTCAACAATTTTTTAAGGGTTAACGCAATCACACATATTGTTAATGCAGTTTAATAAGTGAGTAATAGTTATATCAAAATTAAATAATTCATTAATTATCGATTAAACTTTATTAATTATAAATTTATAATTATTAAATTAAGATAGTTAATGAGTTGCAATACAACAACGAATATTTATTAATTAAACCGTACAATATATTAATCACATTTATAAATTGTACTCTGTTTGTTCTAAAATAATTAATCCATATGATGATTTGATATATATTAAAAAAAATATAATAAAAAAGTAATAATAAATTATCTTCATTAAAAATTAGTACATTATCAATATTATAAATATATAATAAAAAATATTATATTAGAAATGATACAAATATTATTAATTAAATGATATAATTAAAAAAAATACATTAAAAATTAAAATAATTTAATATTTTAAAATAATTTTTTATCTTCAAATAAATAAATTATTTTAAGACAAAGATAATTAATTATTTAAAATATTGTCTCCCAATGTAGTATTGTGTATACCATCAGCAAGGAATCTTGACTGAACAACCACTAGTAGGGCCTTTCTGAGGTGAATAAAGAACAAAGATGTCTCACTGATTTTCATCAACTCAGATAATGTCACATTGATAGACGTATCTTTCACATGCTATTTGATTCAAATAATATCTTTTTTTTAATTGTACATGCTTTTAAAAATAATAAATCACAGTTGAAGAGTCACTCTCTTAATATTTTTGTTAATCATTTTTTTTTAATAATTTGTTATGATACAGGTGTAAAATATTCACTTACTACACTGATAACCATCTCTAATTGACTCTCTTATCTCATCCCAACATTTTTTTCATAAAATTGAACGAATACTTTGTTTAAGACATTTAAATCTAATATTTTTAAGATTAACATAACATAAAATTAATAGCCGTTCTCATGTTAGATCATCAATAAAGTCGGTAAAAAGTGTCATAAACACATGATAAAAAAAAATAGTGGAATTATTTGATAATTAAGATGCAGATTTCAAACACGTAATCTCTCACGTCTCCACAATTAGTATGTGCGAAATTTTTATCCATGGGAAAAAAATATTTAACACAAACATTACTATATTTTGAAAATTAATTAGCAGCTTTAACACTAGTTAACAATTTTAAGTCCATGTTTTGAAATATATAAATAAATAATTGAGAGATTACCGTCCATAATAGAGTGGTTGTTATTTATTTTTAAATTTTGAGACATCGCAGTTGTTTGTGTATTACGGTCCATTATTTATCATTTCGTTTAAATACATTAAAAAAAATAAAAAAAAAGTAGCTCTTATCTTACTTTGCTCTTTTGAGTCTCTCTCGATAGTTTTAGAAATCATTTTGGCAAGGATGTTTTTGCAATATCCATTAATGCAATTGTAATTGTGTTGCACACTTTTATATTACTTCAAAATGCAAAAAATGCAGACGATCAATTACATGCATATCGCAATTTAAATTGGTCAAATCAATTAAATTAGAACTTCCAATAATAGAGATCATTAGTGCTGGTTATGAAATGATGTGTGAAGGAAATTTATTGGATACTTTTATTTATTAGACCAATAATGCAACTGGTAATCTATCTTAATCACAAGTTACGAACAAAAACCTTTAAGACAGTTGAATTTTTTGTGTTTAAAATTTTAATAAAATTTCTCTTTATTCAATCATCTGATGATACGTTTACTCAAATAATATGCATTAATAGATACTCCTAGATTACTTTCAGACAGAAACGTGAAACATTTTAGTTGCCATCGAAAATCAAATCAATGTTCCAGTAAAGGTTACTACTTTCTAGCGATTTCTTGGCTAGATATTGGAGCTATAAAATAATTAATTCATTTGAAAACTGTATAAAATTTAATTCAGTTTTATGATAAAAAATAAAAAATAAAAAAATTGGTTTGAATTAGCTTTTTTGTTCTTTAACTTATTTTTTTAGCTTTAAGTTTTATCTCTTAACTTTAAAAAGTGTCATTTTGGTCCTTTAACTTTAGTATTATTAATTTCCATCCAAACATTAAAACGAACTCAACCTAACTCCATGGATGGATTAGACATGGGAAATAAATATTGTAACATAATGACATACATACAATTTATGTTAATATATTTGTATTGCTTTAATAAAAGCAACCAACTTTGTCAAAAAAAAAAGTACCAACTTGAAAATGATGGAATTGGTTCAAGTGGAGCAGAAAAAGGGAAAATAACAATATCATGGTTCCCACCGTGATTGAAGAATTGAGAATGGTGAAACGAGAGGCGACAATATTAGAGTCCAGGTCGAGATTGAATAATTCTATAGATAAGATTTTTTAATAGGTTTGGAGTTCTCTCTAGGTTGTGCGATGTAGAGTGGTTCGATGCAGTGCTTCACCGTGTGGATCCTAATTTCAGCCACAACTTCTAGAATTTCTAGACAAGAGAATGAAGAAGGATGATTGCTGGATATTTTGATTTTCAATTGCAGAAACTTTAAGCAAATTTAGAAAGAAAAAAAAATGATTAAATAAACCCTGAAATTTGAAGATGAAGGCTTTCACACAGCATTCCAACTAGTTGAGAATGAAAACCGCATAGGATATTCCAACTATTGACACTTTTTAAAATTAAAAGACCAACTTAAATGGAAAAATTAAGTTAAAGAACAAAGAGATAATAAGAAAAGGAAATATTTACTCTCAGTGTAAACTAATTTTACATTGACAGTGATTCGTAACCGTTGAATTCATCATCCACTACATAATTATGACTTTTATCATCAAATAACCGCTCAAATCAATAGTTTGAGTTTGTTGTGAATGTAAAATATATGGTCTTTAATCCCAAGTATAATTACCAAATAACTATGAGGACTTTTATCATAACATATTACCTCTTCTATGGTTACTAGTTTTATAGAACAATATTAAGATAGGGAAAATAATAACCAAAGCGGTAGAGACTCCCTTAATCAAACACAATTTTCAAGTCTTTTGGTTCAAATTAGAAATTTTGAAAATTCATATTAAACCAGTTTGAACCATAATATCAGAACATATGCATTACTATCCATATATTTGAGCAGATTCTAATTTAGTTGATTATTTTTTAATCAGATGTTTCGTCCATAAAAAACAAACTTGGCAAATTTGCATTCAACATTTTGTGTTCAAGATCTTATTCAATTTATAGATAAAGGAACAATGCAACAATTAACCGAAACCGAAATTCATTCAAAATTCTGAATTCATATTACAACTGGCTTCATAAATAGCATTCAGAAAACAAAGATTTGTATTTTTTCCTACTCCCCCTGATACAACTGATTCCTATTTTTCTTACTACCCCACGATATAATTCCATTTTGTATATTTTTCTATATCATCAAAAGTCACAAAATGGATGATGCATATAACCAAGAAAATCCAGAACAACTATGCTAGATTAAAATGATATTTCCATTTTAAATGCTTACATACTCAACTCTTTCCATGACAAGCGACTCATGCTATGGAGTGTATTCCAAACTACAATATATCCAAGCACTCGCGCTCAGAAGGCTCGTGCTTCTGTTCCACAAAACTATGACCTCGTGCCTTGCTCTTGAGACTAGAAATACGTTTACGGTGCCCACGACCATGTATGTGTTGTTCCCATTCATGTAATCCTCTAAGAACCCGATCACCGCATGCCTGTCAACAGAAAGGTCATAAGAAACAGAATATGTTTGACGGTGTTGCACCAAGATTGTACAGGTGCTATAAATGATTATTCCGTATCACCCTTTCTCTCATATCCATATAATATAAGTGCCAATATCAGAGTGTGTCCATGCAGAAAATAAGGTTGAGTCAACTATAATAAATTATATAACATAATGAATCTGTAACATTGTTACACTGGTACAGTACACATGGCAAATTTTGTGTATCGCAATTTTCAAAGTATTTTAAACATAGGGTCTTCAAATGTAAATTTTCAGTTAAACTTTAATCTGTTAGTTTAAAAACTGATTCCTTTTAAATTTCTCTGCTTAGCAATTTGTGGTACAATATAGCACCAAGACCTCACAAGCATTGTGTTGCAACTTGCATCATAGAATTGATCATAAGAATCACCCACCCCATTCGCCCCCCTCCCACATAAAGAAGCAAAATAACACATTTTTCGTTCTAAAACAATCGGAGCCGATGCTCCATTCCATGTGGATTATAAAACATAGCAGACCTTGCATGTGTATTGAGTCCAGAGGTCCCTTTGGATTATTTTTGTCCCAGTGCTATCTGACATCCCAAAGGTTGACGATAGGCTTCCATCCTCACTCAGGAAAGACGTAACTATCTTCTTGGCAGATTCAACCACTTGGCTATTCCATACATCATTTGATTTGCCTAAAACATAAAATATTGAAATCAATATACAATTCAAAAAGTTAATTGATGAAAAAATAAACACGGAAAATATACATGATTGAGACAGCTTACTCAATATTGACTCCGTGGAATCAACATGGCGTATATCCCAGCCAAACAACGTTTGCAGTCGACTGAGCATCCTCTTCTGTCATTAACAAAGCTTCCATATCAATCTTAGACTTCAAATTTATGTACAATAGTCAAGTCAATATAGAAGAGCTTAGCAAGGGTGATCAATGATTATTCAATCATTTCTATTATTTTTTCTTCAAACTAACATGGTATTTAGCAAAAACATGCTAAATTACCGAAGCGAGAACAAAATTATAGACAACCAAAAAAACCTCTGATAGAAATTCTAAAATTGCTAAACAAGAGAGTCTGAGACCCAAAAACAAAATTCCCAATATGGTGCAAACTTCAACGTGAAATAAATGTCCTCCAAAAGAAAATAATATATTTCAAATGTAATCAGAAGTCAGATGAAGCATCTCGAATGATTTCCTATGTGGTCAGACTAATCAGAAAAACAACTCATTTACAGTTTCCTTGCATCCAAAAGAAATGTTCTGTCAAGAATGCTCGTTTAGGAAAGTCATAGAACAAATGACATTATTTTTACCTGACGGCAGACAAGTCTCCTGGTATTAACCTTTACTTTCTCAATTGCTTCTTCCAAATGAATTGTTGATTCAGTGTCAGAGGAAGATCTCAACCACTCCATCAAATTGCCATAAAACAATGGTTCACCATTTTCTAAGCTTGATCCCTCGGTTGATCCATCCTCTCTTTGATTTATGTTTTTGAAAACACGAGTTCTAAGAAGATGCTCAAACTCACGAACACCAATGGCTTGTCGCAAACCTCTGGTATAATCTGCATTCATAGTGTAAATGTCATAGACTTCATTGAGTAACCCTGCATCCATCATGTCATCTACCCGCTGCTCTACATATCTGTCTAGTACAGGGAGAGATGCGTCCACACATATAAAACAACAATCATATCTTAAGTTATCAGCTTGACCCCACTTCTGCCCTGCCACAAGCAAGACCAGTATTATTGAAAAGGCAAGAAAAAAGATTTAACTGACATCTTCGTGATTGTTAAAGACTCCAAAAAATTCCCAAGCATAATTGATTCCAGGGGAAATGACATTCCCATTTCTTCATTTTTATTCCCATGATGAGGGTGAGTAACTGAGTATCCTCTTTCCACTGACATGATAATATAAGTGGCACTATAACATAACATCAATTCCCACCTCTTCCTCCCAGCATTTGAATTTTAAAAAAAAAATATATATTCCTTTAAATGTTGGGCATTAACCAAACAAGTCTATGAGTTTTCCACAAAATGTCATCTCCAAGAAAATCATTCTAAATTATACACCTTGAAACCAACCCCGCCTAAGGGAAAAGATGGTATATTGAATTTTCAATTACATGAATATTAAAGAAAATAACAAACCTCTGCTGCTGGTCCTTGAAAAACCTTACTGGGAAGAACACCAGTTCGAGAGTACAAACAAATGTATTGATTTATCTAAAAACAAAAATAAATAGCACGTGTAAATATATCATCTCCAATTAAGAAAATTGAATAAAAGCTTGCCTCAGATATTAATTAAAAGTGCATAATGCTTCTTGTAGATGTATAATGTAAAACAGAACTTTAAAAAATCCCTAAAATCATAAGAATTACAATTTTATACATGCATAAAATGGAATTTTGGTGTATATATAAGATGGCTCTTTGTACATAATTTAATAATAATAAATTATGAAATTACACCTCCAACCTTTCTATGATTATTTGGATGGATTCTATTTGCTGCAACCGGATCAATATCTTTAAGCATATCATAACTGTGGCTTGAACTGTCAACTTCAGCAACAAAATCATCATCATACCCTGTGATACCTACAAAATTACAAATATAGTTCAGCTAAGTTATAAATTTATTAAACATGAGGAAAAATTAGACAACCAGAATAGCAATTTACCAGGTGAATCAGCCAAATAGTTTTCATCCAAATTGTTTGTTGAATCGTCTAGAAGAAACTGACTCACAAGAGCCTGACAGGAAAAACTGTCAGTACATAAGAAAAATGTAGATACTAGCACCTTGAAACACATCTAGCTAGAGTTAAAAAAATGATAGACTTTAATGACTATGCAACAAAAAGTTGAACACATACATCGAATAATATTTCACCAGTCACTGAAATATCGTTTCATAATATTAATTTCTAAAACATTTCAATATTTATCCACATAGCAAGATACAATGTAGCACTGGCACAGGCACGGACATCATACACAACACCAACGCATAGACATCTAAACACCAACACGTGCCGACACAGACATGCCTTTAATAAGAAGCATCAGTGCTACATAGGTAAGATATAATTGGATATAAAATATTTTGAAGACATTCACTCCATGGCTAATAAGCTCCAAAATAATAGTAAAATAAACTGGAAAAAAATGACAGAACATAAAAATAAACATGGAATGTGGAAGATTCACAAATCACCAAACTCATACTTGTATATAGTAATTAGTACCACCAACTATAACAGGTAAGTGTTTACGAGACAATATGTCATCGATAATCTGCACAATAAAAAACAAAGAGAACAAATATTAAAAAATGAAGTAAAATGCGAAAAGAAATTACAATAATAATAAAACAAATCTTCATGATCTTATCAGAACTTACGGGAATAGCAGAATCACGAAAAGTTTTGGCTGTGAATTCAAAGTTAGGGTTTACAGTACCCAAGAGATGGTGCGGCACTCCTACAACAAACCAAAACGATATTTAAAAAACGGAAAGAAAATCAAAGTGGGAGGGGGAATCAGGTGTGAATAGAATACGGTGGTACCGTTTTGTTCAGAGAAGGGGAGTTTGTTGGTGAGAATATCGAGGCCATGGTAGACTTGCATGGAATCAGCGTTGATGACTTCGATGGAGAAGTGGGAGGCTAAATCAACGGCTAGCTTTGATTTACCAGAACCTGTGGGGCCCGTTATAACTAACACCTTTGGTCGTTTTCCATGGCTAGGGTTTTGAGTTACGGTGTTTTCCGTCGCCATTGCGTCACTCACTCTCTTTTGCTCCTCTTATTCGACTCACCTATTGGAATCTCGTCGCTCTTTATTAATAAATTTTATTTTATAATCCAATTTTTTTATTTATCATTTTTTATAATTCCTCACTTTTTTTAAAGAAGAAAATAGATTGAAACATGTTATAGTCTTTATATCAATTTTTTCATCCAATCAATTTTGTTGTTGTTTTTAACGCGCATATATGTAGCATTTCAGTTGTCGTACAAATGTCCTTGTATATTTAATAAAAAAAAATAGGACGCTTGCTTAGTCGCTAAAACAATTCTTATGGAGACAAGGTAGACCTCAAAAATATTAATTTTTTTTTTTGTATTATTTTGAAGTTTATTTAAGTAATATGACTTTAAACCACTCATCCTTTCTCGTTTTCCCCTGTCTGTAGTCTCCCTCTGTCGTTTTTTTATTTTCGGATTCACTGTTGTAATGGTCGACGTCCCTCTGTATCATTTATTATGGTTGGCGTTGAGATTGGAATAAAAGGATTTTAAGGATTTATCGGATTCATATTTCAAAAACTCTGTTGTAAATATTTTAAAATTTAAAAATTATAAAATTTGTTTTGTAAAACTATGTTTAAAATTATATTTTTTAAAATTAAAAAAATAAAACAGATAAATGATTTTTTTTTATTTTTCATTTTTTTTATTTTTCATTTTTTTTAATTCTCTAGTCAAAAATTATTTTAAAAATTAGAGTTGTTAAATAGATTTTTTTTTAAATTTCTTTTTAAAAATAGTTTTTTAAAATTTATTTATAAAATAATTTTTAAAAAACTAAAAAATAAAACACAATCAAACAAATCTTAAAAAGTAAAACACAATGAAAATATTAAAGTTTCTATTTTAAATTTTTGAAAGAAGAAGAAAGAACGAGAAACTTTGTATTCTCCATGTCCGAGTGTTTTTC
>JBBPBT010000821.1:764033-781128 GCA_037974875.1 Cicer bijugum | reverse complement strand
TTTTTTTTTTTTTTAATTTTTAACAAAAATAATATCTTCTCTTGTTTTATTTTTATCCTTTTAATTATTTAGATAACAATTTGTCCCTTTTTTTATTTATTTTTGTAAAATACTAAAAAGAGTTGTCTTAATTGTTAGTGATTAATATGTCTTCCGTGCTTTTTCCGTGTTTTTCTATGAGAGATTAGATAAGTTTTTTTTTAAAACAAATATCTACAATAGATAGAAAAAAAAAATGATTTTTTTAAAGCCACGTATATTTTTTTACGGTAAAATTCAATATCATTTCCACTTTAATAAAAGGCAAAATACAATCTTTAGATTGTATCAAAAGAATGATAACAACAAGTCTATAAGATGCAACCACACTTTTGCTAAGGTTGCAATGTTATGTTCAACAATGCATGCCAATTACATGATGAATAACCAAAGGCGGAAGCGTACATGTGTGAATTGCCATTGATGAAATCCTGGGATGATGATGATAGAGCCAATGGGTTGGGTGATCTTCCTCAGCAAAACACCATGAAGACCTTGCTCTCTTGATGGGGATAGAGAGAACCAGAGAGTTTTCTCCTTTTGATTTGTGAAACTGAATAGTCTTGTTGTGTTTGCCTTGGGGACCACTACCCCTATATATAACTATTATTAGTTATATCCCAAATTGCAGTATTTCTAATTCAGCCCCTCATTAAATTAGAAATTGTCTGGTATCTACACTATTAATTTTCATAACTATTATGCTCTTTAGCCATAAATTATTATATATTATTTGACCCCTAGTTTATTGGCTAATTATATAATGACCCTAACACACTTTATTAATTAATTACATATGTGACCCATAAATCTTACAATCTCCCACTGGTCACACATGTATCCTTAGGAGTGTGTTAGACTTTATGACGTCAAAAATGTCATTATAATTACCTTGAGCAGAATCCAAATTGTTTCGTCCATTAATCATATTAGCACATGGAACCAAAGAGGCTTTCGTTATAATAAGCATAACTAAACCCATCAATGATCACCCGTACTGACACAACTAAATGACATAGACCCATTATGAAAAGTGTAGCATGAAAATTACATGAAGTTGGTCAATGCATGTCAATTTTCAACTGGTCCTACTTTACCGAATGAGATCATACCATAATTTAAATGTACATAGTAACCAAAACTGAATACTTTAAACTTTATTTCTGATCAGAAAATCCAAATACAATGTATTTGTACTTTACAATTAAACATAGAACATAAATTACATAATGGACGAAACTCCCACTAAAATCAAGATTCCTCAAACTGTAGCACACCCATGTGAGCAGTATGCTCATGAAAGACCTTGGGTGGTAGATCTTTAGTGAGCGGATCCGCAATCATGGAGTTTGTCCTTAAGTGTTCTATGGATATTTGTCCACTTTGTACCTTCTCTTTAACAACTAGGAACTTAATGTCAATGTGTTTTGACTTGGTTGAGCTCCTATTATTGTTAGAATACAGGACTGTTGATCTATTGTCACAATACAACTTGAGTGGTCTTTCAATCCCTTCAACTATTTGCAGCCCCGTGACAAAACTTCTCATCCAAATGCCCTGGTCAGATGCCTCATGAATTGCTACGAATTCTGCTGCCATGGTTGATGAAGCAGTAAGACCTTGCTTGGCACTACGCCAAGAAACTGCTCCACCAGCTAACAGAAAGACATAGCTTGAAGTTGATCTTAAGTTGCCTTGGCATCCCGCAAAATCCAAGTCAGAGTACCCAGTGATCTCTAACTGGTCTGACCTCCTATATGTGAGCATGTAGTTTCTTGTTCTCTTCAAATATCTCATGACCCTCTTGGCTGCTTTCCAACGGTCAAGACCTGGATTGCTTAAATATCTGCCTAAAATCCCTACTATGAACGCTATGTCTGGACGCGTACATACTTGGGCATACATAAGACTCCCTACAGTTGAAGCATAAGGGATCTTTTGCATTTCTTGAATTTCCAAACTTCCCTTAGGGCACTGTTTGAGACTAAACTTGTCTCCCTTAGCAACTGGGGTGTCCCCTGGTTTGAAATCCTGTAACCCAAACCTTTTGAGAACCTTATCGATATAGCTCTTTTGTGACAATCCAAGAATACCTCGAGATCTATCTCGGTGTATCTGAATTCCTAATACAAAAGAGGCGTCACCAAGATCTTTCATCTCAAAATGCTTTGATAGAAATTTCTTAGTTTCGTGCAACATGCCTATATCGTTAGTGGCAAGCAGTATGTCATCAACATACAAGACCAGGAAAATATGTCTACTCCCACTGAACTTATGATACACACAATCATCAACTATATTCATCTCAAAACCAAATGAGAGAATTACTTGATGAAATTTATGGTACCATTGACGAGAAGCTTGTTTTAGCCCATAAATGGATTTTCTTAGTTTGCACACCATATTCTTTGGGTCTCCCAACACAAAGTTTTCTGGCTGCACCATATAGATCGTCTCATCAATGTCTCCATTGAGAAACACTGTCTTTACATCCATTTGATGAAGCTCCAAATCAAAGTGAGCAACAAGAGTCGTGATTATTCTTAAAGAGTCCTTCGATGAAACCGGAGAGAAAGTCTCTTTATAATCAATATCTTCCTTTTGAGTATAGCCCTTAGCTACAAGACGTGCCTTATATCTCTCCACATTACCATTGGAATCCTGCTTGGTTTTAAAAATCCATTTGCAACCAATGGGTTTCACTCCTTCAGGTAATGGGATAAGTTCCCAAACTGAATTGTCTTGCATAGACTTATACTCCTCATTCATTGCTTCGATCCACTTATCTGAATGGGAATCTTGCATGGCTTGATGAAAGTTGAACGGGTCGTCTTCCGTCATGCCAATATTTTTCTCTACCTCATTGATAAATACTACATAATCATCTGAAATAGCATTTTTCCTTTCTCTAGTGGATCTCCGCAATGGAGCTGACTCTTGAGGCACTTGTTCTTGAGGATCTTGAATTTGATCTAGATTTTGTTCTTCCTGAACAACCAGATCATCTTGAGTTTGTTCAATAATAGGAAAGTCAACTGGTGGAAGAATCAGTTCTAGAATTGTTACCGATTCTTCCTCAAAGACAAAATCTTTAACCTTAATCTTCTCCCCAAACTCAATATCCTCAAAGAACGTTGTCGTTCCCGTCTCAAAAATTGTTCTCAAATTAGGATCATAAAATTTATAGCCCCTTGATTTTTCTGAGTACCCTATAAAATAACTGCTAATTGTTCGGGGTTCAAATTTCTTTTCATTCGGCCTATAAGGCCTTGCCTCAGCTGGACATCCCCAAACATGAAGGTGCTTCAGACTAGGCTTACGCCCAATCCAAAACTCATAAGGTGTTTTAGCCGCTGCCTTAGTTGGTACTCTATTAAGAATGTATGCTGTTGTTTTTAATGCCTCTCCCCAGAGTGACTCTGGCAAGGTGGAATGACAAATCATACTCCTTACCATATCCTTAAGAGTCATGTTTCGTCTTTCAGCTACACCATTCATGCTGGGTGACCCCGACATAGTGTATTGTGGGACGATTCCACATTCCTCTAGGTATTTGGCAAATGGTCTCGGACGTTATTCACCTGAACCGTCATATCTGCCGTAGTATTCACCACCACGATCAGATTTGACCCTTTTAATTCTCTTATTAAGTTGATTCTCAATTTATGCCTTAAAGGATTTGAACACGTCTATTGATTGGGACTTTTTCGTGAATTAGGTAAAGGTAGGCATATCTAGAATAATCGTCTATGAATGATATAAAATATTGTTGACCATTCCAAGAAGGAGTTGGAAATGACCCACATATGTCTGTATGTATCAATTCTAAGACGTTTGTAGCTCTATATGCGCCTAATTTCTTATCTTTAGTCTGTTTTCCTTTAATGCATGCTACACAAACGTTAAAGTCTGTGAAGTCAATGGAATCTAAAATTCCATCTGACACAAGTCGTTCAACTCTATTTCTAGAGATGTGACCTAGACGCTTGTGCCAAAGCACTCCTGAATTGAAATTGACAATTTTTCGCTTAGTACCACGTGATTCCACACTCAAGGTTTCATTATAGTTAGCCACAATTTCCAACAAATAAAGATTATCATAACTAGAAAGTTAACCGGTTCCGACAACATTCGAATTTAAAGACAGTAAATTCTTTATTCCCGAATGAACAATAATATCCTGATTTGTCCAAATAAGAAATAGAGACCAAATTCCGTCTAAATGACGGTACAACAAAAGTGTCTTCTAAATCCAAATAATGATCGGAACTTAATAATAATCTAAATTTTCCTATGGCTTCAACTTCTACCTTCTTCTCATCTCCTACATAGATGCATCTTTCAGTATCGCTAGGCTTTCGGAAGTTCAGGCAACCATGCATTGAAACACTGATGTTAGTAGTTGCACCAGAGTCTAACCACCAAGTGTTTCCAGGTACTGAAGCTAAATTAACCTCAGAACAAACCAAAGACAGAATCATACATTTCTTAACACGCCAAGCGTGATATTTGGCACAATCCTTCTTCACGTGTCCAGGACTCTTGCAGAAGAAGCAGTTGTTATCCTTAGTCTGCTTCTTTTGTTCTGGACCCTTAGCAGCAGCTTTGTTCTTGGGCTCCTCAATTCTTTTCCTTTTGCCCTTGTCTTTAGAGATGCTAGTAAAGTGAGCGCTTTCAGTCCTATCTTGCTTCAGCCTGTCCTCTTCTTGCACACATAATGAAATGAGCTCATTAAGAGTCCATTTCTCCTTTTGACAATTATAAGTCACCTTAAACTGACTGAATTGCGAAGGAAGAGACAACAATACTAAATGAATGAGTAAGTCATCTGACAACTCAAGCTTTAGTCCTTTAAGCTTAGAAGCAATGTTGGACATCATCATAATGTGCTCTCTTAAATTTCCCTTCTCTTGATACTTCATGGAAATTAAATTCTAAAGCAAAGAACTTGCTTCAGCCTTATCACCTTTTTTAAAGCGTTTTTCCATCTCAACAAGGAAATATTTAGCTGTAACTATCTCATCCGAGACAGCACCTCTAAAGACCTCAGGAATGTCACGCTTTATGATCATAAGACTTATGCATTTTGAGCAATCCCATTTCTCATGCTCTAATTTTTCCTCAGAAGAACTAGAGTCCGTAGGAGTAGGGGGTCGATCAATTCTTAATGCATGGTCTAGATCCATGCAGCCAAGAACAATCAGAATGTTCTCTTTCCATTCCTTAAAATTTGTCCCATCAAGGACAGGAATAGAACTCAAATTTGCAGATATGGAAGCAATAGATGCTGAAAATTAAATAAAGAACGAAACTTAGAAACTCACATTATAGAAAAATAAATCAATAAATAAATAAATACATATGTTCAAATCATGGAATTTAACCCATCTCAAGATACCCAGTGCACCATTGATGTCAAGTCTTTGGACAATAACACCAACTGCTAGTGGTACTCTTGTTGCAACGATCAAATATTGACAATAAGACATGTCAAACAATAAACCTTCCTTTGGGCCGATTTACTGCTCACATATATACCAAATAATTGTCACACATTTATCATCGCAGGTGTACATGTAATTCTGCCAAATATTAACCTTCCTTTGGGCCGGTCAATACCCGCATGAATAAACATATACACAACCATTTGACACTCTTCACGAGCAATTTAGACAAGAGAGGTCACTTTGGCGACGTCAAGTTTCAATTAACTCATTCAAAATGTCAAACTTGACTTGAACATACATTTATTATATCTAAATAAAACAATATTTAAAAAAAAATATTGTTCACAAACCAAACTTTATAGTTATTAAACTTTATGTGTACGTGTGCATTCATGAACAGTTCCAAGCGGTTATGGAATTCAACCATTTCACGAGTTTCATGGCAAAAGTAAATTCATCTTGATACAGATACAATGAAACAATAAGCCATGGCAATGAAACAAGTTATTGAACAGAATTTCATGGCATTATTCACGATTCATTAATTGTTCCAATCCATTAATTGTTCCAATCATCCAAAACAATCAATAATTATAGAAAATCTTTATAGTAAACCATCAATGGCATATCAACACGAAAAAAAAAATATAACCGGAAACAAAAAAAAATTGGATTCCATAATATATATATCCAAATTCCCAAATTACAAACCCTAAGATTTCAATCATGTCAAAATTCCCAAATTGAATCCTAAAACAAAGACAATAACTGAATTTCATCATGAATTAAACATGGTAGGCTCTGATACCAATTGTTATGCTCAACAATCCATGCCAATTACATGATGAATAACCAAAGGCGGAAGCGTACCTGTGGGAATTGCCATTGATGAAATCCTGGGATGATGATGATAGAGCCAATGGGTTGGGTGATCTTCCTCAGCAAAACACCCTGAAGACCTTGCTCTCTTGATGGGGATAGAGAGAACCAGAGAGTTTTCTCCTTTTGGTTTGTGAAACTGAATAGTCTTGTTGTGTTTGCCTTGGGGACCACTACCCCTATATATAACTATTATTAGTTATATCCCAAATTGCAGTATTTCTAATTCAGCCCCTCATTAAATTAGAAACTGCTTGGTATCTACACTATTAATTTTCATAACTATTATGCTCTTGAGCCATAAACTATTATATATCCTAACACACTTTATTAATTAATTACATATGTGACTCATAAATCTTACATGCAACTCTATAGCTTGCTTTTTTACAAATACAATTTTTCTTTGTTGAGAAAAAGAAAATGAACTATCTGCATTCCAATAATATATATTAATATCCCCAAACTCATACTCATCAGCATGTGGACAATGAAAGCCACTCACCATTTATTTGGAGTCTAATTTGAAAATAACATTGTGGTTGTTGAGTTGTTGAACCCATTGGGCTACTTTGAAAGACCCCAAAGCCCTTCAAGCTCACAAATGTCACATGCATGCTTGCCATGAATAAAATCCCAAGCTCATTATGAATACAAAGGCCAATGCTTTATCCCTCAAGTGTATCGCGGGAAATTAAAGAATAACATATATATAGTATCAAATAAAAATATTGAAGGTCTTCTTATACTTATTTAATATAGACTATCTCTTAAACTCACATATTGAATGACTTATTATGTTGCGTTTAAGATGACATCGAAAAAAGGTTAATGCAAGAGAGAAAGGTTTTATGGTCCAACCGTTTCTTGTATGAAAAAGATTAATCGTAAGAGAAAGAGAGAGAAATGGTTTCATCTATTTCTATTTACGAAATCTATCTATTTCTATTTACGAAATCTATCTATTTCTATTCTATAAATATACAAGGTGGTTTTTTTTAAAGTGTTAAGAGGTTTGACTAAGACAATCCAGACGTTAAAAAGCACAATAAAAGTTTTCTAAACTATGACAACATTTCATCATAGAATTTCGTCTAACATTTTAGTGTTTTTTTTTATCAATCATTAGTCACTTTTATAAAAAATGATATCTAAAGTTTATGATTAGTTATTTTTTTAAGAAAGTTTAATATTAATTTTTTTGTCGGATATGAGACGCCAGTTTTTAAAAATTGTTGTCTAAGATTATTACATACATCAACTCTTTTTAACAAAGTGTTGTTTAAAAACTCTATTTTTTTCTTTTCAAATTAACAACACTTTTTAAAATTAAGTGATGTTAAAGATGCATAATTATTTCTCAAATTTGTTGTAGTGCATCTAGCAACAACAATGGCAATGGCATGAGGGAGAGATATATGATGAGACAAGTTCTCTATTGTTGATGACCGTAAGCAGGTTGCACTCGAAAGCTGCACCATTTAGAAGTTAATTATTTATTGTCTCTGACTATTAATGTTTGGATGATAGTTGAATCATTGATCACCTCAAAGTAATTCTAGTATCCATAAATTAATAGTTGACTAAATAGGAAACTTATGCTACATAGTAAAATATCGGTTTGATTGAATTATTTTCATCCCTAACTAAATGTTGCATCTTTTGGTAAAGATGTTTTAATTTTTGATAGTTTGTTTAAATTAAGTTGTCCAAGTGATTGTTGGAATTTAACAAAATATGTGTAGATACAATATTATTGACATTTACACAATATGCGTAGATACATAATTCTAGTATCCATAAATTAATAGTTGACTAAATAGGAAACTTATACTACATAATAAAATATCGGTTTGATTGAATTATTTTCATCGCTAACTAAATGTTGCATCTTTTGGTAAAGATGTTTTAATTTTTGAGAGTTTGTTTAAATTAAGTTGTCCAAGTGATTGTTGGAATTTAACAAAATGTGCATAGATACAATATTATTGATATTTACACAATAAAAATGTATTAAATCACATTTATTTAGGATCGAAGAGATAGTTGTTGAGAGAATAAGGATGAATTGTGAACTATCCTCGAAGTTGTATAGGGTTAGAGCAATAGGTTAATTGACTAATAAGATAACGATTAAATAGCTAAACAAAAGAGGACAACGACCTCTCATTGTGTTTAATAAAATTCAATCCATCATGGTCCATTCGTAATTTTTTTCGTTTATTCAAATTTGAATCTCTGAAACAAACTTGCATAACTCAAATTAATAGCGTAAAACGACTACATGCCTACAAATATGACAAAAAAATCAAGTGTCCAAAGTACATATGTTATCAGATATGTAACATTGACGACTCCAAAATTATTAGTTTTAGTCTATAATCGATTAAAGCTATTTCGTCAATGTGACAC
Organism: Cicer bijugum; assembly: GCA_037974875.1. NCBI lineage: Eukaryota > Viridiplantae > Streptophyta > Magnoliopsida > Fabales > Fabaceae > Cicer > Cicer bijugum. Next base: position 772,351 of record JBBPBT010000821.1, on the reverse strand, counting down.
CCTAAACCCAAAATTAATAGTAACTTTTTATTGCAAATTTTAGTTTTAAAATAATGAAATTCTAAAAAAAATAAATAAATAAACTTTCAAATATTTTTTTTAAAGGGTAAAGAGTATCACGTAATCATGAACATATCACATTAATCCAAAATTTTCGTCAAACTTAACAACTCGAAATCATAACAGTAGTCAACAAAATTCTTTTTGAAGCACACATACATAAGTTTAATGATAAATGTAAATGTAGTCCCAACCCGATGCCACTATCAGAGCGGAAATTCTCAAACTAAAGATGTTAACAACAAAACATATAATAAAAGTCTTCAAGACAGGATGGCTTCCGCCACTTTGATGGAACAAGTCATCACCTGCAGCTTAAAACTCGTTTGCGTTCATCGCAAACGCCAAACACAAACAACGAGTGGTGAGTTTCGAAATTATGTAATAGTATAAGATAAACGAGGAGAACACGCAAGTAGTCAAAACAACACAAATAAAGAGAAACATTCAAGAACATAGTATCAAAGGTTAATCTAATTCAATCACAATCAAACAGTCACAAGGATGAAATGCTATGCATGTCCTATACTTTATACTTCTTCATCATTTGGTACCATTCTACTCTAAAGTACTTGGTTAGGAGGCCTGATACTATGCCACTACAAGAGTGGACAGACAATTCATGAATGGCCAAGTCCTCATAGATCCCCTCAACTCAACCCGAGACACATATACGCGATAGTCGGGGTACTCTTGTGTTGCATGGTAGTTCTCGGCCTTAGGGAATAACCCACTAATCCACTTAGGAATTCCCCACTAGATGTACCCCCAAGGTCTATCAGTCTTACCTTACAGTTCAATTGTAGCCCTCCACGGTCAAGCTCATTCAGTTGTACTTCCCCGAATCACTAGGATTGTCAAACCCTCCATATATGATGACAAAATAATCCTAACTCCAAAATCTACAACACATATCTCAGACTTACTCGATCATCACAATTCAATAAGTTTCAGTTTGACTTCACAATATTCATCATTATATATATAGTTATATCAGTCAATCACATAAAATCCCAATATTTGATTTACACTACTCACAATACACAGTCCAGTCTCATCAATCACATAATAAGGAATCAATTAGGTGCACTTTCAAGTAATATCAGAATTTCAATCAAGTAGACAAGAACACTCAAATACATATCATTCATACAATAACAATTAGTATATATTTCATAAAATCAAATAACACACAATCTTAATATAAATTGATTCACACAATTCTATAGGTTTCTAAATTATATTTTAGTCCTCACTATTACCACTCATATATTATTAATTAATTATTATTACTCAATAAGGTTCAACTGTACGTAGTAAGCCTCGAATGAACATATGGGAATTTCAGTATTCCCGTTCATCTCGCGTTATTTTATACTCATAAAACTGACCTCATCTCACCCCTTACCTCGATTGAAGATTTCGTCCAATGAATCTGGTATGCTAACGAGTCGTTTCTTCGTCGGTCGTCGTCTCTAATAATCCGTGAGAGAATCATCACCACACAACCACCAAATACAAATAAATTACTCATTAAATATAATTAAATAAATTAATTAATTAATAAATCATCTACTATTCGTAATACAACTAAAAAATATATTTAATACTATATATGCTTATGATTATATTAATATAAACAGACAAGTTATTTAAAATAAATGAAAAATAACATAATTATATATTACTAAATAAATATAGTGTGTGTATAATTTTGATATTACAATATTCTAATATACGACACGTATTGAAAGGAAAGTAACAAATCTATTGGCTGCACAAATAGAATTTGATTATTTAAGATGTAAATTTTAAATTGTAAGTATGTATATATAAATGCAGTATATGCTATCTTAAAAATTTACGATGCAATGAACATTGCATCAATTTTAAATTATAATTAGAATAACTCAATGCACATGTTTATCTAAAAGAGAATTTGAAGATAAAACAACAGAGGAATGTCTAGAGAAGTTGTAATCAACATGAGCTCATATTATTTGATTCAAACATTAATTTAACTTTATTTATTTAAAATCAATGCAATATGGTAAAACAAGCATGCTAATAATAATATTGCAAATAGCATTAAGGAATACTAATAACATGAACTATGAAATAGCAAAATAAACATGTAAACAAAATAAATTAGTTAAATTAAATAAAGTGATATGTGCAAGTTATTTGTTTCAGAAATCAGCAATAATTAATTGGTATTTGAACCATTTTTGCAATAAAATCAGCAACTTTATCATTACAAAATAATTAAAATAAGAAGGACACATGCCCAATTTTATAATTCAAACTTAATTTCAAATTACCGCTGAAAAATCTAAATAGGTACCTAAAATATACTCACTTTGTAGAGGAAAATAATTAGTACCAATTCATTTCTCCTATTTCTATAAATAATTGGTATTCAAACAGAATATAATTAATAAATAAAATATAGTTAATATTTTATTTTAATCACAAATCTAAATTATCAAATAAAATATGGAAAGGATGGTAACTAAATTATCGAAAGAAGACTCAACTAGTAGTGAAGCAAACGATAGATTTTGACAATAATTTAAAAATAATGAGAGACTAACCAGACAATCAAAGATCATATAGAAAGTAATATATGCGTGATTCTTTAATCCGATTGTAGAAGCCAACAAAATTACGACAAAAAATTACAATTCGTGTGTAATAGACTTAAAACGAAATTATGTGAGTGTAGTTGATTTATTGATATGCAGGGAGGTATTGAAAATAAAATTAAAAAAAGAGATTGGGTGGGGATCTGCCATCCGATACCCAGGGAGATATAATAGGTTAACTATGGGTAGAAAGCAAACTCTTATGCTTTATGCTTATATATGATATTGATTAACATTAGAGTTATATGCAACCTGAGCTATTGCATCGGCTCAGAATTGTATTTCTATATTATTATTATTATTATTATTATTATTATTATTATTATTATTATTATTATTTTCTTCGTTTGTCTAAAATCAATTTAAATAAATATATTTAATATTAATAATTTAAATAAATTATTAGGATAAAAAAAAATACATAGAAAATTATCACACCACATAGAATACACATATAATATAATTTATTATAATTTACTATTATTTATTAATTAAATATTTAGGGTGTTATATATATCACGAATTTAGAATTAATTAGATCTATTAATTTCGTTTACGGTGAATTCAATTTAATGACAACATCATGATCATTATTGTATTTAATAAATAATTAATATAATTATTTTATATAATATACTTATATAAAAATAAATTTAAATAATAAAGGTCTAGATAACAACAATAATACTAAAATAAGAGGCTTAATATGATAGCAATCCGTATATATTATTATTATTTTAAATAAAATAAATAGATTTAATATCAATTATTAATGATTTTAATTTACGTAACTACAAAGTCAACAAAAATACACGTAAAAAACAATTATTACATCACAAAAAACACATGGATAAGAAAATATCACTACTTTATAATAATAATAATAATAATAAATTAATGTATAACAATAATTAAGGTGTTTAAGTCAATCTAAACCCAAAGGAATACCACATACAGACCGAAGAAAACGGCACACCAAGACAAAAAAAAACCAAAAAATATTGCAATATAACGATGAAATCACAACAAATAAATAGTAAAGAAAACTAAATTTGTGTAAAAACTAATTATTTAAATAAAATAAAGGTAAAACAACTTTGAGGGGATGATTTTAGAAAGAAAAAAAAAACAGTCAAGTAATCCCTTTGTAATGAAAAAAAATGAAAAAATCTATTGTTTTTTATTCAGAAGAGGCGCCAAAAACATAACTCAATAAATATTTATTAATTAATTAGAGCTTAATACTAATTAATATAATTAAATATAATTTAAATATTAATAATTATCTATTGATAATTGATTAGTTAAACAATTAATTTAACAACACGCAATGACTTGATGAATCAAGTGACTTAAAAGGAAGGGAAAATATTATGTAATACCTCTTATGACATATTGACAGAGGCTTATAAAATTCAAGGAATAAATTTGTAGAAAGGAAAAAACTCAAGGACAAAGTGGAAAGAATTTATATTACATTTATTTTTATATAAAATTTCTTTGATCAATGCACGTGAATTAAAAATAATTACATTAAATTTATCAATAATTACATTTGCTTCTCAAAACTATTCTTCAGCTATTAAAAAAATAAATAGCTGACTTTGTAACTCTTTATATTTAATTAAAAATATTTGTTTTGAAAAAACAAATTTTTTATAATTTAAAGAGAACCTTGTACAAAGGAACACTTTTTTTGTATTGGAACAAAGGTAACTATGATGTCAAACATTCATTAACTATATGTTGGGAAAAATAGCAGCATAAGCTCAAAAGAATCAAGACACAATTACAACACAAGAATATAACGTGGAAACTCCAAAACCGGAGAAAAAACCACGGCTGCTGCCTAAAACGGCAACCAGAGAATTAACACTATGTGAAAATTGTTACAACACATAGACTTCTCTCAGAGAATTAACACTATGTGAAAATTGTTACAACACATAGACTTCTCTCACCCACACCCAACACCCCAGTACAACCACACTCTTACAAAGCAAATATTTAACTTAAGTCAGATACAAGCTTAAAGTGCTACATGCTGACTGGTGCTGGTGCATTTGAAAACAAAAGACCAAAACTCAATATATAGCCTTGGCCTTCTCCTTATTCTCCCACACTAAAGGATGTGGGACTTGCAATCAACCCCAACAATCTCCACCTTGATTGTAAGAGTTACAACTTCCGCTTCCATTCTCTTACCGACAATCATACTCCACCATAAAAAGTACACTTCACTTGGAACTAAACCATCCCAAGAATTTTCTCCACTTGGAACTAAACCATCCCAAGAATTTTCTCATGTCGAAACCTTGCTGAAATTTATGGTGCAACTCCCATGTTGGCTTCCAGGAAGTTATTCAGCCATCGACACATCACCACACACCTTGCATCAATGCCAACCAATGCCCGTGTGTTGTTCTGAATCCGCTAGCAATAACTTGTCCTTTTTCATGGTATAGCGAAAATACCATAAGGACAAACAGGAGACCTTGCCAGCACTTGTCTCAGAGTCTTTTTCAGATACTGCTCCACCTGAACAGTTTCTCTTCACATGCCTTGTGTAATCCTGATTGTATAAGCACATCCTTGACTTGTACTTTCCACAAGCCAAAGTTGATTCTTCCATCGAACTTCTCTATGTCAAACTTCATAACGCTTGAATAAGACATAGCAGCTGCACGCAGACTGTAAACTGTGCACCAGGTAAGTTCCCAGGAAAGAGAGGTGGGTCACAACAGACACACTTAAATATCAAGTCTTTCCTTAGCCAAAACCTCCCCCTAAACAGCACTTTCACAGTATCACCTTTCCCCTAACAATACCAAGGATAATTCTTTTCTGATGTGGAAGATCAGACAAAGCTGCAACCATAGAGCATACTAAGAAAAATTATCCCACCGAACCTCCGAACCTGATTCTTGATACCAGTTGTTGGGAAAATAGCAGCATAAGTTCAAAAGAATCAAGACACAATCACAACACAAGAATATAACGTGGAAACTCCAAAACCGGAGAAAAAACCATGGCTACTGCCTAAAACGGCAACCAGAGAATTAACACTATGTGAAAATTGTTACAACACATAGACTTCTCTCAGAGAATTAACACTATGTGAAAATTGTTACAACACATAGACTTCTCTCACCCACACCCAACACCCCAGTACAACCACACTCTTACAAAGCAAATATTTAAACTAAGTCAGATACAAGCTTAAAGTGCTACATGCTGACTGGTGCTGGTGCATTTGAAAACAAAAGACCAAAACTCAATATATAGCCTTGGCCTTCTCCTTATTCTCCCACACTAAAGGATGTGGGACTTGCAATCAACCCCAACACTATACTTTAATTTTATGGTTGTTACGTGTCGTTGCTTTGTAGACATCAATCCTTTTTCAACGAATTTAATATTAAGTTTGTTTATGATGTCAAGCATCAATTCATTGTTATTTAAGTGTACTTTAATTTTGAATCCTTTAAGTGTGGTTGCACCGTGGACATAAGTCATTTTTCGATAGAGGCAGTAATTGTTTTTTTACTGATCAGCAAAATATTTGTGTGTTGGTACGGATCCCAGTTATATGGTTAATTTATATAAATTAAAATTTAAGTATAATTGTAAAGATAAAATTTATAGGATTTGTAATTTCATAATTTGTCTTGTGTATGAGAGTGATATTTAAAAATTTATGTTTAATTATAATTTTAGTTTATTTATTTTAATTGATTTACGAAATTAGTCATTTTATTTTAAAAATCGACACTTTTGGTCTATTTTTTAATTTTTTAACTAAAAAATAATGACATAAGATATTTTAAATAATTTGACATATGATATAATAATGTAAAGTGATTAACATTCATGAAATTAGAATAAAACGATGTAAAAATTTAAGTTTCAACTTCAAAAATTTTCATATTTTTAATTTAATTAATGACATATCAATAATTAATGCATCTATATAGTTCTATATTATAGAATTGTATGTTACATCATTTAAAATATGTCAAATTTTCATTTTTTTAGTTTAAAAATCTAAAAAAGAAACTAAAATTGTTGACTTTTAAAATAGAAGGATCAAAAGTGTAATTAAGTCAAAATTTTAAGTAATAACTTGTTATATGTATGATAATTCAATCTCATATAATTGACAACCTATCATGTCTATAATAGTTATTTTGAAACTATTTTTTCTATGATATTTCAATTTCATTAGTGATGATTTGTCTCGTGTATAATAGTTATGTAGAAATTTCTATCAATGAGACTTGTTTCGTATACGATGATTTGGTTTCATAAGTGATATCTCGTGCATAATAGTTATTTTGAATTTTTATCAACGTTAACTTGTCTCTTGTGATAGTTCAATATCATAAATGACAACTTATTTATGGTATATATGATAGTTATTTTAAAATTTGCATCCATTAGAACTTTTCCTGTGCATGATAATCCGATTTCGTAAGTGACAAACTTATCCTCTTATGATAATTAATTTGCAGTTTTATCAGTGACAAACGTGTTCCGTGTATGACAGATCAATCACATAAGTGGATATTTTTCTTGTGTATAATAGTTGTTATAAAATTTTTATTTGTGACAATTTGTCTCTAGTATAATAGTTTAATTTCATTAGTGACAATTTATCTCATATATGATCATTATTAATATTTTTTTTGTCATTATAATTAACTTATATAATAAAAAAATATTTGGAAATTAATTATAAAATTAATTATTTTGAAATTTTTTCCGTATATAATTTATACATCAAATGATAATAGAATTATAATTAGTGTATTATAGTTATTTTGAAATATAATTCAAACAAAGCACCACCACCACTACATTAAATTTTCGCATCTCCAAGCTTCATGTGTTATAGAGAGAGAGAGAGAGAGAGAAAAATCCCACAGTAAGATGATTAAATATTCATCATTCATGTATGATTATGTGGTTAAAATTTAACCATCTCATTGTAAAAATTCCTTATATATACAAATAGAGTTAAATATTGAACATACAAAGATGATTAAATATTGATCATTCATGTATGATTATGTGATCAAAATTTAACCATATCATCCTCTCAATGTAAAAATTCCTTGTATATGCACAGAAAGTTAAATATTGAACATAGAACCATATACAAATGTTCATAATTCAAAATTTCTTCTAATGTTGACCATCATTGTAAAACTCATATTATTTGAAATGCTCCTTATATATATATATACATATTTAAATGCAGTTTTATTCACTTTATTGTAACTGATTCGTAATTTTAGTTCTCCTATTTTAACTTCATTCATAATGTTGGTCCCCCTATTTCTAACTTCACAATTTTAGTTCTCATATTTTAACTGATTCTTAATTTTAGTCCCTTTATTTTTAATTTCACAATTTTGGTCTCCCTATATCTTAAAATTGAGACACTTTGTCATATTTATATATTTAATTATTAATATTATATATATTTTGAAATTATTTTTAAAAAAAATTGTAGCTCATGTTCTTAAAAAATAAAATTAACTACTCATATTTTAAAAATAATTTTTAATACAATTTATAGCTCTTATTATTAATTAAATTAAACACAAAATG
>JBBPBT010000821.1:742125-759703 GCA_037974875.1 Cicer bijugum | reverse complement strand
ATTGTTCTAAATATATTTATAAAAATAATTAAATATGTTTTCTTCTAAATATATTTATAAAAAATAATTAAATATGTTTGCTTCTAATGTATAAAATAATTTTATAAAGATAAAAAATTTTACTTTCACAAAGATTAAAATAAATTTTTGATATTTTATAAAATTAAAATCTTATTTTATTTAATGCTAAAATATATAACAAATTTATAAATCATAATTTTCCAAAAAAAGAAAATTTATAAATTATAATTAAATTACATTAAAACACATTTTATAAAAATTACTTTTTTTTTATGAGAATATATAATATATATTTTTCAACCATTAATTTTTTTTAAAACATTTAATATTTATCATAATTATCTCTAAAACTTTATAAATATAAAACTTTTTACTCTCCACAACAATTAAACACTTTTTAATTTATTATAAATTATAACTTTAATTAATGTAAAAATATGAAGGTGATTTATTTCGGTTAAATTCATCTATGAAAAAAGCATTGCCAATTTGGAAGAAGCAAATATTCCGGTGCCAGGATTCAGATACAAAAAAACAAGAAGAGAAGCCGAAGCACAAAGACAAAGCTCCGTCAACTGATAATGGCACCATAGTTCGTGCGTATCAACACTTCACACTTACTACTCCTTCAACGCTCTCTTCTCTTCAAAACATGCGCTCCAAGAACAGAATCTCTTACTTTTACGACGGTTCGTTTCTCTTTTCTTCTCTATACATCCACGTTCACTTTTATACTGCCATCGCGTTCTCTTCTTTCGCAGAATCCAATTATTTTGCATCTGATCTTCTAAATTTTGTAGCTCTGTTTATTCCTGTTTCTCGAAACCCTAGCTTTATCCATGTGTTTTTAAGGAATTGTATCTGCGTTTGGAACTGTTATAGTGTGTTTAGTTTTACAGTAGTAAAAATTGATTTGGACTAAAATTGATTTTAGTTAAGAACTAATTAAATGTTAAGTGATTTATTTTTTAATATATTCTCATAGAAGTGGAAGTGGAACCATACCAAATTAATTATGTTTGCGTTCAAAACCTACAAATCATAGCTTCAAGTTAGAATCAATTTTGGAGGTAACAACTAAACATGTCAAAATCAATTTTAGCTATCTCAATAATAGAACCAAATATGCACTTAGTGTATTTAGTCTGCAGTGGTGAAAATTGATTTGGTTAAAAGTGAGTTGAATATAAAACCATTTATGTTTGGATAGGTTTACTTAAAAATGAGTTCGACAATATATTTGAGGCCACAAATCAATTTTGGAAGTAAAATCTTCAACTTTTAGCTTCACGTTAGAATAAATTATGGAGGCAAAATTAATTATAATGGATAACAATTAAATATGTCAAAATCAATTTAGTCTCCTTTAAAAGTGAAATCAAATGTGCACTTAGATCTCACTTAGGTCTCCGATTCCAATGCATCCTTAGCTGAGTGTCAAGGCTTTTCATGTTTTGGAAACAAAATGTGAGCTTAATTTCATTTTTGACTTACTTGTGATTTTTCTCCCTCCAAATCAATTGCGTGAATAAGGCTCTCCTACTTTTCAAATTATTGAAATCCAGTCCAATTGATAATGCTCATGTCCAATTGAGTGAACTATTTGGGATGGCATTTTGTGATATGGCAACTACTTTAGCTGGACACCTCATGCCACAAAGTAGACTGGTATGGTATCTGAGGCTGTATTACATCATAAATTTTTGTCCACTTTAACTCGCTACATTAGTAATTGGACAAAGCATTAACGATTGTTTCGGATTTCTACTTCCAATGGACTGTCATGCCATGTCATTTGAGGCTGTTTTTAATTATCTTTTCTTCCCCCTTATGGAGAGGATGTATAGATGGAGAGGATCCATTTTCCGAAAAATTGGATAGAGTTATAATGGTGGCCACATTTCACTTAAAGTGTATGAAGTCGATTTAATCAAGTTTTTGATGATTTTTCTGAGTTATTTTGCATTTATTTTATTATTTTTCATGCTTTTATGCAAGGAAATTAGTACCTTTAATAGCACTTGAGTTCTGTGAGGAGCTGTTTGATCTTAAATACCCGTTAATTTATTTTAGTATTTCATAGTCCTTGTTTATTTGCATGTTTTTCTTGAACTCAATTACTCTAAATTTTGCGTTGCAGGTGATGTGGGTAGTGTTTACTTTGGGCCGAACCATCCCATGAAGCCTCATCGGCTTTGCATGACTCATCATCTTGTTCTCTCATATGATCTTCATAAGCAGATGGAAATTTATGTCAGTAACACATGTTGCCTGTTTCATTTTTATTTGTATGTTTGGTATTTTGTTGCCATTTGTTGATTCCAGTGGCTGATAACGTAAATAATGTTACTCGGAGTATTTATTTTTTATATATGATGCAGCGCCCACACAAGGCTTATCCTGTTGAGCTTGCCCAGTTTCATTCCGCTGATTATGTTGAGTTTTTGCACAGGATTACGCCTGACACTCAGCACTTGTTCTCAAATGAACTTGCTAAATGTATGTCTTTCTCAACTTTAAACAGACATGTCAATGTGATTTTAAGTTTATTTGTTTTTCACAAAAAAAATAAACTGATAGAAGTTATTGCTGTTTATTATATTTTCTGTCAGAGAGAAATAGAGAGGGAAAGAGGAAGTCTATGAATTTATACAGAGACTGACATTTTCGAACTAAGGGCAAAAAGTTTGAGTATATATGATTTAACTTTTTTTGGTTTCAAAAGATTCATGACATAATTTGTCTTAGATGTTATAATAATTAGACTTGTTTTCCGCATCCTTATGTTTTAAGCTTTGAACCACTGAAAACTTTCTCTTATTATTAGTTCTTTTGATTCGTTTTAAGGCTTTTATTTTAAAAATTGTTTTATGCATATCCAACTGGAAAGTAAGCATAGTTCGCTATTTCGAGGCAAAAAGGGGGCAAGGTTGGGAAGTTCTATGGAAGATAGCAAATGTTTTAACCCTGCAATTTCTGTTAGTTTTCATCTCCAGTAATAGCTTGCATCATATCATGTCGTTAAATAATCGATATTTAACTTCTCAAGTTAGCATTATTCTATCCCAAGTTTTATGTGGTAATTTGATCTTCATATTTTCTATTAATTGTGTAGCTAATAACAAGTTCCACCTTTATTGTTGATAATTTCTTTCAGATAATCTCGGAGAAGACTGCCCTGTATTTGACAACTTATTTGAATTTTGTCAGATTTATGCTGGTGGAACTATAGGTAATATGTTTACTGTTGAAATTATAGAGATTTGGGTAGGTGGAGAAGAAAAAAGACTAAAGAAAGTAAGAAATTGAAATTGGTATTGAGTTGATAATGGCAAAAATACATCTATAATCCTTTAAATTTAACTAAGTTTTCGCTTAGGTTCTTTAAGTTTATTTAATCTTGATTTAGTCCTTTAAATTACATTATGTTTGCACTGTTATTCTTTTATCTCAATTTCACAATTAGTTCAATTGAAAGCTTTTGATCATTTGAAACTATGCCAAATGCTGCAACAATATGTCTATTAAACTAATCATTCAAAAAACATTCATCAAATCTTATAAATGATTTATATTTTTTTATTTTCTCTACAACAATTTAAACACACGTCTAACCTTAAAAACAAGGTAATAAAAATCTATCCACATAATCAATTTTTTTAACTTTCTTCACATGCAAAATAGTTTGGACAGTAAATATGATGCGATGTTTGAATTAGATATTAACATTTCATTACAATAATTTGAAAAAAATTTCAAACTTAAGGACTGCATGCATAGTTTAATATATCTTAGAGGTTAATGGTGCAAACGAATGTAACTTACAGGATCGGATCGGAAAAAAATATACTTAAATGACCTAAGCGAAAATAGAGCTAAATTTAAAGGACTAAAGGTGTATTTTTGCCTTTGATAATTGATATGATGGGCTAGCTGCAAAACGTAAAGCATAAACCTTTATTTATGGCAATACGTGACTCCTAATCTTAAATAAGGAAACAAATCATGAAATATAAGAAAACATGCATCAATCTTAATAGATAATCAAAGTTACTCTTGATTGCTCTAAGACACAATGAAGATAGTGCAATATTGCAAGCTATCTTTCTTATATTCTAACATTCTATTTGAAGCTAAAGTCTATTATGCTTTAAACGTTTTACAAGTGAGCCCATATATATTGTCGAATTGATGAAAAGGATGTATTAAATATTGTAAAAACTCAACTTTTATAGTTTTTGAATATACTAATACTAGAGTTGTAATTAAATAAGAAAACAAATTGGTAATATCTGAAATTATGATAACATCTTAAAAGATAATTTGAGGTACTCTAAATTTTCCAAGATAGAGTGAAGATATGATCATATGTTCATATGTTCTTACAATTATAATTGCCATTCTCTTGAATTCAGTTTTTTCCTGGTTTGTCATATTTTTGCTGACTAACATGTACCTGCAGATGCTGCATGTCGATTGAACAATAAACTGTGTGATATTGCTATAAACTGGGCCGGTGGGCTACATCATGCTAAGAAATGTGAAGCCTCTGGATTTTGTTACATCAATGACTTAGTTTTAGGGATCTTAGAGCTTCTTAAACATCATGCCCGTGTTTTATACATTGATATAGATGTGCACCACGGAGATGGTGTAGAAGAAGCCTTCTACTTTACTGACAGGTCTGCTCGTTTCTTATATCTCATCAGATTTAGGAAGGTGCAACAGTTGATAATTTCACGATGATATTTTGTTGTTAGAATGATCAGTTAGTCCAACAAACCTTTTGTTACATGTTTTTTTCTAAACTGCCAACTTTGACCTAGGAATAGTATATGTATAGAATGTTTATTTTTATGACTAGGTGATTAGATTTGAATAGCCTATTTACATACTGCACGTGATTTTTTTCTATTTTCTTAAATGGTTAAGTTTGTCATGACAGGGTGATGACCGTCAGTTTTCACAAGTATGGAGATATGTTCTTTCCAGGAACTGGTGATGCTAAGGTGATTTTCTTTATTCTGTTTTGTATTTTTAATGTGTTTTCTTATTTTAATTGTGGTAATCATCCTATTTCTTTTATAACATTGATGTTTCAAATATATAATTGTAATTGATTGGGATATCACTGTTCACCAGTTACATTTGCTAAATTGAATATCCTTTTAATTTGAAACATTTTGAGAAGCTCTCCATAGATTGGAATGATTTGAACTGATTTTATGTTATTGAAGGAAATAGGAGAAAGAGAAGGAAAGTTTTATGCCATAAATGTCCCACTCAAGGATGGAATTGATGACTCTAGCTTCACTAGACTTTTCAAGACTGTAAGTTCAGTTCTTACGTTCTTTTGGCCAAATTGCACATTTGCAACTTCAATAAGGCATTAATTGCATTATGTTTGGTTAGATGGTATATTTTCTGATCCTTTTGAAATTCTTGTAATATAGATTATATCTAAAGTAGTTGAAACATATCAACCTGGTGCGATAGTTCTCCAGTGTGGAGCTGATTCACTTGCTGGAGATCGCTTAGGCTGCTTCAATCTCTCTATTGATGGTGCTTATTTCCCAGTAAATTTCTTATTCTGTTGAGAATATCATATTCTGTTATAACCCTTTGTCCTTGGTCTTCACAAATGTTGGTCCCTCTTATACAGGCCATGCTGAATGTGTTAGATTCGTGAAGAGATTTAATTTGCCCTTACTGGTGGGTTTATATCACTTCACTTTATGTTTGCCTTCCATTCACCTGTATCATGAGTGAGATTTACATGAATGGATTTCTGCCACAGGTCACTGGAGGTGGAGGATACACAAAAGAAAATGTTGCTCGATGTTGGACAGTTGAAACTGGAGTTCTTCTTGATACGGAACTTCCAAATGGTATATTAAGTTAGCATCTTTGCAAATGTTAAATCGTGTCATGTTTGGTTGAAATATTTTTTTCTTCATGAATCGGATAGTGGGTTTAAAATTCATTATTCAAATTTAAAAAATATAAGAGATACTACCCTGTGAATTATAAAATGATGTTTTCTTTAAACTATTTTTAGCATCACATCACACTAATGGAGAAAACTTTACCAAATTTCCCTTATGGGGCATATGATATGAGAGGTTGCAACTTGCAATGACTCAATGTTGTAATTCCTTATCTGTGCTCTCCTGAAATATCTGCCCAGAGAATGATGTGTGACCTTAACTTTCTATCATGATTCTAATATGGTTTGCCTTTCTTTCCAACCTCATCGGTTGCTTTGGCTTGAAGGTTTATGCCCTGATAGATTATATATCCTGTCGTCACACTGTGAACTACTATCTAAATTATTAGAAACATATCATAAAACCATTCATACTTCTTCACCTAATATCTTAAGCTTTTGGGAGGATCAATTCATGATATGGTTTAAGAGTCTCTATGGCTAAGCGATAAAAAATTCAACCCTCACTTCTAAAGTTACTTTATAAATTTGAGTTTTAGTATAAGATAGGTGGGCCTGTGCATTATTCTCGCTTGAAGTGCAAAGAGCTGTTACGTAAGGGCATAAGAAACTATTGCGTGTGTGTTTTCACCTATCAGCTTAAGCTTTTGAGATGTTTGATTGATGGCAAGTTCATGTATCTCTTTTCTAATTATTTGAATCAGGATTTCAGTTGTAAATTATGTCTTGTTGTTTCTCAAGTCAAAATATTTTCAACTGCATGATTTGTCTTGTGCAGAGATCCCAGAGAATGTTTATATTAAATATTTTGGACCAGACTTCTCATTGAAGATTCCGCATGGGCACATAGTATGTATTTCTCAATAGTCTTGTGTATACTGTCTTTATTTATCTAGACTTTTCTTTATTTTTAAAATTGACCGGAGATTTGGAGTTTCTTGTCTGAATTTTGACACTTCCAATTTACATTGGATATATCAAATACATATTGCTATAATTTAAATTAGACTTTACATTGTGCAGTGAAGTGTGTATATGTTATTATTTTCTTCTTTGAATTGATCAGGAAAATTTAAATAGCAAGTCATATCTTAGCACTATAAAAATGCAAGTATTGGAAAACCTCCGCTGCATCCAACATGCTCCGAGTGTACAAATGCAAGAGGTGAGTTCCTCCTTGAAATAGAGATAACATTAGGCTTGTTGTGAATATTTGTTGTTTTAACTTTAGAGGAAGCATGTAACAAAATTTAGCTCTCCAATTTTATTTTTTGTTATAAACTTCAACTAATCAATTACTTGCTTCGAGAGGTTGGTTTTTAAAGAAATGAAGTAACAAAAAGACATTCCTTCTTGGCGGTGCTTCTAACTTTAAGATGAGACTCTTTAGTAGACCGTGGAGAATAGAGATTAAATCAGGAAGAAGACTGAAATAAGAAATCTATTAATAACATGTTGGTGAACTTGGAATTTCAGGATTAATTTGTCATTGTCTGTAGTTAGTATGTATTTTTTTAGGATGGTTTGAATTCAACCTCCTTCCATGATGCCATGATCAAGGTTTTCCAAACGGCAAGACTAACTTTTGAGGGTTACTCACAGGTCCCACCTGACTTCTACATTCCTGAGTTCGATGAAGATTTGCAGAACCCTGATGAGCGCATTGATCGTAAGGAGAAAAAAATTATTTATTCCCTATATTGACTTGGTGCGAAATCTTAGTTTATTAATTTTGATAATTTTCTTTTCAGAGCACACTCAAGACAAGCACATCCAGAGGGATGATGAATATTATGAAGGTGACAATGACAACGATCATCAAATGGATATTGCATGACATTAGCCCCCAGATGTGCATCCTTTTACTCTGAGAGCGACCGTTTTAAGAGACAAGGAAAATGTGACTAGATAGAAACACCTAGTTTGTATCAAGAAAGCATTAGGGGACAACCCCAAGACTTGTGTACATTTGTTAGATCTTTTGTTATTATTATTTTGTATATTTGCTTTTAATATCATTTTGTCTCGTTTGAAACAATGCCATTTTCTGTTGGAAGTGAACTTGTGCCCTCGACATTAGCTATATTCTAGATAGTAAGTATTAAGAAAATGCTTAACATTGGTATCTGAACGGGAAAAGTTTTTCGTTCATAATCATTTTGCGGTTCTTTGTGTCTTATTATTTGGGAAGAAAGAAAGAGGGTTTGTGAAATTTTATCTCCCACCATTAAATGATCCAACTCCATGTCTCATTTGAATGGAAAATCAAATTACATGGTCCTAAAGTTGAACGTGGCCATAACTAACAATTGGATGGAATGGCATTTTGTTGAAGATTCCTTACCAGCTTTGGGTCTTCTTCCTTGTCGATAATTGGAAGGCACCTTGAGCTCCATGATTGTTAATTGATGTGGACGACCTAGTCAAACTGCCTCCCACTCAAGGCAACATAGAGGGGGGACCCCTCATTATACTTGTTTGTAGTCACTTCACTTTTGTAGTTCAAATTACTTACATATGGAGAGATTGAGACCCGGAAGATCAAAGTATTACATGGATTATCCTAGATGGTAATAAGTTGAGATTTTCGTGGTTCTATAATTTTTAGATTCCAGTTTTTTTTAAATAGTAAAATACCTTATTTAATTGATAGAGAAACCAAGAATACAATCACATTGATCAGCATGTGTAGGGACATTTCCCAAACACAACTTAAATTTAACGCAACTACGTGGGTGATGGTGAAAGAGAAATGAGAAACCACAATCTTTAATCTCATCCTATCACGGATGATTTCTTTGACGGTAAGCACATATCAACAACTATAGGTGGTCTTAGTTTTTACCAAACATACCACATATTTGAGAACCATTTGTTGGGTAGGGAGGGTGTTGAAATCTGTGGCCGCCACAACTTGATTTGTCCCCAGTTTGTTGTTCCAGAATAACCAACACTTCTTGGCCTTACCAACAATAGATATAGATACCAACAACAAGACACTAAATAGACTTTGGCAAAAGGAAATACACCTTAAACAACACATCAAACAAAACACAACTAGACAGAAACAAAGAGATACAAGAAAACACACAAACATTATATCTTAAAATAGCAAGTATTAACAAGACCAAACAACAATCAGGTCTGTAGAGAAGCAGTTGTAGAGCTGCAATGTAATGGCAGTGACTTCAGAGGGGGTTGTTCCACCCCCATTAATAGGCTTTTTCAAGATGTTGTGGTTCCAGATCAGTGTAAAAGGAACTGATCAATGTTTGTATCTTTTAGAGGAAGATGGACGAGATTTTGTGATCGATGACGGTTGAATCTCACAGTAGAAAGACGGTTGGGTGAAAGTTGTCAAAAAAAAGGAAGGTAGCAAAAGAACCTCAATAAGTGGGGGGCAGCCTCCAGATAGGAGGAAGGATATCTCCAAAATGGAGAGGTTGAAGTCTAACCAGATCTACCAGATCTTGAGATCTGTAGGGGAGAAGGAAGTTTTAAGAGAGAGGAGAGAGTCTTTCTCTCTAAACACCTACGGCGTCATTTTTTCCAATACTAGTTATTGGTAGAGTTTGTTTCGCTTGTTCTAGCTAGAATTCCTTTGTTGTTAAATTTAACCATTGGGAAAGATGTTTTGTTTTTCTAGGTTAGTGGCTCGATTCTTTTGTTGTTTCCCTCAAATCGATGATTTAAGGCATCTTGTTACTTTTGTGTTAACATATTATCTTTAGTCGTCACCTCGTAAGTAATTTGATTGGTGAGCTAAGAAACACCGAAGTAGTTTTTAGGAGGTATAAGATTCTAATATTGACAACTACTGTAACCATTTATTTAGTAACATCTGATTATCCAAAAAAATAGTCTTTAGTCATCCACTTAAAAATAGAACTAAACTTGGATACACTGCAGTAATGTATGTTACAAGTACGAATATCTACTAATTGAAAGGCCTTGACAGTGAATTCATTCTTCTGGTGTGCATGTCATGAGAGTCAACATGATCTTAACTATCCTATAATCTGCTGAGTCTATATATTCAATGGACAAAGACATACACAAGTAAATAGAAAGAAGACAAAAGAAAGTGCATTTATGACTCCAATTCTTGGATATGGTAAAAACTTTCCAATACATAGAAATATTGGATTTAGAATAACAATTCAATGACACAAACCATGTACTCTTACATGTCGAATCCAGGAAACCGCCAATATTCTCGCTTTAATCCAAGGATTTGGAACTTCTGGCTGTTTAAAAGATGTTAGGATTCTTGTATATGTTTGTTTTCTGCCAAAATGTTTGCCAGCAATGATTCACAAGCATCTTCAAGCAGATCTAACACCTGCAAGTGCGAAATAATGATAATAAGCATACTATAATAATATTAAGAAGTTGAATGATAAGGAGGTCGCGAGTTCGATTCTCACCATCGAGAAAATACTAATAATTATCAATACTAATTACTAACATTGGTCGTTGCAAAAAAAAAAAAAAAATCAACAATAAGAAAGTGTTTATGAGATTGATACATATTAATAGGCAAATTCTAATGGTTGTCTACCGTGAACCAATACTTAAAAGTTATCCGAAACTTCAACGGCGAACGAAGGCTCTCTTGAGAAGTATAAGTTAACATTTCTCCTTGTCTTTATGGCTGAGACGGTAACTTGATTGCTGTCAATTCGACAAGTTGAATTTTGAAGAAGACATGTTATTTTTATCGATTGAGTCATTGTCTCAATTGTAAAGCCAAGTAGTCGTTAACTTATATTTTCAAAAATTATTCAGATGACTTTTAAGCACTGGTCCACAGAGGATCACCTATAAAGGTGAACCACCCTAACATCCGATCCACCCATATCATCAAATTGTTAATTGTTAATACACTATTTCTTGGCCGCAAAGTGTAACTTTTTATTTCTCTGAAATATCTTGGACTTGGTTGTAGGTGCTAAAAAAATGCAAAAAAAAAAAATTGTCCTATTTAAGAAGGCAAGTTCAGTTAAATTATCATAGTTGAAGACTATCTTTACACTGGTAAATGAAATTCAACTTTGTTCTACATAAATGAACAGAGAGTAGAATAATAACCTATTATGACCAACATACCTTCTCAAAACCTTGAGGTCCACCATAGTAAGGATCCGGGACTTCAGTTTCATTGTGCTTCGTACAATATGAGCACATCAACTTAACCTGCACCATTCCAATCACACTAGGAAAACATGTACAAAACAAAAGCAACAAATATTTTATTCATAGTTGGTTTATGCATGGGGGATACTCAAGTCCTTTTTTAGGCTCATCAGCAAAAAAAACTCGTGTTGTCAATAAAGGATAGCGGAAAATAGCTGTCAATCACGGATAGCGGAAAATAGCCGTCAATCACGGTTAGCAGGAAATAGCCGTCAATCACGGATAGCGGAAAATAGCCGTCTGTTCAAATTCCGCATTGCAGCAGTGCTATAGCACCACTATAGGCGCTTTTTGACAACATTTTGTACTTAATAGTATATCATAGAATAACAGTGATGTGTTCAAAATCAGCTAAGCTATAGCACCTTTATTTAACAACACCACAAAAAAACTCATTTTATATTAGTATTTATAAAACTTTTCTAATTAGCTGGTCGAGTGAGTGGGGACCGACATTTGTTTTTTGCATGAAGAATGAGGTTTGATCCCTGATTGTACTCACCTTTTTATGTGCATCTTCAGGTAAAGTCTCTCTAAATCTCCATCTATTGAAAGCCTCCAATATGTCCTCTAACAGAAAAACAACAAGGTCCATTACTAAACACAGCAAAACAAATAAACTCTGAAAAGAAAAATAGAAGATGAATTGAAGCAACCACAAACATTATATCCTTTAAATCACCAAATTCAGACATAGACACCAAACACGACATTGACAGATAAACACCGATAATAATTGATTGGATATAACAATGGTATCAGTGTACACTGTACACTAACATGTGTCAAAGACAGCAGACGCTTTCAATCCAGAATGTCAGTGCTACATTACCATCCACGTTCAAATTAAAATATCACACATCAAAACATCACCAATTATTCGATTATCACAAAACCTACCTTTATTCTGCTTGTCCATAGCAAGAATAAGATCAAACTCAACAAAATCAGAAGACCTAATTGGCCTTGAAAGTGAAGTTATCTGAATCCCACGTCTTTTTGAGGCAGCCCTCATTCTTGGGTCAGCTTCATTACCCTTCAATAAAATTCATCAACATTCCAACAAAAAAAATCGACTTTTCAAACAATCTAAAAAACCCATCACAAAAAATGCAAAAAAAAAAGACTTTTTTTTTCTCAAAAATGATATTTTTTTAATGTGAAGATGTTTATAGATATACCCACTTCATGATAATTGATTGTACCAGCAGAGTCGATTCTGAAGTTAGAATGAATACCCCTTTTTTGAACCAAGTCTGTGAAAACCCCTTCAGCTGCTGGGCTTCTACAGATGTTGCCAAGACAGACGAAGAGAACGGAGAATGGTTTTTCTGTAACAGTGGATGAAGCCATAGAAGCTTGAATTGGAGAAAAGTAATTATTTTTGAAGGAAATTGAATAAGGTTTTGGAGTTAACTTTTTTAAGTGCGTTGAAGGAATGGGGAATGGGATATTTGGATTTGAAGTGAGGAGTTTGGAACAGTGGCAAAACCGTAAATTTGTAATGTTCATTCCCTCACTGTACAGTGTCCTCATGTTTTTATTCTCCGCAATCAATGGAGGAGCTCCACTGGAAACCTCACAAACCCATTCATTTTTATTTGAGGATTATCTTTGTTTTGTTTTGGGGAAGTCTCACATCATTCATGTTATTCCAAATTGAAGGACAATGCATATATGACTTTTAAGGTAAGATAGACAAAATAACCATAGTTGATTGTAATTTGTTTGCCGTGACTTTGTGAATTTCATTGTAAAATCAAATATACAATTCGTTTTTCTTTTGAAATTGTCTTAAATGTAAATGTATATGTAATAAAATGAATTTCTTTATTTACATAAATGCATTATTACTATGGCATAGTTTAGGGTTATCTTAAAAAGTGTTAGCCTTCATGCTTGAATTCAAAGTTAATGATATTGAATTTAACTCGAAAGTGTAGGACTATACACCTTTACTACTAATAGTTAATTAAATTATGATTATTTGACACTGAGATAGAAGATTTTTTTTTATTGATGTGTTTCGTAAAACTGATCAAATAATTGATGTTTTGGCCGATTTTTTATTTAAAGATGACAGTTTTTGACTATGCTTTAAGTTGTGTGTGCTTCGTTTCGATTGTCTTATTAGTTGATAGGAATGTTGTTTTATTTCTTAGGAACATTTGATTCTTTTTGTGTTTATCTTTTCTTGTTGCCTCTTTTTTTTTTTATCGTAAAAAAGAATAGTTTTTACTTACTATTAATGTCATTTGTTGTTTTTTTACCTCAGATGTTCTCTATTGTTGGCTTTAATTTTTTTTTTTCTCTCTTTAATATACTTGTGGTTTGTTTGGTAGAAGCAACAAAATTAGGGTAGGTGGTGCCACAAACTTTAAGGTACACGAGTTTATAAACTTGTTTATTGGGTAGTAACTTTGTTTTCATTTATTAGTTATTTAGCTAACTTTGAGGTATGTCATTTATAATATACCTTATATCATTTCACAAGTCTAAAAAGGGAAGTCCAACCTAAAAAAAATATTGGCTAAGGTAACATGTATTTTTTGTTTGTGGCGGTACTGGCTTCAATTACGTGGGTGAATAAGTAAAATGCATGTGCTACCATGTATGCAGAATTCTTTGTTTCTCTACATTTTCATTAACAGCTTATCAACTAAAAGGAAGACATTATTTCTCATTGTGTTTGAACTTGAAATTTGCCTTTGTTATGCAATAGTTGTTTATGTGAAGTCACTTTCTTTGCATATACGTTCTGGGACAAATCATGTATGTTTCAAATTTTTATTTTCATTTTCATATCTGCTTCTTATTCTGAAGCATACTAGTTCTGCTGTTTCCCTTTTAGTTTATTAGTTGACTATTTCTCTCTTCTATTTTGTTGTTTATTATTTGATCTTGCAGGAACGCGGGTTTCAATGTGACATGAATCAAGGGGAATGTCGTGCTAAATTTGCTCCCCATTTAGATTGTTTTGCTTGGGTTAAACGTGACACTTATCTCCCTCAGGGGAGCCAAGGCCTCAAGGTACAAAGTTCATACTCTCAATGTCACGACCCGAAAACTAAACGTTATGACTGGCGTACAAGCTATACTCCTAGCCTGATAAGTCTATCAACTTACTTAACAATTAAGCGACTAATTAGTTCTCAATAATCGTTTCAAAATAATATATAATTTTTGTCAAAATTTCGACAAAATATCCTCCGCCAAACTCCTATTAAGTTTATAGGGACCAAAAATATAGTCAACTCTAAATAACTATTTGAACACCGATAAGAATAACACTTGGGAAGATTTTATTAAATTAGTCAAATTTGATAGATTTAATTCCTCTCCTTAAGCTTTGATAATCATGAATAACGCTAGCAGTAACCTTATTCTTATACAACTGTTATGAGATAGTGAAACTTTATGGCTCCCTTTGTTGCTCTGCTCATGACATATTAAAAGGAAACACTGTTAATTAGTCGGGGTACCCCTTTTCCTTTCCCTGCATTTGACTTTGCTAAAAACTTTGCCCTCCATTTTAATGCATTTTACTTGGCTCAAGTCTTTTATCCATCTTTCTGTACATTAGTAAGGCTATCAATACTACTTTTCCCCTATAAGCATAAATATAATGACAAAATGATATCTGGCCAAGGCCGATCCTGAGATTTTAGGTACGCTTAACTATTCAAATGATGTCTCATTAATCATTTGAATGATATTCTTGTTACATATTTTGCTGCAAAATCATTAATAACCCATTCATATTCAAGGTTATTTAAAAAATAATTCATATAGAAATCAAAACAAAATTATTTTTAATATACTTTGTGACATAACATATTTCAAATACGATATAGAAAAACTTCTTTCTAAGCATAAACAATAGTGGCATGTTACTTCATATTGTTGTATAAGTCATGCATGCATTGGAATAATAATTAAGTCAGATTACAAAAGTAAGAGAACGTTCAATGTTTTACATTTTACAGAAATCAAATTAAAGTGTTAGATGTATGTAAGTCTTACTTATTAGAAAGAAAACAGTGCGACTCTCAGCTTTAGGGTCATAGAAGAGGGGTCCTAAAGCTTTATACATATAAATTTGATAACTATGAAAAAATTGTATTGGTGCCCTTGAAATAAATGGAGCACTATGCAAACATGCTCGAGGTCACAACTGTATATAGTAAACTTATTACCTACTTAGCTACATATTTCATTTATTTACTAAATTTGATACTCCCAAAATTTTATATTCGCTAAGTTTGAATAAAACATGTTTTACATTAAATTGAATGATCTTCTTGTATGTTATATTATAAATTATAATGAATAAAGTATAACTGATTAGTTTCTGCTGCACCAAGTTTACCCTTTCTCCATGTGATATTTTCTTTGTTATTATTTAGGCTGTAACAAAAGCAAAGTTGGGTTATGATCCAAAAGAGGTGAACCCTGAGGATATGGTACGCTTTGCAAAGGAAAAGCCTCAGGTATGAGTGATCTGAAGTGATTTCTCTATTATTTGTTAAATTGGTTTGATATTGGGTATTGCAGATAGAGCAATGTAATATGTAAACAGTACAAAATATTTGGCTTTTGAGTTTTTGTAAAATATTGCATATCAATAGTTGTCATTTGTCAATATATTTAAATTTTTTTCCAAGTTTGTATGAACTCTATGATTATGCTTAGAATAGGCGGTGATACTCAATGAATTCTATTTGTAAGTATTTATGTCGTTTATGTTTGTTTATTACTCATAGTCTATATATAAAACTTTCAATGTGAAATTGAAACACATGGGTTATTTAACTTATATATCAATGTTTTTCTTCACATTTCACGAAATTAAGTGGAACTTATGTAAATTTCAATCAATAAAATAATGTGTTGAAATGTGTGTTGCGTGCACTCATCATTTACTAGAGAATAATATTAGCAATACACCATTTGATACACGTTTCAACACACTCTTTTATTGGTTAAAATTCACATGAAATCCAACAAATTTAATAGGACCCACACAATTTGGTGGAACCTATGTGAATTTCAATCAATAAAAAAGAGTGTATTGAAATTTGTGTGTTGGATAGTGTGTTGTTAGCACTCCTCTTTACTATTTGACGTAGTTTTTTTTGGCTATTTGAAATGGAATTAGTTATGCAATCTTGCATTATTTGAGTTTCCCATTATTTGCTCCAAATTGCATGCAATAATATTTTGCCTAAACTATTATTGTTTATTCTCATAGTATAACTACGGTGGAATACCAGCAAAATCTGATGAAGCAATGGATGATGAGTCTCAAGTTGATATAATAACAAGCTGGAAAATTTCCGAATACTTGCCGAAAAAGATCCAAGTTGAATAAAGAAGTACTAATGCAATGGGAAAGTCAAGTCAATGGGTTTCAAAAGTTTGATGTGTGTGTTTTTTGGTCATATTGTGGTTTTCTACAGGACCATTATGTTTTCATCGTTTCACAAATTCATGTACATTCCTTGGAACTATGCACAAATAGAAGCAGCAAACAGGGCTTCGGCATATTACTGTCCTTAAATAAAATAACAAAAATACATATTGCAATGTACATCAGTATTATTAGTATATTATACTTTTGGTACTTCTGCATTATGGTCGAATGTTGGAATATTTGTATGTCTAGAAGTCTACAACATATTTATGTACTCATTGCAGAGATTCAACTTATCTGAATTCTGTATTGAAGAGTTCATTCTATTTGGGTTATTGATAGTTGTGTGATTCTTGCTTTGGCATTTGAAAGAAGTACTGCACACTGCTGATTGCATACCTAACTTTTGAACATACAAGAGATTTCACCCCAAATTATAGTGGCATACAAAAAGAGACTAGGAATAATCTTTCCAATATATGGCATTGTTTGTTCATGTTTCAAAATTTTGTTTGTTTAATGCCTTTGCCAGTAGATGGCGTCTTTGGAACATAACTATTTTGTATAGGAGCAGAAGCAAAGAAGCAGACACTTGTTCCATGTGTCTCTAATTAATTGTTTCTATTAGATACATTCATTATTATTTTTAAATATACTTTTTTTTTATTAATACTATTGATTTATCTTGGAAGATGAGAAACTATATTAAATTATTTTTTATTTATATACAAATTGTAATTTAGTATTACCCCCACTCCTTTTTGTCAGTTTTTGATTATATACACAAACCAGTGAAACTAATATTTTTGCTACTTTTCATAAAATTGTTTTGCTTTTATTTATAATCATTTATTATCTATTTTACTTTTTCTTTCTGCAATAATTAATTAAAGATTGTATCAAACATAAAAATAGTTAAGAATGATTTTGTTAAACATAATTAATTTTATTTTGATATTTGAAAACGATAAATAAAAAAGAATAAAGAGACAAAGGAATTA
>JBBPBT010000821.1:716830-730930 GCA_037974875.1 Cicer bijugum | reverse complement strand
AAAATATAGTAGTTGTGTTTTATTAAATTGAAATATTTGTCTCGATCGTTATAAAATTTATTTTTATATATTTATTCTCTTTTCTTTAAATAATTTTTATTAATTATAATAAAAAAGTATTATTTTTATAATATTTAAATTTTTTTAAAGACATTTATATCATTTCATAATGACATATTATTTTGTTTATTTTTATTATACCTAATTATTAAATAATCAACTTATATTTGTTATTTTTTTTTCCTTTTATTTTATTTTTTTCTTCTATATTTTATTCATCAACCAAACAAATGGTAAAGAAAGTAGGGATTAAGTTGTTCTAGTTTAGTTATTCGAGAACTAAAAGTTATTTTTTATTTTTTCTCAGGAACCACTAAATTGGGTCTAACGAATTTTCGCAGAGACTAAAATGAATCTTTACTCTTATTCAGTTAATTATAACTACTTCTAAAATCATGTATATTATTGGTGTAATGACTTGAATTGTTAATAGAATTGTTAACAACAACTTTGATTTCAAATTCAAATAGCAAATAAGAATACTCCAACTAAACAACAAGCTAAAAGGACAGTAGGATGGCGTGAGCTTCTCCCTTGACAACACTGTTGGATCTGTGTTGGTGACAATTGCTGCAAGACTTTAATAATGAAGTTGTTCATAAACACTATATGTAGCAAATTTCAAAGTGTGTTGTTACACTAGCCTTTAGGTTTGATTCGCTCTCATCAATCGGATGATTGAACTCGAGACCTTGTGTTGATAGACAATGAACACAACCACTAAACCAACAACAATATTATGTCAATTACAACCAATTATAGATACATATATTAACCAATATTTTAGAAATAACTCACAATCCCCCACCATTTTTAAAATATACTTAGTCCCATAATTTTGAAAATATCATTGTTTCAGATAATGGTATCTTACGATTTGAACCACTACTTAGTAAGCTATGAGTTTCACTTATCCCAAATAGATTGGTAGACAAACTTTGAACCAGTTACAAGTATGCATAACTTACACATGAAATCTCAGTACTATCGAAATAATTATAAAGATGACACATTTGATAAGGCCTTGTGTCATGTACCCTTTTGGTGAGAATTTAAGAGTCAAGCCCTTTAACTCTTCGAAACAGCCTCACTTCATCCTCACATAGGTAGACTATATCAGCAATACACCCATAATATGTATTTCAACAAATTTATGCTATATGTCTATTAAGAGTAAAACTCAACCTTCCAACTTTATACTTATGGTCCAAGTGCTTTCTACCTTTGGGATGTATCTATATTCAAGTACTTGCAATCATTCTAATAGTATACTTTTATCATTGAACTCAAGACTTGATGTTACTCAAGTGTGAGTCGATTTCCACCATTGATGATTAATTAGATATGAGCTTGAGTCTCATCCCCAATGGTGTCTTCAACACCATGTCCCTTGTCAGATCTTTCGTCAAAGGATTTGCAAGATTCTTTTCAGTTCTTACAAACACTATGAATATTACTCCATTTAAATTAAATCATTTACGTAGTTATGTCTTAGACCAATATGTCTAGATTTTCCATCATATACTTGGTTATATGCTTTGGATAGTGTGGATTGACTATCACAATGTATGGATACTGGTGTCATTGGCTTTGACCAAATTGGTATCTCATACAACAAATTTCTTAGCCATTATGCCTCTTTACTACTTGCAGCTAGGGCAATGAACTCTGCAGCCATAGTGGAGTCGTCAATGCAAGTTTGTTTCTTTGATCCCTAAGAAATTGCACCTCCACCATGGTTGAAGATCCATCCACTTGTGGAAGCATGGTCTTCAACATAAGCTACCCAACTGGCATCTGTATATCCTTCCAAAACTAAATGATATCCACTATAGACTAAACTATAGTTAATTGTTCCTTTCAAATATTTTAATACTCTATTAACAACCTGCCAATGTTCTATACTTGGATTGCTAGTATATCGACTTAATCTACCTACAATATATGCTATATCAGATCTGATGCAGGTCATGGCATACATCAAGCATCTAATTACCTTTGAATAATCTAGTTGTGCCACAAGGCATTTTTTATTTTGTTATATCATTTAATTACAAAAAAATATATAAAATAAAAAGTTATTATGATCCCTAATCACGGGAGAACTGAAGAACATGAGTTCAAAAACGTGAAGGCTTGAGAATTCAAATGCAAACCAAATCATAATCCTATTGCCCATGTGCTTCTAATGAAGTGTTAGAAATGGATGATGGAGTGACTGTGTAACACCCCGTTTTTCAAAGCGAGGGTGTATTTTTTTTTCAAAAGAATTAAAATAAAACAGAGAAACAAACAAAGAAACACCTTTGGATAAATAATTAAGTCATTATAATTTACAAGCAGCGGAAAAAGTTCTCAAATATGAATTCAAAATATTTACGTAACAAAGGCGGTACAGTCTTCCAATTTAAAAATAAAAGCAACCCCAAAGAAAGACATATGTTCCCTCTGTATCAACCTAGTCTGATCATTTTACAAAACAACTAAACACCCTGAATGATCTCCACGCGCCCCGTGAGATCCTCCTAACGTAGCTCCAATCAAGCACTCCCATCCACATTCCCATCCGGAGGGTACGAACCTGTAGGATCATCCCGACTCTCATCTGAGGGCAAAGCCCAGATTTCCATAATAGTTGTAAAGGGTCACTAACCGAAATTAACAGTTAACACATAACATTTACTTTTCAATGCACAATTAACCTTTTCAATTTATCATACATATTAGATGGGTTTTTCCACATGCTAAAAGTTCATGTAAAGCTTGCCAAATGTAAATGACATCAAATAGAGTTATCAATTCATCAAGTAATACATAACTGAACAAAGCATTGATAAATCAATTGAGCAATCAATTATCAAACTCAAAATAAGATTTCTCACTGAGCCAATCGATCGGGGAAATCAATTACTAGAAAGTTTTGAGTGAAAATTGAATTATGGGCTTAAATCAATCGATTGGGTAAATCGATTGACTCAATCGATTGGGTAAATCGATTGACAGACAGAGCCCCTGTATTGAATCCAATCGGTTGAGCAAATCGATTTCGTGAAAGACAGAGCCCCTGTAATGAATCCAATCGATTTGGCAAATCGATTTCTTAAATGGTTTTGAAAAACATATTACAAAATCGATTGGGTAAATCGATTTCGTGAAAAACAGGGCCCCTGTAACTCATCAAATCGATTGGGTAAATCGATTTCCCTGTGTATTCCTTCAAAAATTCATAAACAAACTCAATCACATTCATACATAATCCCAAATCTTAACACTTAGCACTGATAACGCAATCGCTACAACAACATGAGTTTCGAAATAGTATTGCAATAAAACATGCTATCACCAAATTCCAAAAACATAACACTTAACACTTATAACACAATTACTACAACATCATGAGTTTCAAAATGGTATTGCAATCAACATGTTATCACCAAATTCCAAAACATAACACTTAACA
Source organism: Cicer bijugum (assembly GCA_037974875.1). Lineage (NCBI taxonomy): Eukaryota > Viridiplantae > Streptophyta > Magnoliopsida > Fabales > Fabaceae > Cicer > Cicer bijugum. The sequence goes on along the minus strand of JBBPBT010000821.1, from coordinate 727,410 downwards.
CTTATAACACAATTACCCACACGAACAAAATGAACCAACAATTCACAATTTAACAGGGTGTAGTCTCTCACGGACAAACACAATTCACCAGGAAACGTAAGTCGTAAACATACTGCCTATCACGGACCCGTACCGTTTACCGAGGTGCCACCTATCACGGGTCTGCACAACTTACCAAAAAGCGTAAACCATAAACGTACTGCCTATCACGGGCCCGTACCGTTTACCAAGGTGCCACCTATCACGGGTCTGCACGGTTTACAGGGTGTAGTCTCTCACGGACAAACACAATTCACCAAGAAACGTAAGTCGTAAACGTACTGCCTATCACGGGCCCGTACTATTTACCGAGGTGCCACCTATCACGGGTCTGCACAACTTACCAAAAAGCGTAAACCATAAACGTACTGCCTATCACGGGCCCGTACCGTTTACCAAGGTGCCACCTATCACGGGTGTGCACGATTTACTAAAACAAACATTAAGTAAACGAGACATTAAGAGATTCCCCATTCTTAATACTCATTTGACTTAAGCGATTTTCAAAACAAACATTAAGTAACCAAGACATTAAGAGATTCCCCATTCTTAACGCCCAGTTAACTTAAACGATTTTTCAAAACAAATATTAAGTAAACGAGACATTAAGAGATTCCCCATTCTTAATTCTCATTTAACTTAAACGATTTTCCAAACACACATTAAGTAAACAAGACATTAAGAGATTCCTCATTCTTAATACTTGTTTAACTTAATGGTTTTCAAATTCCCCACAAAACAAACTCAAACATAATTTCACATTCAATCCATAATTCACACCAAATCATTTTTCCACACAAACCACACAAAACACATATCAAATTTCAGCAGTTTCAATTAAGAACACGTCAAAATCAACGAACACAAATCAACGCAATCCACCACTCAAACACACAAGTTTCATTTACACAAAATCATACATAAATGAGTTTAAATTCATTTTCCACAAAACATTCATCAATATAACCAAAACCTAACTCTAAGATTTTACCCATAAAGCCTTAGATACATTTTCCCAAATCAATACTCCAACCCTAACAAAATTCTTTTCCACACAACCACAGATAAGGCCCTAAATGCAAACTAAAAGTTTGGAAGGAGCCCTTACCTTCACCTTAGCTTTTTCGTTCGATTTCGGTACCGTGAGCAAATCCGGTAAAAATCTCCGCTCGCAACGCCGCTTCCAAAGTTAGCTCACTAGCACCGTAGTGTAGTGGTGAGCAACTTTCCCTTCTATCACTTCTTGAAACGACGCTTAGATCTAGATGAAACGGAGAGATTTGAGTTTGAATCCCTAAAACCGTTTTTCTTCGTTTTCGAATCAAAGGTGAAGAGTGAAGTTGAGAAATCCTTGTCCTATCACCCACTATCAATTTCGAACTCCAAGGGAAGAAAAGAAAGCAAAAACGAGCAACAATGGAGGAAGGGGGAAAATGGGTGTGCGCGGCAGAGAGGGAGAGGGAGGGAAAATGTTTCTTTCTTTCCTTCTCTTTTCCTTTCTTTCTTTTTCTTTTCTCTCTTTTTCTCCTCTTCCCAATTCCTTCCTTTCCTTTTCTATATATACATATTATATATATATATATATATATATATATATATATTAATTATAATTAACAAATATCTCAAAATCTTTAGATATTTATTAAATTACCCTTTCACCCATAACGCATTAAACTCTTCGCAAAAGATTCGTCGCAGTTAATTTAATTTATTTATCGACGAGTAATACTAATCGGGCATCAAAATACCTTTTGATTATATAAACTCCAAAATATTAATAACTTTGGCTAAAAAGCCCCTGAGTTCAATACCAAAATCCATTAAAATACATAAAGTACACTTTAAAATTATGGGTCTTACAACAACAAGGAAATAAATAAAACCGAGCAAATTAATAAAATAAAACCTTTGGATATATATATAACTAAGCCATTAAAATTTACAAGCAGCGGAACAAGTTCTCAAATATGAATTCAAAATATTTACGTAACAAAGGCGGTACAGTCTTCCAATTTAAAAATAAAAGCAACCCCAAAGAAAGACATATGTTCCCTCTGTATCAACCTAGTCTGATCATTTTACAAAACAACTAAACACCCTGAATGATCTCCACGCGCCCCGTGAGATCCTCCTAACGTAGCTCCAATCAAGCACTCCCATCCACATTCCCATCCGGAGGGTACGAACCTGTAGGATCATCCCGACTCTCATCTGAGGGCAAAGCCCAGATTTCCACAATAGTTGTAAAGGGTCACCAACCGAAATTAACAGTTAACACATAACATTTACTTTTCAATGCACAATTAACCTTTTCAATTTATCATACATATTAGATGGGTTTTTCCACATGCTAAAAGTTCATGTAAAGCTTGCCAAATGTAAATGACATCAAATAGAGTTATCAATCCATCAAGTAATACATAACTGAACAAAGCATTGATAAATCAATTGAGCAATCAATTATCAAACTCAAAATAAGATTTCCCACTGAGCCAATCGATCGGGGAAATCAATTTCTTGAAATTTTGAGTGAAAACTGAATTTTGGGCTTAAATCAATCGATTGGGTAAATCGATTGACTCAATCGATTGGGTAAATCGATTGACAGACAAAGCCCCTGTATTGAATCCAATCGATTGAGCAAATCGATTTCGTGAAAGACAGAGCCCCTGTAATGAATCCAATCGATTTGGCAAATCGATTTCTTAAATGGTTTTGAAAAACATATTACAAAATCGATTGGGTAAATCGATTTCGTGAAAAACAGGGCCCCTGTAACTCATCAAATCGATTGGGTAAATCGATTTCCCTGTGTATTCTTTCAAAAATTCATAAACAAACTCAATCACATTCATACATAATCCCAAATCTTAACACTTAGCACTGATAACGCAATCGCTACAACAACATGAGTTTCGAAATAGTATTGCAATTAAACATGCTATCACCAAATTCCAAAAACATAACATTTAACACTTACGACACAATTACTACAACATCAGGAGTTTTGAAATGGTATTGCAATCAACATGTTATCACCAAATTCCAAAACATAACACTTAACACTTATAACACAATTACCCACACGAACAAAATGAACCAACAATTCACAATTTAACAGGGTGTAGTCTCTCACGGACAAACACCTGTGCAGTCTCTCACGGACAAACACAATTCACCAGGAAACGTAAGTCGTAAACGTACTGCCTATCACGGGCCCGTACCGTTTACCAAGGTGCCACCTATCACGGGTCTGCACGGTTTACAGGGTGTAGTCTCTCACGGACAAACACAATTCACCAAGAAACGTAAGTCGTAAACGTACTGCCTATCACGGGCCCGTACTGTTTACCGAGGTGCCACCTATCACAGGTCTGCACAACTTACCAAAAAGCGTAAACCATAAACGTACTGCCTATCACGGGCCCGTACCGTTTACCAAGGTGCCACCTATCACGGGTCTGCACGGTTTACATGGTGTAGTCTCTCACGGACAAACACAATTCACCAAGAAACGTAAGTCGTAAACGTACTGCCTATCACGGGCCCGTACTATTTACCGAGGTGCCACCTATCACGGGTCTGCACAACTTACCAAAAAGCGTAAACCATAAACGTACTGCCTATCACGGGCCCGTACCGTTTACCAAGGTGCCACCTATCACGGGTGTGCACGATTTACTAAAACAAACATTAAGTAAACGAGACATTAAGAGATTCCCCATTCTTAATACTCATTTGACTTAAGCGATTTTCAAAACAAACATTAAGTAACCAAGACATTAAGAGATTCCCCATTCTTAACGCCCAGTTAACTTAAACGATTTTTCAAAACAAATATTAAGTAAACGAGACATTAAGAGATTCCCCATTCTTAATTCTCATTTAACTAAAAAAATTTTCCAAAACAAACATTAAGTAACCAAGACATTAAGAGATTCCCCATTCTTAACGCCCAATTAACTTAAGCGATTTTCAAAACAAACAATAAGTAAACAAGACATTAAGAGATTCCCCATTCTTAATTCTTATTTAACTTAAACAAATTTCAAAACAAACATTAAGTAAACGAGACATTAAGAGATTCCCCATTCTTAATACTCATTTAACTTAAGCGATTTTCAAAACAAATAATAAGTAAACAAGACATTAAGAGATTCCTCATTCTTAACGCCCAGTTAACTTAAGCGATTTTCCAACAAAACAAACACATATTAAGTAAACAAGACATTAAGAGATTCCCCATTCTTAATACTTATTTAACTTAATGGTTTTCAAATCCCACACAGAACAAACTCAAACATATTCACAAATTTATTACACAATTCACGCCAAAACACAACAATTCATTTCTCCACAAAATCATCTTTACGACGACATTAAGTAAACGCAGATATTAAGAGATTCCCCATTCTTAATACTCATTTAACTTAACGATTTTCAAAACAAAATATTAAGCAAACATAATTATTAAGAGATTCCCCATTCTTAATACTCTTTTAACTTAAACGGTTTTCCAAAACAAACATTAAGTAACCAAGACATTAAGAGATTCCCCATTCTTAACGCCCAGTTAACTTAAACGATTTTCCCAAACACACATTAAGTAAACAAGATATTAAGAGATTCCCCATTCTTAATACTCATTTAACTTAATGATTTTCAAAATTCCACAGAAAACAAACTCAAACATACTTTCACATTCAATCCATAACTCACACAAAATCATTTTTCCACACCAACCACACAAAACACATCTCAAACATGTTAACAAATTCAATCCACGATTCACACCAAACCACATCAATCATTTTTCCACACAAACCACACAAAACACATCTCAAAATTCTATAATTATCAATTATGAACATGTCGAATACGACGACACAAATCCACACAACAATCCACTCAAACACAACAAATTTCATTTACTCAAAATCATACATAAATGGGTTAAATTCATTTTCCACGAAATATTCATCAATATCACCAAAACCCCACATTAGAATTTCACCCATAAAGCATTAAATTCATTTTCCCCAATTTAATACTTCAACCCTAACATAATCCTTTTCCACACAACCACAGATAAGTCCCTAAATGCAAACTAAAAGTTTGGAAGGAGCCCTTACCTTCACTTTAGCTTTTACGTCCGATTACGGTACCGTGATCAAATCCGGTAAAAACCTCCGCTCGCAACGCCGCTTCCAAATTTAGCTCACTAGCACCGTAGTGTAGTGGTGAGCAACTTTCCCTTCTATCACTTCTTGAAACGACGCTTAGATCTAGATGAAACGGGGAGATTTGAGTTTGAATCCCTAATACCGTTTTTCTTCGTTTTCGAATCAAAGTTGAAGAGTGAAGTTGAGAAACCTTTGTCCTATCACTCAATATCAATTTTCGAACTCAAAGGAAGCAAAGAAAGCAACGAAAATGGAAGAAAAGGATGGAGGGAGTTGTGTGGTCGCGAGGCAGGGGAAGAAGAAACGTTTTTCCTTTCCTTTATTTTTCCTATCTTTCTCTTTCTTTCCTTTTTCTTTCTTTTCTTTCTAATTTTCCTTCCTTTTTCCCCCCACACAAACATATATATACCTATATTTTAATATATATATATATATATATTATTTACTTTTAACAAATATCTTCAAATCTAGATATTTAATAAAATTACTATTTTACCCATAATGCATTAAATTCTTCGTAAAGGATTCGCCGCAGTTAATTTAATTTATTTATCGACGAGTAATTCTAATCGGGTATCAAAATATCTTTTTGATCATATAAACTCCAAAATATTAATAACTTGGCTAAAAAGCCCCTGAGTTCAATACCAAAATCCATTAAAATACATAAGGTATAATTTAAAATTACGGTTCTTACAGACTGCAGAGTGGTGGCGGGAGAATCAGAGGAACCAAAAAGAGGAGATGGTGGAGATTCAATGTTAGAGAATGAAGGAGCCGTGTCTTTTTTTTTAATGGTTTTTTTTGTAATTAAATGATGTAATAAAATAAGAAATATATTTTTAAAAATAAAAAATATATTTATAAATTTAAAATAATAATAAAATATAATTAATTTATATGGAGTCTTCCACTTAATTTTTTTTTTACACATCATTAGAAAAATTACATTTCATCAAATTTTTATTTACAACTCAATAAATTTTCAAAACGTCATTTATATATTTTTAAAAGTAAAAGATCTTGATTTATAAATCCATAAACTCATCTCATTCCTCTTTCCAGTGAAGGAACCTACAAATACCCGATTCCTTCAAGTTAGGGACAATTACAACCGAGATCTAACAACCCCAAACAAATTATTTGAACGAACACGTCAAAATCAATACGAAAAATTGAAGGATCTAATGAAGTAATCAGGTAAAAGATAAACATGTGACAGTGCAACACAAATTGAAAACCACTTACATATTTATAAAATATGCTTATAAAGATTGGAGAGATAGATGAGAAATTGAAGGAAAAATAAAGGGAATTGAGATTTGATAACGCAACGGAAAATGAAAAGAAAAAAATAGAGACATGTTTCTTTTTTTTTGTGTGATGAGAGAAAAAGAAAAATAGAGAGAAAGGACCCTGTTGGAGTTATTTATGAGAGGAGTATGAGCTTGGGATTTCAATTGTTCTTTATTTTGTTTGGATAGTAATGAGTAAAGAGCTAAAATAAAAATCAGGAGCAGATTGTTATTGTTTTCAAAGATAATTTTCTGTGTATTTTTGGATGAATGTATGAGTTTGTGGGATGAGTTGCTAAGTTTGGGATGAATTTATGTCTTTTTGATAAAATTTAGCATTTTATTCTTATTTATATAATTTTAATAATAAAAGATTCTTTAACACGGCAAGTGTCATGTTAACAAAAATTAGTCACATCAGTCTTTGATATATAAAAAATGCCTAATTATTTTTTTTAAAGGGGATAAATAAAAATATATATTTTACCGTACTTAAAATCAAAATAGAAATGAGTTATATTCATATTTAATAATTAATATGTATTATATATGGGTGTAGATATTGTCCAAATAAAAAAAAAAAATCAACTTTGGCCAATAAAGATTAATTAAGTTGGCAAAGTGTTAACTCACACACACATAATCCAAAGTTGAATCACATTTAATAAATACCTATATATAATCCAACTTAATTAAATACTTTTTAATAAACAAAAAAAGTAAGCTTACTTTATATTTCTGGACAAAATTGATATGCATATGTGTGTTATATAATAAGTCTCTGTACTTTTGTGTGCATAATATAGGCTACATAATCAGTGACTTCAGAGTTCATTATAACTATATATTATGTAACTCAACGTGAATATTGTTTTAATTGGCAAGGTCTGCATCCCAATTTTTCCATGTGAATATTGTTGATAGTATTGTATTATTATTTTTTTTTAATTTTTTTTGTTTTTGACTCAGTACTATTTTTGGAATTAAGCTTTAGGTAATGTTATTTTTTAAAATATTTTTCTGTTCCTTTGAGTGATATAAAAATATACTTTCTATGATATTTTTAATCTCTGCGGCCACCCTTTAAATTCTTAATTCCACCCCTGTTCCAACCCCCTCTCTAGTTATGGCCACATGCCCACATAAACGAAAGTAATACCAAAATTTTAAATATTATATAATATAAGGAGGTACAGGTGCAATTAAATATCAATAGGAACAAGTTAAAAGATTGCCTCGTGGAATCAACATATAAAATCACCATCACCACGCCTATATATATATATATGAGCTAGGACCGATTAAGCTTGAAGCTTAATGCGGACAATATCTTAAATATTGAATATTAGATGCTTTTAGTAAAATATTTACTAATTTGTCTATTTAAAATGGGGCAAATCTGTTTAATTCTTAGTTTAATGAAAAAAAAATATACTGAAATTGTTATATTATTATAAATTCGAATATAAATCTTGTAGTTATGTGCGAGATTTTAATAATAATATTGATAAAATAATGAGCAATTTTATTTAACGGTCTCTATTATTTATTTTATTTTTTCGACTTATTTATGTTACCTATTTCAATCGAGGATTGTAAATAGTTTTTATTAACTTAAATTTCTTTTATATTTGTGATTGATAAAAATAATAATTTATTAAATTATTATCATTAAAAAATATATAAACATAAAAGATTAAATTAGAAGAAAAATAAGTTAAACACTAAATTATTATTTGAAATTTAATCCAATAATGGTAGATGTTAGACATAAGTCATCTTGATCATGATTTTGACATAATTAACAAACATACAATGTTCATGCATCATTTGATAAAACTAACAGTTTGAATTGAGTTACATTTCGGGAAAAAACAAGCAAACACTATACACTTGTACACAAGCTTGAAACACAAGGAATCAAGCAAAATTAGAGGATGTGCTGAAGAAATATGCAATTCTGTCCAGTGTTAATAGTGGTTATAGTAGTTATTTAGTAGACTCATCAATATGATTTCATACTTAAGTATTTGTCAAAGTAAAAATGAAATCTTAAAATAAATAAGTAAATAAATGGATTAGCAAGTCAATTGATAAATCTATTGGGCAATGGATTGCTTGACTCATAATTAGAGTTTTCACTAAGTACATCGATTAGGAAATCGATTACTTAAAGGATTTTAGTGAAACCTAAACTCTGGTTTTAAACCAATCCATTGGACAATCGATTAGCACGTCAATTGAGAAATCGATTTTGTAATTCATAGAGCCAAGCTAATACTCTGCGAATTGATTGGCAAATCGATTACGAAAACTCTTTTTCATCAGACTTGGCCTCTGTAATCAACCAATCGATTGGACAATCGATTGAGACATCAATTGAATAATCGAGTTTGTGATTCACATAACCAACCACTTACTGAATCAATCGATTGGCAAATCGATTGTGAAAAAGTTTTTTATCAAGACTTAGTCTTTGTGATGAATCAAATCAATTGGACATTCAATTGAAATTAGTTTCTTAACTTGCAAGGTATATACTAATCGATTAAGTAATCGATTGTGAAAATGAAATGCTTAATCATATATCAGAAACATGTTCCTAGTCGATTGGCACATTGATTTCAACTGAATGGCTAAGCTATTGTAATAAGCCAAATCGATTGGCAAATCGATTGAAATAAAATATCTGAATCACTATGACTAGTAAAATTGGTTGACGAATCGATTTAAGCAAAATGTTTGAGTCACTGTGATCAGTTCAATCTATTGGCAAATCGATTAGATCAAAGGTTTGTGTTACATGGAGAATTCAGCCAATTGCCAAATCGATTATGTTAATAAGTATGAGTCGACTGCATAATCGATTGTTTTGATCTCGTTGTTTGAACAAAACACCTATAGTCGATTACTCAATCATTTCTGATATGAACTTGCTTCAGTTTTTGATTTATGCATTAAAAGAATCTATTAGCAAATCAATTCATTATGATATTTTCAAGATTCAAGAAAAACAAGAAACGCGATAATCGATTGGGCAATCGATTAAGCTGTATTAAAACTTTTATAAAATCGATTGAGGAATCGATTTAACTGTTTTTTCTTAACATATATAAACTGACTCAAATCACATTTTCAAATAACTAAGAGATAACACTTGAAACAATTATTCATTACAAGTTTTCACATACTGAGAGAAATATTTGTAACCACACACAAAATACTCATTTGGCAAATTCTTGTTGTGTGAAATTCATATTGTGATTGAGTCGCCATCATTAATGACCTTTTATTATTTTCTGTAGAAACAATTTGTAAAGAAAGTTCTGAAAAAACCCAGTGTGTAAACTGGTGACTATCTTTGTTGGTGAGGGTGTTCATCAAGAAGAAGTTTCAATGTTATCTCGTGAGAGTTTGGCGATTAACTCTAGGGATACGGTGGCATTGTAATATAAGCGAGTGAGTTGGATAGATAGGCCTTGTGTGAGCTGGACAATCTGTAAAACGTCGATTCTATTGGAAAAAGACTGAAATCTGGTTGATTTCAGGACTGGATGTAGGCTATCATACTGATAGCCGAACCAGTATAAATCCCGGTGCACGATCTTCTTATTTTTTTTTTAATGCTTAATCTTAAATATTTGTATTGATATATTTGTATTGGAATTAGCGTTGTATTTGTTTCGGTTCTCTTATATTGATAATACATGCAATTATAAATCTTTGTCTTGTTAAGGGTTGAATTTATCGCTCTTGAATTGGAATAATATTGATCACGTTGGTTTCAATATTAATTTCAATACTTAGGAAAAATTAGATAACTTTGTTAATAACATTGTATAAAATATCCTAAGGTTAGAGGCCATAAAACCAACGGTAGAAGTATTATTATTATTATTATTATTATTATTATTATTTTATGTTCTACATATAAAGATATTGGAGATCAACTTAATAAACTTACCACCTAAAAACTAACTCTAACTAATTTTTATATTTAACTATTAACTATTACATCTTATATCACTCTCAGCTTAAATGTGTTTATTAGACTTTTAATTTT